>JAQPZY010001530.1:3417500-3905707 GCA_029931535.1 Margaritifera margaritifera | reverse complement strand
TGATAGGGGGTGGGGAGGGGAATTGTTTTTGGTGGATTGAGGTGAAGGGGGTGTTGGAAGGTAGTGGGAAGTTTGGTAATGAATTTTGTGGGGATGGGAGTTTGGTGGTTGTTGGGGAAGGGGAAGTGGAGGGTAGGTGGTTATTAAATAATTGGGTGTGTAGATAGGGGTAATATGAGGATAATGAGGGGTAGGAAGGGGGAGAATGAGAAGATGTTGGTAAAGTAGAATATTTTAATTGGATATAAAGGAAAATATCTGGAAGGATGATGTGTGGCTTCAGTTTCACTAATAGCCTCTGAACACAAACAAGACTATTCTCGGGAGTGCTTGCTCCTGTTCAACGACAAGAGAGTGTCGTTTGTCATCCGATTAGAACAAAGAGAATGAGTTGCCAAAAGAGGAGCACTGTGATCAATACCATTGATTGATCAATACCTGAGGAAAAAGTGACCTCATCAAAAACTGACCCATACATGTGTCAGCTAAAGGAATAATATCCCGATCAACATCACTCTCAAGAGCTCTTTTTGCCATAGCTCTAGTAACTGCACAAGCAGGGTACAAATCAGGGATTTCAGTTTCGACAGGATCAACTTTCTGATCCAAACAAGGCTTGTCAGTTACAAGTGGATTAACCACAGACCTTATCTCCAGCTAGGTCATTGCCTAGTAATAAATGAACACCCTCTATGGGTAAAGAAGTCACTGCCCCCAACAGTCACAGGTCCAGAAACTAAGTCTGATGCCAAATTTACACAATGGAGAGGAACATTACAAAGCCGCACTCCACTCCCTGAACAAGAACACTTTCACTTGAAGAAGACTCCTCAGACAAAGGCAAAGTACCTGATAATAAAAGACTCTGAGAAGCTCCAGTGTCCCTTATATTTAAATTGGGATAGGTTTGGCAGAATCCACCAATAAGTGATATAGAACCTTCTGACATGAATGGTTCATAAGCCTATAAAATAGAATCAGACTGGGGTTTGTTTGACCCAACAAATGTATTGCTTTCAATACAAGACCGTGACCTTGACCTCGTAGAAATAAGACATTTGGAAAAGCTCTGTCTTTTCTCTGTTGCTTTTTTTTCAACTTGAAGCAATCAGAAATAACGTGACCTTTCTTTTTACAGTCTTATCAGATGTTTGATTCCTAACAGTTGTGCTGTTGTGAAATTTGGAAGTACTCGAATGAGATTGAAATGGTTTTTTACCAGAAAAACTGCTGAGAGGACGACTTATTGCCAAATGAAATTTTGTGAGTCAAGGAATAATCATCAGCCATACGAGCAGCATTTTCCAAAGTTTCCACATTCCGCTCGTCAAGATAGGTTTAACATCACTATGGATACACCTTTTGAACTCTTCAATTAATATGAGCTGTCTGAGGTTATCATAAGCTTGATCAACTTTCTTGGCTGAGCACCACCTATCAAATAGTTGTTCTTTATCCCTTGCAAATTCGACATGAGTTTGTCCAGTTTCTTTTCTACAATTCCTAAAACTTTGTCGATAGCCTCTGGTACCAACTCATAAGCTTTCAAGATGTACTCCTTAACCACATCATAATCAGTGCTTTGTTGTACTGACAGTGAAGTGTAGACTTCACGAGCTTTGCCAATAAGTACACTTTGTAATAACAAAGTCCAATGCTATCTGGGCCATTTCAAGTTTTCAGCTATTTTCTCGAAATGAAGAAAGTATTTATCTACTTCTTTTTCCTGAAAAGGGGGTACTAACCTAATATATCTAGTAACATCAAAACCTGAACTTGTGTTTAAAGGAGTGGAGTGTGCTCTGTTTGCCAGTTCTAATTCTCTTAACTTAAATTGCATTTCCCTTTCTTCTCTTTGCATCTGCATCTGCATTTGTATTTGTCTATCTTCTTTCTCTCTCTCTCTCTCCATCTGCCTCTCTTCTTTTTCTCTCTCCATCTGCCTCTCTTCTTTCTGCATTTGTAGCTGCCTCTCTTCTTTCTCTCTCTCCATCTGTATCTGCCTCTCTTCTTTCTCTCTCTCCATCTGTACCTGCCTCTCTTCTTTCTCTCTCTCTCTCTCTCTCTCTCTCTGAATCTGAAGCTTTGCCAATTCTAAATCCATCTGGTTCTTTAACTCTAATTCCCTTAATTTCCTGTCAGAACCAGATACAGGCTTTCTCTTCAAACTTAAAGCACTATTTTCAAAAATTCCCTTTCCTACTAAATATTGAATTAAAATAATCTTTATTTCCTGTTTTGTCAATGATACTTTTGCCTCAGATAGACTGTATTTTCTGGCAAGCTCGAGCAACTCATCCTTTCTCATGCACTCTAATCCCTCGTGGGTAGGTTTTGAAATGAAATTCTGAACATTAGATGCCATTGTAAATGCTTGTTGGTTTCACACAAAAATATTTCTCTATTAAAAAATCTTTGCCAAAGACAAAAAAAAATTCCGAGACAAAATCAATATGAATTTCAAAAATAACTTTAATATCTCTAATATGCTTTAAAGAAATTCAGATCCCAGAAGACGAGCCCCCAATTTCTGTTCCGACTCTATGGTCTAAGAAAAATGTAACAGAAAGAAAGTGAAACCAACAAATCAAGTAAAAAATCAACAAGCAATTTATTACTAGATAATTAAAATGAAAAATCAAAAAGTCACTTACAGTAATGTGTTTTGAAATCCTAATAATCCAATAAGAATGATTGTTCTAATCACAAGTCCTAAATATAGAATGTTTAGAATTTACGGCTGTGTCCTTGAATGTTATGATGTGCTTATGGTCTCCCAAAGTCCTGATGTACTAGAAATCTTGATGTGCTGATGTCAAAATGAAGTATTCCAAAATCTCTGAATAAGTTCACATAAATTCCAAAATCATCAATTAAAAATCCAAAATCCAAAAGTTTGTGAGCACTGTTATAATCCAATGAATATTTAAAATAATTCTCTCTTAGAATTTGGAATGAATTTTCACAACTGTAATAGCTCTTTACAAGACTGATGGTAATGTCAAAACTGAACAAATGTCCACCAAACATGGTATATATAAAGATTGGTCACATGACAGAATGTTCTAGAATGTGTGTCATCTTAATGGAATTTTACTTGTAAACAAAAATTCAACCTTGACCTTCAAATTGAGAAAACATATTGATCAAAACAACCTAATTCAAGGACACTAGTTAAACATGTTTTTCCTGATAACATTAAGATTTAATCAAATATTAAAGTGAAGAAACATTTATAATTTCCTAAAATATTTATAATATTATATAAACATCATACATAACACCTCCCCTCATAAAGAAAAAGAAAGATTTATGTAATAAAGCTTTCTTTTGAATATACATCTAATACTATAATAACCAAAATTACATAAGAACATGTTTTATGATACTGGACTTAATTACATCAAGCAATATTACATTTCTAGGCACGTGAGAGTGCATCTGCAATCACATTGTCTTTTCCCCTGATGTGTCTGATGTCAATGTTATATTCCTGCAATATCAAACTCCATCTCAACAATCTCCGATTTGTATCTTTCATTTTGTTGATGAAAGTAAAGGGATTGTGATCACTGTACACAATAATTGGAGAAAGAGCCGAGGTAACATACACCTCAAAATGCTGTAAAGCCAATATCAAAGCCAAACATTCCTTCTCAATTGTGGAATAATTTTTCTGGTGCTTGTTTAGTTTTTTAGAAAAATAACACACAGGGTGATCCACACCACTTTTGTCTTTATGAATCAATACTCCACCAATCCCTACATCACTTGCATCAACAGATAATTTAAATGATTGGCTCAAATTTGGTGCAGAAAGAACTGGTGCATTCTTAAGCATGGCCTTTAACTTGTCAAAAGATTCCTGACACTTGTCAGACCAATGAAATTTGGTTTTCTTACTCAATAAACTTGTCAAAGGTTCAGCAATTTTGGAAAAATTGGAACAAAATTTCCGATAATATCCAGCCATACCTAGAAATCGCATCAGTTGCTTTTACAAATTGGAACTTGAAATTCAGAGATAGCTTTGACCTTAGCTTCTATAGGTTTAACTTGACCTTGTCCCACAATATGTCCTAAAAATGTGACACAAGCATGGCAAAACTCACTTTTGCTCAAATTAATTGTCAGATTCGCATCACTGAGTCGATCGAAGAATTTTCGAATGGTTTCCAAATGATCTTCCCAGGTGTTGTTGTAGATAATGACGTCATCGATATAAGCGTCACAATTATCAAGACCAAATGTTATTATGTTCATCAGACGTTGAAACGTTGCAGGCGAATTTTTCATTCCAAACGGCATGACTTTATATTGATAAAGTCCATCTGGAGTTGCAAATGCTGAAATTTCTTTTGCCCTTTCCGTCAGTGGAATTTGCCAGAATCCTTTTGAAAGGTCAAACTTGGTGACATATTCCGCATTTCCAATTTTATCAATGCAATCTTGGGATTGGAAATGAATCAGTTTTGGTGACACTGTTGACTTTTCTATAGTCAGTACACATACGGAATGTATTATCTGGCTTGGGAACAAGAATACATGGTGAACTCCAGTTACTTTTACTTGGTTCTATGAAATCATTCTCCAGTAAATACTGAATTTCTTTCTTCAGATAGTTCTGTTTGAGAGGATTCATCCTATAAGGATGCTGTTTCACAGGCGCAGAATCTACAATGTCAACGTCATGATAAATTTTACTTGTTCGTGTTGGAACATCAGGAAACAAGTGCTCATAGTCATGTAATAGCTGTTTTAGTTCATTTATTTCCTGTTGTTGTAGATGTGAAAGTTTCTGGTCTAGGTTGTTCAATATTTCTGAATTCCGAAGATTGGTTATACCAGAGTCACTATAGTCTGATCGTACTCCATCGTTGATATATTCACTGTGTGGTACAGGTACAACTAAATTAACTGAATAATTAGCTGGGCTATCTCTGTAAAAATATTCCTTTAACATATTTATATGACAAAGTTGTTTCTGTTTCCGTCTCCCAGGAGTGTTAATGATATAATTTAAGTCATTTACTTTCTTTTCAACGGTATAAGGACCATAAAATTTAGCCTGAAGAGGATTTTGAGGTATGGGAAAGAGAGCCAGAACTTTGTCACCAGGTTTAAAACTCCTTTCCTGTGAATTTCTGTCATACATTAATTTCATTTTTGACTAGGTAGTGTGAAGATTAGTTCTTGCTACTTCACAGGCCTTTGACAACTTGTATTTGAAATCAGAGACATAATCAAGAAGATTAATCTTTGAATCTTCATTTGAAAGAAGTTTCTCTTTCAATAATTTCAATGGTCCACGGACAGTATGACCAAAAACTAGTTCAAAGGGACTAAAACCCAACGACTCTTGAACTGATTCCCTAACAGCAAACAACAACAAATGAACACCCTCATCCCAATCCTTTTCTGTATCAAAGCAATATGATCGAATCATATTCTTCAAAGTTTGATGAAATCTTTCCAAAGCACCTTGACTTTCAGGGTGATAGGCAGAAGATTTAAACTGTTGGATGCCTAATTCATGCATAACTTGTTGGAAAATTCCAGACATAAAATTTGACCCTTGATCTGACTGGACAGATTTGGGAAGGCCAACAAGTGTAAAAAACTTCACCAAAGCTTTCACAATAGTTTTAGTTTTTATATTTCTCAGAGGAATTGCTTCTGGAAATCTTGTAGATGTACACATGATGGTCAACAAGTATTGGTTGCCTGACTTGGTTTTAGGTAAAGGACCAACACAGTCTACCATTATTCTACTAAATGGTTTGTGAAATGCAGGAATAGGTTGCACATGAGCCTTAGGTATCTTCTGATTGGGTTTTCCTACCATTTGACAAGTGTGACAAGATCTGCAGTATTTAGAAACATCACTTTTGAGTTTCGGCCAATAAAAATGATTCAAGATCTTGTGATAAGTCTTACGGATTCCTAAATGACCAGCCAAAGGAGTTTCATGGGCTAAATTAAGAATTTCCTGTCGATATGACTTAGGAACAACAATTTGATAGCTCACTGACCACTCGTCACCAGCGGGTACATCAGGTGGTCTCCATTTCCTCATAAGGACCCCATTTTTCACAAAGTAACACACTGGAACTTGTGTGGCTTCAGTTTCACTAATAGCCCTCTGAAACAAACAAGATATCTCGGGATCTTGCTCCTGTTCAACGACAAGAGATTGTCGTTTGTCATCTGATTAGAACAAAGAGAATGAGTTGCCAAAAGAGGATCACTGTGATCAATACCATTTGGATTGATCAATACCTGAGGAAAAAGTGACCTCATCAAAAGACTGACCAATACATGTGTCAGCTAAAGGAATAATATCCTGATCAACATCACTCTCAAGAGCTCTTTTTTGCCATAGCTCTAGTAACTGCACAAGCAGGGTACAAATCAGGATTTCAGTTTCGACAGGATCAACTTTCTGATCCAAACAAGGCTTGTCAGTTACAAGTGGATTAACCACAACCTTATCTCCAGCTAGGTCATTGCCTAGTAATAAATGAACACCCTCTATGGGTAAAGAAGTCACTGCCCCAACAGTCACAGGTCCAGAAACTAAGTCTGATGCCAAATTTACACAATGGAGAGGAACATTTACAAAGCCGCACTCCACTCCCTGAACAAGAACACTTTCACTTGAAGAAGACTCCTCAGACAAAGGCAAAGTACCTGATAATAAAAGACTCTGAGAAGCTCCAGTGTCCCTTAATATTTTACTTGGGATAGGTTTGGCAGAATCACCAATAAGTGATATAGAACCTTCTGACATGAATGGTTCATAAGCCTATAAAATAGAATCAGACTGGGGTTTGTTTGACCCAACAAATGTATTGCTTTCAATACAAGACCGTGACCTTGACCTCGTAGAAATAAGAGCATTTGGAAAAGCTCTGTCTTTTCTCTGTTGCTTTTTTTTTCAACTTGAAGCAATCAGAAATAACGTGACCTTTCTTTTTACAGTCTTATCAGATGTTTGATTCCTAACAGTTGTGCTGTTGTGAAATTTGGAAGTACTCGAATGAGATTGAAATGGTTTTTTACCAGAAAACTGCTGAGAGGACGACTTATTGCCAAATGAAATTTTGTGAGTCAAGGAATAATCATCAGCCATACGAGCAGCATTTTCCAAAGTTTCCACATTCCGCTCGTCAAGATAGGTTTTAACATCACTATGGATACACCTTTTGAACTCTTCAATTAATATGAGCTGTCTGAGGTTATCATAAGCTTGATCAACTTTCTTGGCTGAGCACCACCTATCAAATAGTTGTTCTTTATCCCTTGCAAATTCGACATGAGTTTGTCCAGTTTCTTTTCTACAATTCCTAAACCTTTGTCGATATGCCTCTGGTACCAACTCATAAGCTTTCAAGATGTACTCCTTAACCACATCATAATCAGTGCTTTGTTGTACTGACAGTGAAGTGTAGACTTCACGAGCTTTGCCAATAAGTACACTTTGTAATAACAAAGTCCAATGCTATCTGGGCCATTTCAAGTTTTCAGCTATTTTCTCGAAATGAAGAAAGTATTTATCTACTTCTTTTTCCTGAAAAGGGGGTACTAACCTAATATATCTAGTAACATCAAAACCTGAACTTGTGTTTAAAGGAGTGGAGTGTGCTCTGTTTGCCAGTTCTAATTCTCTTAACTTAAATTGCATTTCCCTTTCTTCTCTTTGCATCTGCATCTGCATTTGTATTTGTCTATCTTCTTTCTCTCTCTCTCTCTCCATCTGCCTCTCTTCTTTTTCTCTCTCCATCTGCCTCTCTTCTTTCTGCATTTGTAGCTGCCTCTCTTCTTTCTCTCTCTCCATCTGTATCTGCCTCTCTTCTTTCTCTCTCTCCATCTGTACCTGCCTCTCTTCTTTCTCTCTCTCTCTCTCTCTCTCTCTGAATCTGACGCTTTGCCAATTCTAAATCCATCTGGTTCTTTAACTCTAATTCCCTTAATTTCCTGTCAGAACCAGATACAGGCTTTCTCTTCAAACTTAAAGCACTATTTTCAAAAATTCCCTTTCCTACTAAATATTGAATTAAAATAATCTTTATTTCCTGTTTTGTCAATGATACTTTTGCCTCAGATAGACTGTATTTTCTGGCAAGCTCGAGCAACTCATCCTTTCTCATGCACTCTAATCCCTCGTGGGTAGGTTTTGAAATGAAATTCTGAACATTAGATGCCATTGTAAATGCTTGTTGGTTTCACACAAAAATATTTCTCTATTAAAAAATCTTTGCCAAAGACAAAAAAAAATTCCGAGACAAAATCAATATGAATTTCAAAAATAACTTTAATATCTCTAATATGCTTTAAAGAAATTCAGATCCCAGAAGACGAGCCCCCAATTTCTGTTCCGACTCTATGGTCTAAGAAAAATGTAACAGAAAGAAAGTGAAACCAACAAATCAAGTAAAAAATCAACAAGCAATTTATTACTAGATAATTAAAATGAAAAATCAAAAAGTCACTTACAGTAATGTGTTTTGAAATCCTAATAATCCAATAAGAATGATTTTTCTAATCACAAGTCCTAAATATAGAATGTTTAGAATTTACGGCTGTGTCCTTGAATGTTATGATGTGCTTATGGTCTCCAAAGTCCTGATGTACTAGAAATCTTGATGTGCTGATGTCAAAATGAAGTATTCCAAAATCTCTGAATAAGTTCACATAAATTCCAAAATCATCAATTAAAAATCCAAAATCCAAAAGTTTGTGAGCACTGTTGTAATCCAATGAATATTTAAAATAATTCCTCTCTTAGAATTTGGAATGAATTTTCACAACTGTAATAGCTCTTTACAAGACTGATGGTAATGTCAAAACTGAACAAATGTCCATCAAACATGGTATATATAAAGATTGGTCACATGACAGAATGTTCTAGAATGTGTGTCATCTTAATGGAATTTTACTTGTAAACAAAAATTCAACCTTGACCTTCAAATTGAGAAAACATATTGATCAAAACAACCTAATTCAAGGACACTAGTTAAACATGTTTTTCCTGATAACATTAAGATTTAATCAAATATTAAAGTGAAGAAACATTTATAATTTCCTAAAATATTTATAATATTATATAAACATCATACATAACAATATATATATATATATATATATATATATATATATATATAGATATATATATATATATATATATATATATATATAAACTTCATAGAAGAACACAGATTGAGGCACATACTGCTGCAATGACAAGCGATGCCTAATTTACAAACATATACAGATATACCGGAGACCAAATCGTTCAGAAGTTCGACAACAGGAGTTAGCTTCGCTATCAATCAGAAGTTAGGATGTCTAACCTGGGGTGGACCGATACAGAACGCACACGTTAGGAACTATACTGGATACTACAATTAAAACCTAAATGAAAAAGTTTCCAAATGCAATCGTATCAAAATTACAGCCAGGCATCAGTTTATCAGAAGTACGCAATTTCTGCAATAATATTTACCCAAGTAAGTATTCCTTAACTCTTTGCATGTATTATTATTATTATTATTATTATTATTATTATTATTATTATTATTATCAGTAGTAGTAGTAATAGTAGTAGTAGTAGTATTGTCCGTTATCGCGCTACGCCATGCTCTTGAGATATTTCCTTAGTACCTCCACGCATAACTTTTCCAGGATATCATTTCTATTTTACATTCTGAAGATGGTATTGATTTTTCGCCATGCATGGTTTTCGTTCGTTGTCCCTAGCCTGGAATTAGGTCAAAACATTTTGGTTCCCTGCGCGATAGGAACGATAATCCCTTCTTTGGTTTTTGTGATACAACTTTGTTGGGCTGATGGCAGCATAACATAGATGTGTAGTTTACCCGTTTTAGGCCTTTTTGATTTTTTTTCTTCTTTCTTTTTTCTATTTCTTATCTATTGTTTGTATGTTTCCCCGTCATTCAAGCATATGGGGGTCAAGAATTTTAAGACCGTTTATTAATTTTGTCTTCTTTCTTTCTTCTATTTTTTTATCCTTTGTTGTTTATTACTCCGTCATTCAAACATGTAGTGTTTGTTTTGTGAATGTAAATTGTTTCTTCCCCTGACGAAGAGCTTGTTAACTCCAAACACTGGGAAACTGTTTTATATTTGCTTTTATGTGTGTATCAATATATATATATATATATATATATATATATATATATATATATATATATATATATATATATATATATATTGGAGTTAAAACGAAGATAAAAGTATACAATGTGCTGACCTAACCGATCATTAGCAAGGACAAAATAAAGGAAACATATATAATTGCATATTAAAGGTAAAAAATAACGAATATAGGTGTAAAATGTGATTTATTAAACTAAAACATAGTTAAATTCAAGCATTATCACTGAGAAAATGTGAGATATATTCTGTGTCATGCGATTGGCTTCGATGAGATTATGAGACGTCAATTTAAGCTTTCGCAGGCGCCACTGTCGTTCCATAATAATGTAATTTTTTGTGAAAGATGTATTTCGCCATAACTGAAACAATTAGCTTTATTACGATATCAGAAATTTGAATCATAAATGACATTGAGATTAAATGTACGAAAACTTATTTGATACGTGTCCATTTATGTCAGAATATCAAGGTTTCCGACTGATATGACATAATTTCAAGATTTTCACGTAACAAATGTCTTACGAGCATCATGGCGTATACTAAAATGTGTTACCAGTATATTTAATGCAGCCGTTGATTGAAGGACGTAATAAAGAGAACAGGAGAATTTTAATGCCTGGCAGAACCAACTGACGCTATAATGAAGACAACAAGTGTAGAAAATAATATTTGTGTCCAAATGTTAGGTGGTGTATGGCTGTAGGCGAGGGTGGTTGTATGATATGGTAATTATGTAGTCAAGAAATCCGTTCATGGCTAATGTTATACATATATATATATATATATATATATATATATATATATATATATATATATATATATATATATATATATATACGAGAGAGAGAGAGAGAGAGAGAGAGAGAGAGAGAAAGAGAGAGATGAAGAGAATTGCAAATATACACCAAACAGAGCGGAAAGTGCTATCCCTGGATTCTACATTGATAACATTAACAGAGTTTTTAAAAACGAATAAATAATATTAGCATACTGGTTAGATAATTTTAATTCGTACTCGACGGAGATTCGAACCCGGATCCGCGGGTTACGGCACCCATCACCTTGCCTGTAAACACCAACCCCTGTACCATCTCGACCATGCACATGCTGGGTTCGTTTTAAAGTACTCAAGTACGGGTATAGATACTTTTGCTTCGTCAAATAAGATCAAGTGTATGTATATATACATGTATGTATGCATATGATTTGTAGGCACATCAACAGAGTCCTGGTTATATAGTGTCTACCAAAAGCCAAATTCCGAAAATGTTAATATAAAAAAGGGCAGATTCTTTAGAAATACAACCTTCCCCCAAATAATAAAGGTGTAGTCCTCCAGGATAAAAGATTTAAAGTGTTATTTATGATGTTTATATAATATTATAAATATTTGATGAAATTATAAATGTTTGTTGATTTTAATATTTGGTCAAACCTTACTGTTATCTATAAGGTTTACATGTTTAGCTATTGTCCCTGAATTAGGTTGTTTACTTAGTATTTGAGTTCAAAGACGGTTTTTGTAAACAAGTTGTTGATTCAATCTGAGGTCAGAGTTGATTTTGTTTACAGATAAAACTAGAAGTTCCTTTATACTTATGTGTTAAAAGTCACATACACCATAACATTTTCTAGAATATTCTGTCATGTGACCTATCTTTATATATGCCATGTTTAGTGGACAGTTTTCAGTTTTGACCTTACCATCAGTCTTTAAAGTGTCATTACAGTTGTGAAAAATAATTCCAAATTCAGAGAAAGAACCATTCTACATTTAGGACTTGTGATTAGGACACTTAGGATTATTGGATTATTTGGATTTTAATTCACGTTCTGTAAGTATCTTTTGATTTTCGTTTTAATTATCTAGAAATAAAATGCGTGTTGATTTTTACTTGATTTGTTGGCTTCACTTTCCTTCTGTTACATTTTTCTTAGACCATAGAGTCTTAACAGAAATTGAGGGTTCGTCTGGGATAGATCTGAATTTCTTTAAACCATATGAGAGATATTAAAGTTATCTTTGAAATTCATTTTGATTTTGTCTCGGAATATTTGTTGACATTAGCAAAGATTTTAATTTAGGGAATTGTTTATATTGAAACCAACAATCATTCTTGATGGTATCTAATGTTCAGAATTTCATTTCAAATCCTACTCAGGAGGGGTTAGAGTCTATGAGAAAGGATGAGTTGCTCGAACTTGCCAGAAAATATAGTCTGTCTGAGGCGAAAGCGTCATTAACAAAACAGGAGACACAAATTATTTTAATTCAATACTTAGTAAGAAAGGCCATTTTGGATAGTAGTGCTTCAAGTTTGATTGGAAAGCCTGTATTTTTATTTGACAGAAAATTAAGGGAATTAGAGTTAAAGAACCAGATGAATTTAGAATTAGCAAAGCTTCAGATTCAGAGAGAGAGAGAGAGAGAGAGAGAGAAAGAGAGAGAGAGAGGAGAGATGCAGATGCCGAGAGAGGAGAAGGAGAGAGAGAGATGCATAGAGAGGAGAAGGAGAGAGAGAGATGCAGATGCACATAGAGGAGATAGAGATATAGATGCAGAGAGAAGAAAGAGAAATGCAATTTAAGTTAAGAGAATTAGAACTGGCAAGCAGAGCACACCCACCCCCCACCCCCACCCACCCATCTTTACAAACAAGTTCCGGTTTTGATGTTGCCAGATATATTAGGTTAGTACCCCTTTTAAGAAAAATGAAGTAGGTAAATACTTTCTTCACTTTGAAAAAATTGCTGAAAATTTAAAATGGCTAAGAGAGCATTGGACTTTGTTATTACAAAGTGTACTTATTGGCAAAGCTCGTGAAGTCTACACTTCACTGCCAGTACAACAAAGCACTGATTATGATGTGGTTAAGGAGTACATTTTGAAGGCTTATGAGTTGATACATGAGGCATATCGACAAAGGTTTAGAAATTGTAGAAATGAATTTGTACAAAGTTATGTTGAATTTTCATGGGTAAAAGAACGACAATTTGATAGGTGGTGCTCAGCCAAGAAGGTTGATCAAGATTACGATAACCTCAGAGAGCTCGTATTAATTGAAGAGTTCAAGAGGTGCATCCATAGTGATGTTAAGACCTATCTTGACGAGCAGAAAGTGGAAACTTTGGAAAATGCTGCTCGTATGGCTGATGATTATTCCTTGACTCACAAAATTTCATTTGGCAATATGTCTTCCTCTCAGCAATTTTCTGGGGAAAAAAACCCATTTCAACCTCAAACAAGTACTTTCAAATTTCAAAATAGCACAACTGTTAGGAATCAAACATCTGATAAGACTGATCAGAAATCCTTATCTCTTATTACGTGCCCCTGCTTGTGCAGTTACCAGAGCTATCGCAAACAGAGCTCTTGAGAGTGATGTTGATCAGGAAATTATTCCTTTGGCTGGGCTGACACATGTATTGGTCAGTCTTTTGATGGGGTCACTTTTTCCTCAGGTATTGATCAATCAAAAGGTATTGATCACAGTGATCCTCTTTTGACAACTCATTCTCTTTATTCTAATCAGGGTGACAAGCGACAATCACTTGTCGTTGATGGGAACAAGATCCCGAGATATCCTGTTTGTTTCAGAGGGCCATTAGTGCAACTGAAGCCACACAAGTTCCTGCGTGTTACTTTGTGAAAATGGGTTCCTATGAGAAAATGGAGACCACCTGAGGTACTGCTGGTGACGAGTGGTCAGTTAGCTATCAAATTGTCGTTTCTAGTCATATCGACAGGAAAGTCTTAGTCTAGCCCATGTAGGAGTCAATAAGACTTAGCACAAGATCTTGAATCATTTTTATTGGCCGAAACTCAAAAGTAATGTTTTTAAATACTGCAGATCTTGTCACACTTGTCAAATAGTAGGAAAACCCAATCAGAAGATACCTAAGGCTCATGTGCAACCTATTCCTGCATTTCACAAACCATTTAGTAGAATAATGGTAGAGTGTGTCGGTCCCTTACCTAAGACCAAGTCAGGCAACCAATACTTGTTGACCATCAGGTGTGCGTCTACAAGATTTCCAGAGGCAATTCCTCTGAGAAATATTAAAACTAAAACCATTGTGAAAGCTTTGGTGAATTGTTTTACACTTGTTGGCCTGAATGACATATAGAACTTTCATCTTTCGTTGCACCGCAGTAAATCTAAAAATATTCTTACCAGGTTCTGGCATGATCGTATGCTGCGGCTTCTCACTAACCCCCCCCCCCCCCCACACACACACACTCCAGTAAAATGCATGGTCATCAAGCAGCTGTTGGGTGCTAAATACATTCATGCAGCGTCGACATGGAAACTTTCTTCCATGAAGCTTGCTTTGCCGGCAAACCAATGGTGGAAAATCTTTAATCCACATATAGTGGTACCATCCACGTTTTCCATGTTGCTCAGCAACAGCAGATCAATAAGTATAGTCCGCTTGCGCGTTGTAGTTTTGCTTCTCGTGGCGGATAGTCGAATCGGCTGAAGGCCTTCATTCCAAGCAAACACATTAACAGCAATATCAGGTTTGAATCGTTCAAGCTTTTTTATGTCAGTAACCTGCACAGGAAATTCAATGTTACCAAACTCGAGTTCACTTAGGTGCTGTTTGTATATTCGAGGCTGCTCTGTATGATCGCTCGTAGGATGCAGTGCGGAGAAGATCGGCCATTCAAAAAACCGGTTGTCATTGTTTGTCACATTTATTACAGTTCGCGATGGAATACACGCTGATGTTGGAATATAACTTGACAGCCAAAAGGCTTGTAAGGAAAACAATGATTATGAACTTCCTTGCATCGGACAAGAGTCCATCCTGAACCTGCGTTGGGGTATTTTTCAACCTTTTCGAGAATCTTTGCAAAAGCTTTGTCGATTTCATCATTGATGGCCTCAGTGTGTTGACAGTTCAAGATTGTACGGGAACCACTGTGAAACTACGGGCAAAGGAATCTATCGCTCCGAGTACATGAGCGACACGAAGGAATGTTCTGAAACTTAGTTGCCATCGATTGAGGCCTTTTATTGATCACTGTTTTGAGAAGGTATTTCCGCAGACGACTACGCGCACGCGAACAATGTCTGGTCCGCACTTGGTTGTCGAAATCTCGGTGCCTACCACAACCTGTATTTGCGCATTGACCTGCTGCTGCTCGCGGATGTTTTTGAGACTTTTCGTGATACCGCCATGCATGTGTACAAGCTCGATCCCGCACATTACTTCTCATTACCGGGAATAGCTTGGGATGCGTTGCTATCAAAAACTAAGATCGAGTTGGAACTGTTCACTGACATCGATCAACATTTGTTTATCGAACGTGGTATTCGAGGCGGTATTTCCATGGCCAGTCAACGTTTCGCTTGCAAGAAAAACCCGCTCGTGGATGGATACTACCCTGCCTTCAGAAACAGGTACACCATGTAACCTAACGCAAACAATCTGTGTGCATGGGTAATACTGAGTTTCATTGGGTCAATTCCGCAGATGCAAACATACACAAACACATACGCGAGTATGATAAAAACAGCGACCATGGATACTTCTTCGAAGTCGAGTTGGAATACCCGCTTCACCACGCCAACGATGATTATCCACTAGCTCAAGAAGCGCTGACGGTGCCCCGCGAATGGTTGTCACTATACTAGTGTGCAATAGCGATAGTAGATGATTCCGGGCGTAAGCTCACCGAATGCACCAAGATTGTATTTGATCTTCGCCGCAAGATCAAATATGTTGTCCACATACGAAACTTACAGTTGTATCGACGATTGGGAATGCGTGTGTATAAAATTCACCGGGTGCTGCGGTTTCGTCAGCGCGCGTGGACGGCTCTTTACATTCTGATGAATACGGATCCGCAAACTGTCGCCACGAACAAATTTGAAAAGGGCTTCATCAAGGTGATGAACAATACCGTGTTCGAGAAAACCATGGAAAATCTATGAAAATGAGTTCACGTCGACCTTGTAGGGGACAGTGATCAACAAAATCTTTGCAGGTTGATTGCCGACCCGGGATTCGAGTCACGTAAGATATTCAATGGTGGACTAATTGCTGTACACATCAAGAAAGGTAAGCTAAAGTTGACGAAACCCGTTTATGTTGGTGCGTCCCCGGAGCATACATATACCAAACCAAATTGTTCCGAGTGAGTCTAAAACGGGTGACTGTGAAACTGCTTTGTGGATGGAGGCAACATATTTCTGCCGAATCGCGTCAGCGGATTTTGACCCAATCATACGTGTTGTTTTATTATTCAACGCTGTGATGACCGACAGAAGCCACTGCACCCATTCGCGGAAGCGCTCTTCACGATTCATCAACAATTCCTGCACATACTGATGCCTGAAAAACCGTTCTTCAATGGCTTGATCGCGATGTATGCTGACATGTCCACGACGAACCCGCACATGATGTTTCACCAGCAACACAGCAAAGGCTCCAAAAATTATTTGCCTGGATCAACCTGCAGAAGCCGTGGCCATGTTAGTGGGTCACGTACGTAGATAAATTTGATTGATGCTGCCACACTTGTTGAATCTTTAGATGTTAACGGCTCGGATTACAAGATCTGCTGCCAACATCTACGACGGATAGTGCATATTTTTTGTATATGCGTCCGTGTTCCCGATCACATGGGAGAAACAAAAGATGAGCCTGTTAAATTTCGGGTTGGGGGTCCTCACATCAAACCATACACAAGAAATTTTCCTTGGCGCGGGTAGCTAAATCTGCCACAACGCTGTTTGGCAAGCCACGCTATGGCAACATTTCAGGTAACTTTTTGCCACGCTTGCTAACTATTTAACGGTTGCTTCCACCTTGTAATAACCGCTAAGACCATAGTATATGGTGGCCAGGTTCTCATCCATGTTTATTATAATGTGCTTTCCTCCAATGAGCGGACTTTGCCAAGCGCAATCTTGGTCTTCATGCCTCTTTTAACAATCCATCTAGCAATTCTTTCTCCGAGTTTAGGACTGATCGCATTTAATTCACGGATGAGATCCACGTCAGCGTTTTGACGCGCAGGAATATCGCTTGATGTTTTATACGCGAGATAATGTCGGTAACATGCAGCATGGACTCGGTTTACAGGTTCTTCTCTGAGCTTTGGCTGGTTATTACAATCCACTCGTATATCTAGCTGTATTCCAGGCCCTCAGTTATTGTATCTGGCCCCCGGAGGGATTCAAATATGTTTTTCACCAGGATATTTACTTCACGATACCTCAGGTAGATTCGTTAACGCAGCAGCGATATCACCGCCGTATATTGTCTTTTTTTTTCTTTTTTTTTTTTTTCGTTAATTTGGAAGGTCCGCGGCGAGAAGCTCCGCTTTCAGCCACGAATGTAAACTTCTTTTTCCCACATTGGGAACAAGTTCCAGCGATTGCGATACGACTTGAATATGTTTCTGTCTTTGACTTCTAAGCGTCGGAGAAGCCTCGACCACCCAAACATGGTTCCGATGGAACTGAAAGATCCGTCTTTCCAAATTCAGTTCGTGCGCTGACTATTGGCCCGGCAGGATCCGTGAAAACTCAACTGCTGCTGAATCTGATAATGCGATGGTAAACTTGTTACCTTCTGTACGTGATTGCGCCATCTGCGGACGATCAGCAGTGTTATGACGCAATCAAAGACATCCTAATCGTTCACCATCCAGTTTTTTCCACGATCAATGAAGCCCCTGCAACTGATGACCTTGACTCGGAGCACAATAATTTTGTCGTGTACGACGATGTGATGCTTGACCGGCAAGACAACCCTGCGCAAATATTTGTTCGTGGCCGGCACAAAAACACAGACGTGATTTTCGTGACCCAACGATACGCACACGTGCCGAAAGTGATCCGGAACAATTGCAACATGTTGATGATATTTCGTGGTGTTGACGCGCATGGTCTTGCAAACATTCATTGGACCTAGTGTGCTATCGATTACTCGCGGGATGAGTTTCGAAATATGTTCGCTAAGGTCACCCGGAATCTACAAACTTTTCTCAAGATTAACTTAATTGATGGGCCGCGCAAGTATCGAGCATGTTTAAACAAATCTATTTGACGACCATGATAAATATGTACAATGTCGAAAACAGAGAAAATTCCAGCGTAGTTTGCCTAATATCCGATCGCGGACATTCTGGGGCCTCGACGCGAATAACTCGCTCGCATTTTCGTCGGACGGTGGCGCAAATTCGAACGTTATTAAATATTCCATAGGCGTACGAGATTGAATCAATGAATGATGAGATCCGACGAAGGATTTTGTCGGTGACCAAGAGAGGCTCTAAAATCTACATGCGGGAAAACGAGCCTACACTAAGCTCTGCTATCTCGATTGAATCTCTAGAGTATGGGGTTGACATCGGACAGTCGTCGCTAAGAACAGTAGTAGCTTGGCCGGAATATCTTAATAAGATTCCCGCGGACCAACGATATCTGCGTGCAGAACCCGAAGGTACAAGTTACGAATTCTGCATGCAGGACCCGACTGTACCAGTTACAATGTCCGAATCACCTGGTTAATCTTACCTGTGACGCCATCAGCGGCAGTTACCTAGCCTCAGCATCGACAACGCAAGCGTCGCAGGGTTACATATTGTTTGGGTTCGCCCGAATGCGGCCGTGGGTGATCTGATATCGATTACTCCCTCGGTATCTTCCATGCAACAATGCCCGACTCACGTTTCACTCGTGTGGACCAGGACAGACAGGCGTTAGACCTTCGCGGGAAGACCTTGACGATACAATTGTGCATTAGAGATCGACCTGATATTTAATACAATGACAGTCGTACGTGGACGTGTGACACCCGTGCGTGTTGTTAACGCGAGAAAACTAGTTTACACAAGATATTACGAAAATGGCCTTGACGATATTGTCTAGGGATTATTCGCAGGAACCCCAAAAGTTCTCGTGGGCTTAGCCTCGCGCGCTGCACGGATCGCTAAACAAGTTGCAATGCGAGTCGTTGACAGCATCAAAAGTGCCGCTGTGGATTGGTTAAAAATCTGAATCGGTACTAGACGAAACCGAAAAAATATAAACGATGACTCAGTTCAAACATGCAGTTTGATTTGTCAAAATCGACATCATGGCGTTGTTCAACAGCGCACGTTATCTCATCGATGGAAAGAAAATCGAAGCAATTCTCGATAACGTTGGCGTTGCTACAACAATACTTGGACTCGCCCGTTACAGTAACGATTACGCAAGTTCGGCTGGCCTGTCTATGATGTTCATCAAGGTCACAAGCGAATACCCTGACCATATCAAATACAACTTAAGCGTAGGAGGTGTCATAGCCGGAGACAAAAACAATTTCAACGACGGATTCGCGCAACGTCCAGAACAGCTTAACGCGCGTGGGGAGTTTTCCTGCACCATTCCACTCAAACACATATTTGGGTTTTGTTGAGACTTTCGTAAGGTTATTTTCGGGGCCAAACACACAGTCACGCTAAACCGGAAGGGCAACGCCAACGATGCTGTCTGGCTTGATGTTGCATTTAAGTTATCCAAACTTACGCTTTGGATACCCTCAATGAGTCCGTCAGTGGCCACAGAAGAACGTTTGACATCATTTATGGAGTCTGGCGGAACACCTACGATTTCATTCCTCACGATGACCACAGACTCGCACCAAAGCGGCGTCAAATGAAAATTTTCATGGCAACTAATTACCCGACAAGGTATTAGCGCACTCCGACGCGTGTTTCAATTTCCATTTCAAGTCGTAGACTATCAGAACACCCAATTGGAAAGTCCGATGATATTTTCAAAACTGGCAGTGACTGAGATCTCGCTGAGGTTAAACGGTCACCAAAAACCCACCGAAAACATTTTGCTTGATTTTCAAAACTATCAAGTCGCGCGTGTGTATCATCGGCTGTTGATATACCTGGACCGAGACAAGAATGTTGACACAGACTCGCAGATTTCCTAGAATAAGTTCACAACGTTGTACCCGATTTATTACTTTTCTTTCGAGCATCTAGACCTGGTTAAGCAGTCCGTGGTAGAGATACATTTTAAAGCACATGTGGGAGGAAATATCGCCCTGATTCTCTCTATAAGTTTCTGTTCTTGCAGGGCTCAAGTGGCCGAATGAGGGTTATTGACGCGCCTGTGGAGAACGCATAGTGGTTTTCGCGAACACATAGTTGAGCATGTAATATTTCAAATAAAGTGTCACATCTGTGTAAACTTGTCACATTGACCCGAGGTCAGCTCGAAAAGATATCAGCCGCAATGAGAAAACAAACCGGAGTTCATTTGAACTTTCCCCGGACAAGTTATCCGGGAAAACTCCATTGATGTTGACACCAACGCAGGCGCAACAGTTTGAAGCAGCTAAATTTCAACGCCGCGGGATAACTCTTAAGTTTTAGCGGTCGGGGTCGCCGCGATGAAACACGACGGTGGAATATTTCCATTTCTCGCGGCCATTCCACTGTTCACAACTGTGGCTCACGCGGTTGCACTAGCAGCCGCGTTATGGGCCGTCAGAACCGCATCCGGGATGGCTCTGAAATAGCCTCTCATGGACGCATAAAAAGGAAAAGGTCTTCGATTATCCAGTCGTCGGAGCCAAAGGTTCCCAAGTGGAAGCGGTCTTCGGTTTAGTCCTCGCCGTTGACGGCCACGAAAGCGCGTCCATTGACCAGTTTTGATTTACTGGCGATGACAAAGCCAGTCAAACATTTTCGATGTGTCTTTATGCGGGATGAATTTGCGCTGACGATCCCACGCACGTGAGAAACCAGCATCGTTAACCTGGACTCGACAACAGGACCTGGAACTCATTGAGTTGCATACGTGGTAACGCCTCGAAATCTTTATATTTTGACACGTACGGTCTTGCACCGCCACGTGAAGTCGTTGATTATTTACAAGGTAGCTTAGCCACTCGACGTTTCCTGTGCGCTGGCGCCCCACCGCTGTTTTATTCAACGCTGCCATTACATACTCGAACAGAAGGCCCAATATATGGACATCATGTTGTTAAAGCACTGCATGCACTCGCTCTAAGCAAACTTCCCTCCAGCCCTACCCCTCGCGCGCTTGTTGATTTTGGAATGTCGCTTAGAAGCTACACTTGAAACATATATGAAATGCCTGCTGAAATTTACGGACGCGCAGCAACCCGTCGCTGATTTGGATCTGACCAGGTTTACAAGCAAAGCTGATTTGATCGAGTTGAGCAACCGAGCTGTTGTTGGTGCCGACCCAATCGAGCTTGTGATTTTTCAAGATCGAACAGGAAAACTGAAAACATCAAACATGGACATCAACGATGTTGTTTTAAAGCCGCTATGCGCCATCGCAAAAATCCTTGTTGAAATAGGTGCGAACGAGGGAATCAGAGACTCTGGCGTGTCGGTTGCCTTTATCAAAGACTACGTCGATGCTATCAATCATGGGATGAAACATTATGTGGATGCAAATGTCACTGAGGTGGCATCGACCCTAATACGCAAATACGCATAGTAGCTTCAGTGGAAGAATACATACGAATACTGACCAGCGACGAAAAGGAGGAAACAACCGCCGACATAACAAGTGGTCGACTTATTTTCATTGCTGACGTGGATGGTTTTGATAGGCCTAAACCACACATGATAAAGGTGCTCGAGTCTGGATCGTATTTGTTCATATTATCCGGTTTTTATTGTGGTGGAGTTCAATAGTAATAATAAAAGATAATCTCCAGGCTAGTGAACCAATAATAATACTCACCATCAAAGTCGACAAGGTTGCACAATTGTTTACATATACGATGTTGGCATTGTTGGTCGCCGGAGATGAAATTCGGTTCGAATGAAACAACATCTTTCCAGTCGGGTGCTTAACCGTCTTTGGCGTTTGTGTTGAAGATTTATCATTACATATATGTGATGGATTCTGAACAGACACGCGATGGCGATGTTGCGGAATGTACAGATGAGACGTTGGATCGGCTAACAGGGGATGCCAACATTAATGGCAATTTTCTGCCGCCTGTCGACCAATACCTACCAGAAAACGGTGTTAGCAGACCCTCATATTCACTCAGATATAATCTTATCGAATAGAAATCGACCGTTGGAACCACAGTGATGTGTCAGTACCAACTCGAAGCCAGCTTTTAATCATTGCATAAGCACGCGAAAACGCCCGGTCGCAGACAATACAGCCAGACGTGGAAACACCCAGGGATTGTTTCTACAATGGAGAAGTTTAATTCACCAACAAATCCACCCCGATAAAATTATCCGTTGATTATGTTGAACCAACATTAACTCAAGTAAGAAGAGAAAGATCTTGACTGTTATTCAACACGGACGCACTTGTCCGTGTAACAGTTCTTAGACAAAAACAGGGGCATAATCATTGTAGTTCTAAGTAAATGTGTGTGGCAAGCCCCTGGACAGCACAATAACCGGAGACATATGTATTTCCCAGGAAGAAGTTCTACCAGTGAAGAAAGGTAATTGGTTAGAGGTGCGTGTGCGAGTTGCACAAGAACAAGGCCAGCCTGTCGAGCATTTGTACTTCACAATGACAACGATGACAATATAAATAGAAGAATTGTGATATTCCCTCAAAGATTCCGACGCGACAAAAAATCAAAGTGGAATAACAGCTGCGAGATGAAATCGCCAAGAAAATCGTTTAACTCGCGAAAAAACTAACGCCTGTGAGTTGTCGTGGATGCTATTTGTGGACTCGCAGCAGCAACACCATTGGCCTTGGTGTGGCTGGAATTGCGACTACGGCAACTATCATAGGCACCCCAGTTGGAATTGCTGTCAGAGCCATATCGATAGTAACCGGTGTGGCTGGCGGCGCTTGTAAAGTAATTTCATTACGGTTACATTCGCGAATACGTGTCTATTCGGAAATTCTCGCGACCGCCCAAAGTAGTCTCAGCACAATTGCCAACCTGTACTCGGTGACCATTGAAGAGAAAACGATTACCATGGCTTAGTTTGAGACGGTACTGGTTGAAATGGAAAACCACCGAACACTCCGTGCACAGATAAAAGTCATCTGGTAGAACGTCCATGGAAAGCTCCGGCTTCCTCAATGAAGTAATTTCCTTTTGAAATGTTGAAAAGTATATTAAATGCCAAGAAAACAAGTAGACCTTGCGCCACAAATTATTGCAGAAATACAAAAGTTGCATGGTTCCATTCCTGCAAAAGAAGTCCAAGAATTATATGGAATCAGCTCAACACAATTATATCAGATATGGAATGCTCCCAGTTGTAAAATCATCTGGTATCAATCAAAACGCTCTACATTCTATAATTGATAGTATTAAGTCAATACAAACATCTGGTATCGACAAAAAAGATATACAGCCCATGACTGAACGTATTCAGTCAGTGATGCGTAGGTTCGATAATGTGGAAAAAAAATATCATCGCTGTATCAAACAATATCAACAATAGAAGACCGTCTTTTAAGCCATTAAATAAGCTCTTAATGCTTCCAACAGTAGCAAGAAGCTTTATCTTAAAAATCATAGAGAATTTTATGCAACAACAATGGTCAAAAGGAGGCAAACGATTGACAGAAGGCTTGCTAGGTGAAGTCCAGGAAGAAATCCTGGAAAAACTGGAGATCGGATAAGACATCTACTAGGATTCCTGTTTGGCCAGCACAAGTTTTTGCTCGCAGAGCCGAAATCATTATAGCAGCGAGGCTTTCACGGGAGGGAATCACAGGAAACCTTTGAGCGGCGAGCGTGAAACCTTAAATGAAGTAATCGATTAAATATTACTTCAGCGTCATTTCTTTTACTTCAGAGTCAACAGGAAATGTTGGCAGCTCAAATCTTCTCTGAATTCTCGTTTAGAGCTTTATATTTGACATTAAAGATATATAATGCCACACACGGTGATTAAAGTGATTATAATTAATTATAGTTAACAACTCTAGCTCGAGACTGAAATTTTGAATCTGCATCTTTGACTGGTTGTATAAAAGTTTTAGACGATATTTACGTTGCGTATATGCGTGATATGGAGACGTAACTAATAATTTCTATACGAAAATCTCATGTATCTCTATCCACACAAGGGACCCTTTAGCAGTGATATATGGCAAATTGGAAACATGATGAGGTAGATATATGAAACCAAATATTCTTGTATCAGTGTAATTACCGACATCAGGCCTAACCTTTAAATCTGATACTATTCCTAATAATGTTGGCCATTTAATTTGAAAGTAAAATGATTCTTAAATGCGTGCGCATGATTTATGTTTCTGATGCTTATCTGATCATAATCGTCAAGCAACAGTACATCACTTTTTTACATCTCGCAAAGGTACCAAACATGGTGTAATAATA
Organism: Margaritifera margaritifera; assembly: GCA_029931535.1. NCBI lineage: Eukaryota > Metazoa > Mollusca > Bivalvia > Unionida > Margaritiferidae > Margaritifera > Margaritifera margaritifera. Next base: position 3,881,185 of record JAQPZY010001530.1, on the reverse strand, counting down.
GATACGTCAAAAGATGAATATTTAGACTCAAATGCATTAAGTTACATCTAAAAACACATTTAAATTACATTATTAATGCAAATTAACAAGAGTCGTCTTCGATTTTTCGCTGTTACTAACATATTTCACTGTTTATTACTAGTATATTTCACTCTTTATTACTAGCATATTTCACTGCGTATTACTAGCATATTTCACTCTTTATTACTAGCATATATCACTCTTTATCACTAGCATCTTTCATTGTTTATTACTAGCATATCTCACTATTTATTACTAGCAGATTTCACTCTTTATTACTAGCATCTTTCAGTGTTTATTACTAGCATATCTCACTATTTATTACTAACATTTTACAATGTTTATTACTAGCATATTTCACTCTTTATTACTAGCATATTTTATTCTTTATTACTAGCATCTTTCACTGTTTTTACTAGCATTTTTCACTGTTTATTACTAGTATTTTTCACTGTTTATAACTATCATATTTCACGGTTTATTACTAGCATATTCCACTGTTTATTACTAGCATATTTCACCCTTTGTTACTAGCAAACTTCACTGTTTATTAGTATCCTATTTCACTGTTTATTACTAGCATATTTCACTGTATTTTACTAGCATCTTTTACTGTTTATTACTAGCATATTTCACTGTTTATTACAAGCATATTTCATTGTTTGTTACTAGCACATTTCACCGTTTATTACTAGCATATTCCACTATTTATTACTAGCATATTTCACTCTTTATTACTAGCATACTTCAGTGTTTATTAGTATCCTATTTCATTCTTTATTACTAGCATATTTCACTGTTTATTACTAGCATTTCTCACTGTTTATTACTTGTATTTTTCACTCTTTATTACTAGCATCTTTCACTGTTTATTAGCACCATATTTCATTGTTTATTACAAGCATTTTTCACAGTTTATTACAAGAATATCTCACTCTTACTAGCATATTTCACTGTTTTTACTACCATATTTCACTGTTTATTACTAGCATATTTTGCTGTTTATTACTAACATTTTTCACTGTTTATTACTAGCATATCTCACTCTTTATTACTAGCATATTTCCCTGTTTATTACTAGCATCTTTCACTGTTTATTACTAGCATATTTTACTGTTGATTACTAGCATATTTCACTGTTTATTACTAGCATATTTTTAATGTTTATTACTAGCATACTTCACTGTTGATTACTAGCATATTTCACTGTTTTTACTAGCATATTTCACTAGCATATTTTACTGTTTATTACTAACATTCTTCACTGTTTATTGCTAGGATATCTCACTCTTTATTACAAGCATATTTCACTGTTTATTACTAGCATCTTTCATTGTTTATTACTAGCATCTTTCACTGTTTATTACTAGCATATTTCACTGTTTATTACTAGCATATTTCACTGTTGATTACTAGCATATTTCGCTGTTTTTACTAGCATATTTCACGTTTTTTACTAGCATATTTCACTGTTTATTACTAGCATATTTCACTGTTTATTACTAGCATATTTCACGGTTTATTACTATCCTATACTTACATTATTCAGTGTTTGTTACTGGCATATTTCACTGTTTATTACTAGCATATTTCATTGTTTATTACTAGCATTTTTTGCACTGTTTATTACTAGCATATTTCACTGTTTATTACTAGCATCTACCCGCCAAATGAGGATATCTCAGTTGTTCAGGCACACACACACACACACAAACACACACACACACACACACACACACACACATATATATATATATATATATATATATATATATATATATATATATATATATAAAGTCTACATAATGAGTAAAAAGCACAATAAAACTATGCAGTGATGAACCTGGTATCTTTTTTTTTTTAAATCTGGAATTTCGAAAACTTTTATATTTGTAGAAATTTCAAACTTGCTACCCATATTTACATTTGTATATCCTGTATGTGTGATGTGATGCAAACATAATTATGTCATGAATGAAGAATCATCACTAATACCATATGTTTTTTATATTAATTCTATGTAACCCGCTATAGTATTCACCTTACAACCCACCCACCCCGCCCCAGCAGTTTGTTCCTCATACCGATTTTAAAAAGTAAAAACATCATGGATATAAAAAGTCCACAGAACTTCATTTCATTCATCAATTTATAATTTCTCCAGGGGATCTCGAACACTGTTATCTTGTGCACGTTTCAAATCAAACGGGAGTTTCTTTACTAACACGATCGTCATATTTGCTTGGGTGAGTATTTCTTTTCAGACAACAGATGTGAAGCAATTCGTCGTCTTCGATAAGCTCTGAATAATTCCTCAACTTTGGGAGTTACATTCACTTGAATACATGTATGTAAGAGTTACACCTTTTTAATTAGTGCAGTTGTTTTATAGAAATATTAAAACTAGGCATTGCAAATATTGGATGCAGACGACACTGTTTTAGGTGACTATGAACTGTTCTAGGAACCGGAAAATGATACCGAGCAGTATGTCTGTTTGTTTACATCGACAATTTCCGTTTGGTTTGAAGCGCGAACAAGATGACAATGTTAGGGGCCACCTGGCGATAACCAGGTTAGATATTATAAATTGATGTATGAAATGACTAAGTTTTGTACACTTTTATATCCTTGTTGTTTTTCGTTTTCAAAATCGTTAAGGGGGTACAAACTGCTGGGAGTGTAGGCGAATACTATAGTACTTTAAACAATAATTCAAAACTTATATTGACTAATCTAACATATACGTTTACAAGTACGCACCTTACCTATCCTGAATCACACGCAAGCAGAAACAAACATATTTTGGGGATGGCGAAAATACTGGACAACTTTTAAGATGATGACGATGATGAAGAAGAAGAAGAAGAAGAAGCAGATGAAGATCAGAGTCAGATACTATCTGGGATACAAATGCAATATTTTATAGTTATCTACTGTAACAAATGGATAACTATACATGTAAATGTACAATACCTTGCTTAATTTACATGCCTTTCTTTCCTATTCTCGGATGAGTCAAGGTCATAATTGTTTCCTCAGACTTTTGTTTCTTGAACTCAACAAAGCCTTGGATCTGCCTCAAACGTCTTACCCTGGGCCGGGGGTTTTCTCTCCTACATTAGTGCATATTACCCTTAATAATGTAGATCTCTATTTCTCTCTACGGAGAAAGTTTGTGAAATAACCTGCGTAAACATGAATTATTTTGATGAGGGATTGAAATCAGGGGTTGATAATTCATAAAAAAATAATATAATGTACACTATATGATTTAACCAATTTTCTTCCTAGATTGAAAATGTAGCGTGTTTCTTAATGAATATAGTAACATCCGCCCAAAACAATAAAGTATTACAGATTTCTTCCTAACTTGATCATAGAACTCTCGGCGTAGCCTAATTTAAAAAAAAACAAAAAACTCCCCACAAAAGAAATACCAGGGCTGGAGGTGGGGTTCCCTTTACTCATGCTTTTAATATAACGTAACAAAGCTGAGTATTTGAGAATGCACACAATTACTTATACAGTAGAATAATATAGTGTACATACTGTAGATTGTTCTTAATCCAATTATCAGACATTTTACGACACTGAGCCATAATAAACAATAACAATTTCATAAAAAGAGTTGTATACCGATTTAAAATTTAAAATATATATGAAACAGGGAATCGTTGAGGTTTTTCTCTGGTTAAATTGGAGAAAAAAAAGAATCAAACCGCTGACTATTTGAAATGTCTTATTGATAACGATTTTAGTGCAAAACAAAATCACTGACAAATGTGCAGAGTTTGTCATAGTTTAAACATAAGTACCTTTGTAAACGTTTAATAAAAATATAAAATAACATTGATATGCTGCTCCTTTGTTCTCACTTCTATCAAAGTAATATAAGAACACTCCCTTTACTGTGGACATTTGTCAAAATTACATATTTAGGCATTCGTGATCTACAATTATAATTTATTTTAGTGCAGCTCATGAAGACAACGTCACAATTATTCAAAGAGATAAAACGCCACAGCAAGAAGGAAAGTTGAATAAATCATTTTATATCATTCTGATTTGTTCAGTCAAACACATGACCTTAATATAAACTTTAACTGTACTACTTTTCATATCTGTGTTGAATACAGAGTAGACTGAATATATTTCTCAAATGTCTTATTCCTACAAATGACATGAAACAGGTTTACAGAATTAGAAAGATAAACGTAAAATAATAGGCTATAAGAAACAAAGAAAATAACACTATTACTATCCCCCTCCCCGCACACGCAACCCATTAGCATGAAGCTTTCTCCTAAGAGCAAATTATGTTTTTTAATAAATATTTTCACCTAAGTTTGCAAAACTTGATCATTTAGTTGCTAAGGACTAAATTAATCCTTCCTGATGTAAAGTTCACGCTAATTTCCTAAGGAAAATATTATATATCTGTCTGTGTGTGTGTTATTATACCATCGAGTTTAACCGTGCGCGCTGTAAATATAATGACTACGTACGGAATATGCTCACGTTAAATGCGGAATACGCTCCAAACACGTGACTGAGTGCCCGTCCAAGGTGAGTTTTGCCTATTTTATCCTTTAAGCCTTTATACTTTGCAGATACGTTGTAGGCCATGGAATACTACAGTCACTCTGGTCTTCAAAAAAGTCAATTACTGTCATACATACGTTGTAGTTTTTACAATTACTTCGACACTATGCAGGCCTTTTAATAGATTTCTTCATTTCTTCAAGTATTGATTTATATACTCTAATAATTCACTTTCACAATTATTTAAAGGTAGATCGGATTTGTAAAGAGAATGTCATCGTTTCTTGGAAGTTATGTTGTTATTCACGATCGATATTGTAAAGTGTTTAAAATTACCCTGGGTAATACGTTCCATCGGTTACACACGGAATAACTTTTTTTTAAATATAATTTTGGTTGTAATTCAGACACTCTTGAATTATTCTTTAACAACTGCTAAAGTAAACTTCATGAAATATAATTTCATTGAACTATTGTGTGCTCTTTCAACATTTATTTGCCAACACCAATCACTCCTATATATGCGTACCGGTGAAAACATGCTAGGCAGACAACGTAACATTATTGCACTTTATGCTTATGGGTGGCAGCAAACGTATTTTAGGCATGGCTTTTCTTTTACGGAAATATCGTATTTTGAAATTGTCAATGCAGATAGGACATGTTTCTATATTGATGCTTGGCTGTTATTTTTATCTAATTCACACCACATCCTCCCATGTTGCTCGTATTGTGCAAAACGTTGGAGTAGCATAATACTGCAGCTCTGAAAGAAACTTTTTGCAAAACAGAAATCACTTTTTTTATTAAATTTTTCTTCTTCTTCTTCTTCTTCTTCTTCTTCTTCTTATTATTATTATTATTATTATTGTAATTTTACGATGGTTGTTGTTCGTCCTTCGAAGATGACCATGACATCACTAACCATTTTGGTTTCTGTGAGCACGTAAGGCAATGTGTGCTCTGAACAGTCTGTGGCACACTGGACAGCAGATGCTGCTTGAGGTTGCTTGATCAGCAGAAGGCGTACTGCAGTTCCGAGATATAGGCTGCTCGCGCTTCTACGCTGCCTCTGCAATTCTACTTAGTTCATAGTCTGTAGTTCCAATATGGATGAGACTGCGCCAGGTGGAATGATCCTGTGTCAGGTCTTCTCAAATCTCAGAATCAGTGCTGAAATGTTTCATGGATGACTTGAGGGAGTATTTGAAGCGTTTCTATTTACCTCCCTAAGATTGCTTACCCTCCTTCAGATTGCCGTAGAAGATTTTCTTTGGCAGTCGTTCGTCTGACATCTTGGCGACGTGGCCTGCCAATCTCTTCTGTGATTTCATCAGCAGAGTGTGGATGGTTACAATGCGTGTATGAAAATGATTCAGCTTCTTAGCATGGCGTTTGTATACTATCCAGGTTTTGCATGCATACAGCAAGGTCAGCAACACAACGGCTTTAAAGACCTTCAATTTCATTTGCGGACTGGTGCCACTGCTCTCCCACATATGTATGCTTGGTCTGCCGAAGGCTACACTAGCTGTGGCAATTCTGGCACTAGCTTTGTCATCGATGTGGACTGCGCTTGGCAGTGTACTGCAAAGTTAGGTGAACTTGTCCACTGCCTGGTGGATCTGGCCATTCACTGTAATGGTAGGCTCTACGTACAGCCTTACAGTTTGACACATCACCTCTGTCTTTTTGATACTTGTTGTGAGATTAAAACTGCCACCAGCTGAAAAGAAATGGTCCATACTCTGTTGCATGTCAGACTCTGGTTTAGTATTCAGGAAACAGTCATCAGCAAATAGAAGACCACAAACAGGCACTTCCTGCAACTTCGTCTTTGCTTGGTTTTTCCTCAGATTTAAGAGTTTGCCATCAGTTCGGTATCTGATGTCGCTCCCAGTGTCATATTTATGGAAGGCATCTGGGAGCATGGTAAAGAATTTCATACTGGAGTGGGTTGGGACCAACACTCAGTCTTGCTTTAATCCATTGGTAACTATGAGTGGTACAGATGACTCACTGTCGATGCCTTTCTACTTGTACCAGTGGACAATAGATGTATCCTTGTAATTAAGGGGTATAGTTTCTCGAGTTCACATTGACTGCAAGACTTCAGTCAGTTTCTGAGCCATGTGTGAACCTCCGCAATCGCTTTCTCGGTTTCAGTCAGGGCTGGAAGATCAGCAAGTGACATTTTGATTTAAACTTGGGGCAGTCAATCAATTACCTTCTCACTGATAGATGAATGTTGATTGAGGATGTTGTTGAAGTGTTCTGCCCATCTTTGTAGTATATTTTCTTTGTCCGTGAGCATCGTGGTGAAATCATCACTCGGTACTGAAGATGTTTTGCATAATTGCAGACCGTAGATTGTCTTCAAAGCATCACAGAAGCTCTTCATGTCATTCCTGTCTGCGTAGGACTGAATCTCATCTGCTATCTGCTTTGTTGAGCAGCCATGCATCTTGGAACTCTCTGAGTTTACACTGGACTGTCTTCTTGATGTTGTTAAAGCTTGTCTTCTTAGATGATGAAGTGCTGTCTTCTAAACAGGCCTTTTGGAACCGATGTTTTTTGTTCAGTAGTTTCCGTATGTCAACATCATTCGCATCAAACCAATCTTGATGTTTATGTATAGTGGAACCGCGGGTTTTGGGTGCAACCGAGTACAAAGAGTCTCTGAAGGATGTCCAATTTTCCTCGACATTCTCGGAGTTCTCATGAGTCGTTGCAAGTTGGCTGCAATATTCTTGAACAAACGCCTATCTGACATTCTCCTATTTCAATTTGAAGATATTGAGCTTATCGGGCGCTTCTTAGCCTTGTGGTCGTCTGTTAGGCTGAATCCTGATATTGAGCTTGGATACTATGAAACTGTGGTCAGTCCAGCATTCTGCACTTTACATGGCCTTCATCACTCGGACATCCTTCCTGTCTCTTCTCCTGATAATGACGTTGTCATTGAGATGTCAGTGCTTGAAGAGCGGGTGCATCCGAGACGTCTTGTTGCGGTTTGACAGGCTGAAAATTATCTTGGTGATTAGGAAGTCGTGTTGAGAGCGTTTTCTTAGTAGGAGGAGTCCATTGTTGTTGCATTTGCCAATGCAATTTTTGCTGATGACGCCTGGCCGTGTTTGATGATCTGCGACAACTTTAGCATTGAAGTTACCAAAGATGATGAGCTTATCTCCCTTCGGCACTTCTGCGATAAAAGACTGCAGTTTTCATAAAATTTGTTCCTGATCTCATCTGGGCTGATCATAGTGGGTGCATAGGCACTGATGATAGTTGCATGTCTTTTTCTAGACAGTGGGAGTCACATTTGCTGACTAGCTGTGACTTTATGGCAAACCCAACACCAGCTTCGTGTCGCTCTTCTTTACTTCTGCCACTCCATAAGATGGTGTAGCCGGCTCCTACTTCACTGAGTTGTCCTTCCTCAGCTAGGCGGGTTTCACTCAGTACCATTATATGGATGTTGATTCTGTCCAGTTCTCTAACAACTAGACAAGAGCTGTTCTTCTTTCTGGTCTATCGGCTGATGTACTGTCAATTAGTGTGCGCACATTCCAGGCACCTTTGTCTTCTTGTGGCATTTTCGACCACTAAGTTGCGATCCCAAACAGCTGAGGTATGCTGACCATGACAAAGGTGAAGCAGGAAACGTTTATTGCACCTTTTCTAGCCCTTCCTCATACTACGTAAGCAAGTGCGATCCTAAATAGGACTGGTGAGCCGCTCAGGGGGCTGCCGAGTTTCACTGATGCTTTGGTCCATTAAAAAGCGACCCTATGTCCCGAGCTGCCTATGTGCAGGTCTGCAGCTACAGTGTCCAGTGTATTCACACCTGCTGCTTTGTCGCTCGACCATCGCCACATAACCTGAAGATATCGGGGGTGGGGGTAGGGGGTGGGAGGAGGATAATGTCATTACTTGCGCTTGAGTTGGATTTAAGTGAGAGAGTCACCCTCACTCTCTCGCACAAGCCTATCTGAATCTAGTGGCAACGATGGTTGTTCATAACAGTAAGAACTTATTTATTTTTTCTTGAAGGTTTTAGTGACGGATTGGCGTTGTTACTCTTTGAGGTGGAGCAAATTGTTAAAGTATCGTCCGTCAATACGTGCACATGCACCCTTCCAATGATGAAACTCGAATCAAACTCAAGACCACGGAGGTGTTATTCAGGCCGTATATTATTATTATTATTATTATTATTATTATTATTATTATTATTATTATTATTAAAATTATTATTATTATTATTATTATTATTATTATTATTATTATTATTATTAATGTTCAGTATATTAATTGTATTGTCTTTAATGAAAATGTGTCAATGCAAAATATGCATATATTGGTCTTTTTCAGTGGTGTTTTTTTCATTCTCATGATCAAACATATTAACATCCTTGCAACTTTGTCAGTACCATTAGTCAGCATTTTCCCATCAGCAAGCATTCTGTACATTTTATCCTTTGATGAGTCAGCATTTTCCCATCAGCAAGCATCCTGTACATTTTATCCTTTGATGAGTCAGCATTTGCCCATCAGCAAACATCCTGTACATTTTCCCATCAGCAAGCATCCTGTACATTTTCCCATCAACAAGCAGTCTGTACATTTTCCCATCAGCAAGCATCCTGTACATTTTCCCATCAACAAGCAGTCTGTACATTTTCCCATCAGCAAGCATTCTGTACATTTTATCCTTTGACGACAAACAACCCCACTAAAGGTAAAACATTTAGTTATTAATTTACTTGGAACGGAAAAGTCATCTTTGCCTGCAGTTGAATCAAATCACCTTGCACTCTTTCCTCATTTGCTACACTGTATATATTTTGGGGTCCACTAATAAAATTTAACTCTCGATGAATCTGTAGTCTGGTTTCCAATTTGTTGCTGGTATTTTTCAAGCTGAAGTAAAGACAACAGTCTATATAAAGAGACGGAAGGAAGTATTATCGAATGATAATTCATATTTCTCCAATCCCCACCCCGCCCAATGAACGTCCTTCTCTTCGAAATGCTTCGAAAACGGCTCTTCTTCTACCTGAACGTTAAGTGCGTCTTCTCGTCTGTTCGTTGCATTGATTCGGTGTAATTCAATCGTAAAGTTATACCTAGATATTTTCATTAGCACGAAAGGCATTTAGCTGTTTTCTGATTCTTTCTTTCTTTTATTGTCTCTTTGGTGTTGATTTTACCGAAGTTATTATTCGGTTTTAACATCCTAATTGGAGAACTCCGTCCTCTGTCTTTCGGCTCACGCAGTCATTAAATGTGCGTCTCTGGCACATCATATACACAGCTCTTAAAAATTAATATCATCTAATGAAAAAGACATGTTTAGAAGGATTTGTATGCACCCTTTAGAAAGAAAAAAAAACTTATTTTTTTATTTCGATTAGATCGCTCTAAGTTTATTTATTTATTTATTTATTTCCTAAAAGGAACTTCTAAGGTTTAATATCTATTAAATTTGCTATTTATATGAATCAGAGACACAAACCTGTATTTGTTTGCTTCTGCTAATTCCACATTAAGTTATTTTGCGATATAAGTCACTTTTGAGATCAAATATCAACTATATTTCTTTCCTAAATTTAAACATGAAGCACCTTTGCCACAAAAGCTTATTACAATAAAACCTAGTATTTAAATGAAACAATTAAAACTGTTATTGGTGTCTATGCATTCGTAATGAAATCATAACACTATTTCACACATTTCGATAAATAAATATTGCTATTTCAATGGAAATATAGCATTATTAATATAGTTAAAACTTGTTTCATAACAATATTAAACAAGAATCAACTCCCTTGTATTTAATGGTGTCTCGATATCTCGAGATTATACTAGTTTTCATTAGTATTTCTAGAGACCTATCGCAACTTCCTTTAGACATAATTGTAATATAATTATAATGACAATGTGAATATAACTACAACCTTAAATTTATCCATTAAATCTCAAGAGATACAATTATAAAAGAATCTTCCTTAATAAACCGCTCTATAATCATAGACTGGATGGATTTTATGAAGCTGTGGTTATTAACATAGTTTCAACATTAATATATTTTCCGTTGTAGTCAAAGTTCTATTTAGTGCCAGAAATTATATAACCCCGGTGAAAATTTGTGAATAATTGATTATTTGTCGGCATATAATTTAAAATGTGTGTGTAATATAGAATTTCAATAATCTGGGAACATTTAAAAAGGATATTTCTGCAAACACACTGCTATGATAATTAAAGTTATTCTGAATTTTGTTCATGTACGTAAAAAGAAGCAAATATTTGAACATGTGATAACTTTTTGCATGTTATTTTGATACACAATCCATACGTATGGCCCTGTCTTGGATTGAACGTAAGAAAAAAAAACACATTGCTATGAATGCAAACATTTATGACAGTTTGCAGGTGTTACAGAAAAAATGCTAAGATGATAAATCATGCAAAGCACAAGCATCAATTGAAACATATTGCAACTTAACATCTTTTATTTTCTATTAATTCTTTGTGACTCAATTTTCATATGAGAAAATAAAATAATTGTTACAATAAATCATGACGCAAAGTTTACCCTTTATAATATCCTGTAGTGACTGGTCTCCAATTACCATTGCTGTTAGCCAGGACTCTAATACACACGAATACAAATTCACTTTTAGATTCCAGTCAATAAGAAAATAAAACTGGCACGAACAATTGAGATAATTACTGTGTATTTTCAAGTAAAAACAAAAACTGAGCAGTGAATACAGACATTTCAAAAGAAACGATTTATTTCATAATGTAAATAGCAACCATGAACTAATCCATACTATAATGAAATATTGCAAAATGTAGAACAAGCCTAACACGTGGTCATCCTGTGTTGGAACACACAATCAAGTATTAGTATTCCTTGCTATGTTGATGGACAAAACGTTGTGAAATGGTCGTACCTCACAAATTTAAACTAATGTCTCAGCAAAATAAAATAAAATAAATAAATAAAACAAAATAAAAATAAAATAAAACAAAAAAAAACAAAAGCAAGCAAGGAAAGAAACAAAAACCAAAGATGAAATAATTTTTTGATGGCTAGAACAATACATATAAATGTTTATGTGTAGTAAAAAGATTATGCATGGTTTATTTCTAATTGCACTTCAAACGATAGTATAACGGACATGGTTTAATAACTTTGCTTTTTTGTCAAAAGTGAATTTGTGCAAATTTATTTTCATCTTCCGACGCTTTCATTTGTGCTACATCAAGATGCGATCTTTTTGAAAAGTTGGCGGCAGTCGTCTTAAACGAAGTTTATCTCACAATTAGCAAAAAATTATAATTGAAAACTGTTTTTGTTGAGTTACAGGTCAGAAATGTTTTCGGATAAAATGTAGCAAAAGAGTCCGTCAGAAAAGTCATTTATATGCAGAAGCATACCCATTTGTGTCCAGTTCTCGGCAAATGGTTCCCTTGTCATGGTGTTGCACTAGGATTAAAAGACTGTTGGAAGTATAAAGGTCTATCATAGTAACAGTTACACCTTAATACATTCAGTTTAAATGCCAAATGTGACTTCAAGAAATTTATGTAGAGACTGATTTGAGGGTTCTTTGAAAATACTGTAGTAAAATGAGCTGTCGGTACTCATAGTGTAAATTGCAATCCAATTTGAGACTTAAGTCTTAAGATTTATTCCAAAAATTAAATAGAATTATGTAGAACATTGAAATAGCACTACTTTAAAATATAATCTTGTAAGAAGTTTGTGAAGCTTAATTAGTACCTTGGAAAAGGAAGTCGAGGACTTTCAAAAATTTGAATTTTAATACAGTCACTTAAGGTCGAATTATGAAACAGAGGCTATGTGTTTACGATCTATAATCTATAACGTTTATTTTTCCACAATAAAAACATTGCTTAATTATATATTTCTTGTGGAAAATACATATATTTGGATATTTAATTATGTTATGCGTACATTCATAAATACATAATTGTAAACATGATTACGTAAACTTACGTACAAACTTAGGTCCGTACTTACATGCATACAAACATACATTTTCACCTACAACTGTGGTTTAGATGTGAGACTCGAAGCTATTTTAAAAATGGAATATCATATATATTTACGAGATGCTTTTTGTCCTAGATTGATTAATATATAGATGGACGACTGGAAAAAATAAAATATTCGTTTATCAATTGATGGGTAGATGTATAAGAATGGATAATTGAAGTAATACTGTATGAAATACTGCTTTTTACAATATAAGAATGGATTAAAGAAGTAATGCTGTATGAAAGACCACTGTTTACAATATAAGAATGGATTAAAGAAGTAATACTGAATGAAAGACTACTGTTTACAATATAAGAATGGATTAAAGAAGTAATATTGTACAATATAAATTATTCAAGCCGGATCAAGACACTGAGGAATAGTTTGAGGAATAGAAAGCTAAACTGGGGACGGCGAGTTTTGATGATTCCATCTACACAATCAGACAATATCTTCTAAAGTACTGTCAAAGCTTTGTCTCTCTCTAATTGTGAATTTATGGTTTCCATGCATTTATCATTCTTCTATATTTTCAGCTATATGCAATTTATCTTACATATCATTCTTCTATATTTTCAGCTATATGCAATTTATCTTACATATCATTCTTCTATATTTTCAGCTATATGCAATTTATCTTACATATCATTCTTCTATATTTTCAGCTGTATGAAGTGTGTCTTACGTATCATTCTTCTATATTTTCAGCTGTATGCAGTGTATCATACGTATCATTCTTCTATATTTTCAGCGGCGTGCAGTGTATCTTGCGTATCATTTTTCTATATTTCCAGCTGTATGCAGTGTCTTACGTATCATTCTTCTATATTTTCAGCTGTATACAGTGTATCTTACGTATCATTCTTCCATATTTTCAGCTGTATGCAATTTTTATTACGTATCACTCCTCTATATTTTCAGCTGTATGAAGTGTCTTACGTATCATTCTTCTATACTTTCAGCTGTATGAAGTGTGTCTTACGTATCATTCTTCTATATTTTCAGCTGTATGCAATGTGTCTTACGAATAACTCTTCTATATTTTCAGCTTTATACAATGTATCTGACGTATCAGCGTAAGATTAAGTTAAGATGGAAAAATACCAAAATAGATGCAGATGTGGATTGGTGTATGCACATATCATATGTCACTACTCTATACATACATCTTCAGAAATACGTTCTAAAAATAATATTTCAACACTTTTTATCGGACTTTTCAAATAAAATTTTCTTCTAATAACTTAAAACTTTGTCATCAACGATAACGACACTCACAACGTAGAGATTTCATGAAGATAACAATCGTACGACTACGAATAACAAAAGTATTATGCATACCAGAAAGGATCCAAACTTTCCTAACTAGGTCAAAACGCGTTGTTTTTCTTCCTGTATTTTCCATCTTGATTAACATTCTTAAACATACAAAAGAACAAGAATTGTGTACAAATGACAATGACAAAATAAGCAAATACAACGATAAAAAGATAATGGAAGTGTTGCATGTCATCATGACAAGCAAACAAAAGTTTGTGTGATGACCGTATGTACTTGCGTATAAATTGGCTCCAAATGCAAACAACATAATGCGCCGGCAGATCAGGGTGATTAGTCCTTACAAACTGCATAGATCCAGATCTGCCGGCGCATTATGCGACGGCAGATCTGGGTCTATGCAGTTTGCCTTTGGTATTGAATTATGTGTGAGTATATACGGTATTGGGGATCTATTTACATGCTACTACGTGGGAGCTGTTTACAGTCAACATTCTTTCAAGGACTGTCGGGCAATTCTGGTAATTTCTTAAACATCAAAATTGCAAGTTGCAACAATGCACATGATATGAGAAGAATTATAGAAGAGTGATGCTCTTAATACTGTGTATACGAGAAACATCGATAGACTTAACACTGTGTATACGAGAAACATCGAAAAGACTTAACACTGTGTATACGAGAAACATCGATAGACTTAACACTGTGTATACGAGAAACATCGTAAAGACTTAACACTGTGTATACGAGAAACATCGATAGACTTAACACTGTGTATACGAGAAACATCGAAAGACTTAACACTGTGTATACGAGAAACATCGATAGACTTAACACTGTGTATACGAGAAACATCGATAGACTTAACACTGTGTATACGAGAAACATCGTAAAGACTTAACACTGTGTATACGAGAAACATCGATAGACTTAACACTGTGTATACGAGAAACATCGATAGACTTAACACTGTGTATACGAGAAACATTGTAAAGACTTAACACTGTGTATACGAGAAACATCGTAAAGACTTAACACTGTGTATACGAGAAACATCGATAGACTTAACACTGTGTATACGAGAAACATCGAAAAGACTTTAGTAGTGATTGATTATAAGCAACATTCCACTATGGTGATAAAATCATAGGATATGTTTTTAGTATTTTGATTGGAAGTACAAGTCATATCAAGCATAAAGTGACAGGCATTCTTAGGCACCTATAAATAAAAATGCCCAGTGAATAACAGGTTGATGGATATATAGATAGATTATTTTGATTCATTCATTTGTTCATTTATTTATTTTATTCATTGTTTGACACAGCATTAATTTCGAAAATTAATAAAGCAATAAAAACTATTTCTCGTTCAAAGTGTTAGAGGACAAATATTTCACAATAATATTCTTAATAAATATACCTGTCCGAACAAATGTTTTAGAATTGCTCGATATAGCAAATATAAATAAACTTTCAAATAGATGTCTCTACGAGTTCTGTTTTTAACCATCTTAAAATAAAGACATAACAATAGTGCAGTGTCACTTAGAATCAGTTTTTTTTATATTTTTTATTTTTATTTTTATTTTTTTATTTTTTTTTTCATTCTATTGCACAATACATATTAGCAATCATAAACACATACTTATTATACTGACACGTGTAAAGAGAAGTAACTCAAACATTTTCATGCCTCATCTCGATTGTATCCCTTGCAATGAGACAGTTTGTAAAATGGTGAACGGCCAAGATGAATGAATACTGCGATCTATTAATTGCATTTGATTTAGGTTCAGTATCCTTTTGGAACAAACTTATACCTATTGCCTTGATGAATTTTTGTTTCACTTTTGTTTTACCTTTTTTCTTGCAAATACTATAGCTTTTTTTCTTCTTCCTCATCTTCCTCCTCTTCTCCTCTGTTTCATCTTCTTCTTCTTCTTCTTCTTCCCCTTCTTCTTCTTCCTCCTCTTCTACTTCTCCTTCTTCTTTCCCTTCTTCTTCTTCCTCCTCTCCGTCTTTTTCTTCCTCTTCTCCGTCTTCTTCTTCCTCCTCTTCTTCTTCTCCTTCTTCCTCCTCTTCCTCTTCTACTCCTCCTTCTTCTTCTTCTTCCTCCTGCTCCACCTCCTACTTTTCTACTTCTCATTCTTCTTCCTCCTCCTCCTCCTCTTCTACTTCTCCTTCTTCTTTTTTCTCCTCTTCTACTTCTCCTTCTTCTTCCTCCTCCTCTTCTTCTTGTCTTCCTCCTCTTCTACTTCTCCTTCTTCTGCCTCTTCTTCTTCTTCCTTATCCTCTTCTTCTTCTTCCTCCTCTTCTACTTCTCCTTCTTCTTCTTCCTCTTCTTCTCCGCTTCTCCTTCTTCTACTTCTTATGCCTCATCCGCCTCTTACTTTTCTACTTCTCGTTCTTATTCTTCTTCCGCCTCCTCCTCCTCTTCTACTTCTCCTTAATCTTCTTCTTCTTCCTCCTCCTCTTTTACTTCTCCTTCATCTTCTTCTTCTTCTCCTCCTCTACCTCCTACTTTTCTACTTCTCGTTCTTCTTCTTCCTCCTGCTGCTCCTCCTCCTCTTCTTCTACTTCTCCTTCTTCTTCTTTCTCCTCTTCTACTTCTCCTTCTTCTTCTTCTTCTTCTTCATCATCATCTTTTTCTTCCTCCTTTTCTACTTCTGCTTCTTCTTCTTTCTCCTCCTCTACCTCCTACGTTTCTACTTCTCTTTCTTCTTCTTCCTCCTCCTCCTCTTCTACTTCTCCTCTATTTATATACACATACACACACACACACGAGGCTTGCCCGAATTTCCTTTCCGTGAAAAATGTATACAACGAGTTGAATGATGTCAAAGATACAGTGTACATAAAATACATATATTTTATTTATACCATATATAGGCATACGTACATTTCCAAAAATAACTAACATTGATTACAAGAATCTGTATATTGATGGAGGGAGTTAACTCTTTACATCCATGCCGAGAGTGTTTGCTACAAAATGTTGTTCTACACCTATTCCCAATATTGCTGGAAATTGTTCATTTGCTTCTGCGCTGAGTTTCTATTTTCATTCATATTGATTAAATAATAAAAGAGACGTCAGAGATTCAAACGTGAACGTTAGTTTAAATGAAAAATGTACAGACATTACAGAGCTAGTGCCCAGAGTGGTGAAAACGCGATCATTCGATCACATACTAATATATCGAACCGAGAGGGGAATAGACCAAACAAATGACGAACAAGAATAGAATTGGTATCTTTGTAAAGTACCAAAGAAGACGTGAGTGAGATCTTGCCTGAAACATAAATCCAAACCAAATGAAACATGCCTCTCTTCTTTCACGCTTATCATTGGATACAAATTTGAAGGTATGTGCAAAGAATAAACCAACAGGAAATTATGTTGATTTTTTAACAGCTTTACCATTATATAGAACATATTGCAAAGACTTAGCATAGTCAGTTTAGCAAGAAACGTAGGTCTTTAAAACCTCATTTTACTTTTAATTTGTGTTAAATTAGTGGCAAATATGAATCCATGCATGAAATTGCATGACTATACATGTAACAATGTTTAGGAAACTGAACTACAGGATATATGGAGTGTCAGGCATACTTTGCCAAAGCAAGTATGATTGCCTTTGATATCTAACTACCATATGAGAGAGAGAGAGAGAGAGAGAGAGAGAGAGAGAGAGAGAGAGAGAGAGAGAGATAACGTTTCGCATAAACTTTCACTTGGTAACGCAGTGAATGACCCGCATGGTCCCATTACACAAATAATGACTTGCTTTATCTATTGTTGTAAATATTGTGGATCAAAACTGCTTTACTCAGAAAAAGATATATTACTGTGTATAAAAATGATGTCATCCCATGGGCGACAGCAGTAAATATTTTTATATTACCACATAAATTAGCGTGAAAGAATCTTGAGGATCTGCTATTCGCGTCTCAGACTAAACATTTGGACGTCATGTGACCATATTACTTGTAGCCATGTTCTATTGTTAGAAGGAGAAACCCCTAAGTACGTCTAAACTTGACCTTCTTTCATCGCGTTTTCCTTTTTCTTTTTCTCTTTTCTTTTTTGTTTTTTTTTTATTTATTTACATTCAACACAATCTTGATTTCACGATTTTTTTAAAATTTGGACACAGACAACAAAAAATAAAAAAATAAAAATAAAAAATAAAATAAAAAGCGAATTCAAAGTAAAATTGATCAAGTGTCGCCCCTAGTCTTTGGTGTTAACATTATCTATATTGAGCCGACCCTATAAAGTGCCCGATATATTTGCGCAGACACTTGAAATCTGTGTCTGGCTGATCAAGGATGTCCATGGAGCAAATAAGATCAATATATTTAAGCAAATTATTGTTAGCTTCGTTTGAGAGCATGTTTTTTGCTTTAAAACTTCTGGAAGCTACGTTTCCGCTGATCACCCCCGCCCTCCCAACTATGCATGCACAGGAAGCGGAAAGGGGACATGATATCATCGAAAAAAATAGAGTTTTTTCGTACACGCTGCTTTTTTATTTCGTGAGACACGGGAACACATTCTACTATTATAAAAACTTTGTCTTGCATCAGTGTGCAAATGACAGTCTAATATTGTCTGGCACATATTTTATTTTCACCGTACGTTACCGGCACACCATTCTGGTATTTACTTAACAAATTTGGGCAGATATGACAAACAGTTTAAAAGAAGTATTTCTTTACATTATTGGAAGAAACTCCTTGCAACTTTCAATGACCAAATTACTTCCCTTGTACAATACTCAGGTTGTAAGTACAACTGTAATTAGCATCACCAGCATCCCAAAAATTGAACCAGACTTAAGATTTTGATTATATTTGATAAATAGCGTAACTGACAGTATTTCAAAAACTGTCTTTTATACGATGCTTTTTAAACTATTTTCCAGTTTCAAATGCATATCTCTCATGGTAAGAATGTGACGAGTCACGTGCAGCTCCAAGCCGAATATTCTTTTTGCACATATGCTAGTCAGTATTAGGCTTTGCGCCCATCTAAATATGGCCCCAAATACAGCTACGAGTGAGGTTTTGTAACTATCAAGCTGTCATCAGGAAATGCCATGGATGTTACTTTACCATGTAAAAATCGTGTGTAAATATTTAAAGAACCTTTTTTGTTGTGATTTCCAAGTGTTCTTAGACCATGAATTATTGCAGTTGTGTATCTCAGAGTCACAAATGAATGAATCACAGAACAAAGAATTCTCAACCTAGTGATTAGCACAGAGGGAACATAACAGCCACTGGACAGAAATATTTCCCGCATTATGCATTTTTATTTTTGAATACAGTACAAGTGATGATTATTGTTCATAGTAGTGGTTCACAAGTCAAGAAAATGAATTTCATATTAATTAATGAAGTGCTGACATTATTTGGTGCTATTGTAACAATGTGTGCCCAACCATGATTTTTGATGGTAACAGCAGTTTGTGAACCAGTGAAAAGTATGAAAACCTAGAGATGCTGTCATCAAGTGATATACCTATTGGTAAGTGCTTGCATCAAGTGATGTACCTATTGGTAAGTGCTTGCATCAAGTGATGTACCTATTGGTAAGTGCTTGCATCAAGTGATGTACCTATTGGTAAGTGCTTGCATCAAGTGATGTACCTATTGGTAAGTGCTTGCATCAAGTGATGTACCTATTGGTAAGTGCTTGTATCAAGTGGTGTACCTATTAGTAAGTGCTTGCATCAAGTGATGTACCTATTGGTCGGTGTTTTCATCCAGTGATGTACCTATTGGTCAGTGTTTGCATCCAGTGATGTACCTATTGGTCAGTGTTTGCATCAAGTGATGTACCTATTAGTCAGTGCTTGCATCCAGTGATGTACCTATTGGTCAGTGTTTGCATCAAGTGATGTACCTATTGGTCAGTGCTTGCATCAAGTAATGTACCTGATAATCATACAACCTGTCCAATGAGCTTATGTTGAAAGTATGGGAAATATTTCTGCTGGGGGACGGAGGTGGGGTGGGGGGGGAGGATGAGGTCGTCACGCAGAACAGGCGATTTAGATATAAAATACTCATTCCAATCTTAACTGAATTGTTTTATTGATAACAAATATTTCAATCAGATGTAGCGCTGCTTTCAATGGGAAATTGAATGTCTCTACCTATCTGTGTCTCTGGGATGTTATGTTCATTCGCATTGTTAATGTTCTCTACTGACCATACTTATCGTATGAAAATTTACATTTTCTAAGGATACAGATATACCAGCCTTTCCAATAACTGTAACACTTCAATAGAATCTTGCCATGCAACCGTGTGATCTACATGCAAATGAAGTGCTTTCGATTGCGTCCATTTCTTCAGCGGTTGTCTGTATTTTCGCGCCAATTTCTTGCATACACAGAAACACAGGTTATGGCTGTGTACACTGTTCTTTACAAAAACTTTCCATATGGCTTGAAAGAAATAACAGCTGCTAGAAAGGAAGTTAGGAGGATCCAATAAATATGAAGAACTTGCATCCACCTACACAGCTTCCGTTTGCGGAAACAGTTTTACTTTCAGTATGAACAAAACAAATCAGCTCACTCGATGCAGTTTACATTCAGCTGAAGGGATTCCGGTTGGTTTACGCTCTGGGAGCTGAACCATTTTATATCTGTAGGATAATCTATTAAATTTACAGAGTGTGTGTTGGGTACAGTATTCCCTCATTACAATATATATTTTTGTGTACGGCTGAGAAAGACAGTCCAACAAGGAAGTACTCTTCTACTTAGAAATAAAAATAGCCCAAAACGAATGCCAAGAAACAATTATAAAAAATTGGACGCGTTTTCTAATAACCAGGAGGTAATTAAAGCACCTAGGGCTATTTGTAGTTGGTCCAAATAATTATTATGCTTGACTCGCAACTGCTACTGACCGTCATATTCATTTTTCATCCTCTAATCTCTCGTTCTCTCTCTTAGTTGGTCCAAATAATTATTATGCTTGACTCGCAACTGCTACTGACCGTCATATTCATTTTTCATCCTCTAATCTCTCGTTCTCTCTCTTAGTTGGTCCAAATAATTATTATGCTTGACTCGCAACTGCTACTGACCGTCATATTCATTTTTCATCCTCTAATCTCTCGTTCTCTCTCTTAGTTGGTCCAAATAATTATTATGCTTGACTCGCAACTGCTACTGACCGTCATATTCATTTTTCATCCTCTAATCTCTCGTGTTCTCTCTTGTAGTTGGTCCAAATAATTATTATGCTTGACTCGCAACTGCTACTGACCGTCATATTCATTTTTCATCCTCTAATCTCTCGTTCTCTCTCTTAGTTGGTCCAAATAATTATTATGCTTGACTCGCAACTGCTACTGACCGTCATATTCATTTTTCATCCTCTAATCTCTCGTTCTCTCTCTTAGTTGGTCCAAATAATTATTATGCTTGACTCGCAACTGCTACTGACCGTCATATTCATTTTTCATCCTCTAATCTCTCGTTCTCTCTCTTAGTTGGTCCAAATAATTATTATGCTTGACTCGCAACTGCTACTGACCGTCATATTCATTTTTCATCCTCTAATCTCTCGTTCTCTCTCTTAGTTGGTCCAAATAATTATTATGCTTGACTCGCAACTGCTACTGACCGTCATATTCATTTTTCATCCTCTAATCTCTCGTTCTCTCTCTTAGTTGGTCCAAATAATTATTATGCTTGACTCGCAACTGCTACTGACCGTCATATTCATTTTTCATCCTCTAATCTCTCGTTCTCTCTCTTAGTTGGTCCAAATAATTATTATGCTTGACTCGCAACTGCTACTGACCGTCATATTCATTTTTCATCCTCTAATCTCTCGTTCTCTCTCTTAGTTGGTCCAAATAATTATTATGCTTGACTCGCAACTGCTACTGACCGTCATATTCATTTTTCATCCTCTAATCTCTCGTTCTCTCTCTTAGTTGGTCCAAATAATTATTATGCTTGACTCGCAACTGCTACTGACCGTCATATTCATTTTTCATCCTCTAATCTCTCGTTCTCTCTCTTAGTTGGTCCAAATAATTATTATGCTTGACTCGCAACTGCTACTGACCGTCATATTCATTTTTCATCCTCTAATCTCTCGTTCTCTCTCTTAGTTGGTCCAAATAATTATTATGCTTGACTCGCAACTGCTACTGACCGTCATATTCATTTTTCATCCTCTAATCTCTCGTTCTCTCTCTTAGTTGGTCCAAATAATTATTATGCTTGACTCGCAACTGCTACTGACCGTCATATTCATTTTTCATCCTCTAATCTCTCGTTCTCTCTCTTAGTTGGTCCAAATAATTATTATGCTTGACTCGCAACTGCTACTGACCGTCATATTCATTTTTCATCCTCTAATCTCTCGTTCTCTCTCTTAGTTGGTCCAAATAATTATTATGCTTGACTCGCAACTGCTACTGACCGTCATATTCATTTTTCATCCTCTAATCTCTCGTTTTCTCTCTTAGTTGGTCCAAATAATTATTATGCTTGACTCGCAACTGCTACTGACCGTCATATTCATTTTTCATCCTCTAATCTCTCGTTCTCTCTCTTAGTTGGTCCAAATAATTATTATGCTTGACTCGCAACTGCTACTGACCGTCATATTCATTTTTCATCCTCTAATCTCTCGTTCTCTCTCTTAGTTGGTCCAAATAATTATTATGCTTGACTCGCAACTGCTACTGACCGTCATATTCATTTTTCATCCTCTAATCTCTCGTTCTCTCTCTTAGTTGGTCCAAATAATTATTATGCTTGACTCGCAACTGCTACTGACCGTCATATTCATTTTTCATCCTCTAATCTCTCGTTCTCTCTCTTAGTTGGTCCAAATAATTATTATGCTTGACTCGCAACTGCTACTGACCGTCATATTCATTTTTCATCCTCTAATCTCTCGTTCTCTCTCTTAGTTGGTCGGTTCGACTGTCGCTCGGACACTGCTAGATCCAGAATGTGATATAGAGAAACAACAGAGAGAGAGACAGAGAGAGAGAGAGAGAGAGAGAGAGAGAGAGAGAGAGAGAGAGAGAGAGAGAGAGAGAGAGTACTTAATGCATTTAAGCATTTTTTTAAATAAATAGTCTGTTTTTGGAACCTTGCTATAAGTTTAAAACAACAAAGCATCAGATAGATTACAGTAAGTGTGTGCCACCTAACCATACAACTTACAATAATAGCCATCGTCTCGCCAGGCTTTTGCAACTTTTATCATTGGTATTGTATAACATGGCAGTTGCGGACATACTGTTACAACAACTCAGGTTCTTGTATGTCACTTGGAAGAAGTTCAAGCTCAAGGTTTTCATCCAGCTCAATTTCTTTTTTCTCTCTCATTCCACATATTTCCTGGTATTTATGGAGATAGAGAACAGAGACATAGAGGTGATTTCGATGAAATTTTTATTCGTTTAGAAAATGTAAACTAAACGGTGAATATGGATTTTTTCTCGTTATTTTCCTATTTTAATAATAACTAATATGCTAATATTAACTAATATTTTAAAAATAACTAATATTTTAATAATAACTAATCACTGGTCTAGAAAGTTTAGAAGCAAACTCGGCTGACATTGAAACTATATATCAGATGACTACTGAAAGCCATGAGCGAATTACAATTTGATATACCCACAGTACTATATATCATATTGCTTTATACCAACATTTCCAATGCTGTGTTACGTTTTATGTATGTGTTGTGTATATATTTCTAAATATTAGTGCGTTGTACAACAATTGTTTTTATTTTGTATTAGTGAACAGTACATCAGTGCAACCTCTCAAAGTACTCTCATGCACATATACAAGCTTCCTCAGCCTGATTATCCAATTATTAAATGCCATTTTGTATTCACTTTTTGGTGTGTTTGTTCATACACTGAAAAACTGAACTTCCAACCGCATGGCGGCTTTCAAATCGTCTGCCCTTTAGCGAATCTTGCACAACGGGATTCAGCCAAAAATCACTTCGAGCTAAATCAGGTCTGTATCTAGGATACAGCAAAGCTTGGATGAGATGTTCCTCCAGGAAGTCTGTAACAAGGATGGATTTATGCTCCGGTGCGTTGTCATGAAGTAGATGGATACCTCGGTTACCGGTGCATGGGACAGCATTTTGCCCTTTTTTTTGTCTTGATGCCTGGAAATTACTTCTTGCTGACACCATACTGTTTTACAAGCTTGAAAAGCCTTTTCACCGTTATCAAGTCTCTCAATGGCGTCATTCTTATCACTAAGATATAAGATATTACGTTGGCACTGAGATCTCAGATTATCCACGATCGAATTGATATCATAAGCGTAATGTTCGGTCCTTTTATGTGAAGACGTGTGAACACAAGTGACAACGGGCTTTGATCAAGGTAAACTGGGATGATATTGATTCTATTCACATTTGTACCGTGCATAATTAACTCTTATCACCCATCAGATCACCATTGATCGTTAACCAACGTTTAATTATGTATTATGAAGGCTTGGACTACTGAATAACTTTGACTGGACCATTATGAGTCTTTAATTATGCTTGATTAGCTATTACATACTGTGTAGCTATTACATACTGTAATAGCAGTACTTACATAGCGACAATCGGTTGCAAGAATAAACTTTCTCCATTGTATCTCCCTCTTTCTCTCTCCAAATTACTTGTATTTGTACTTTTACAATATAATTAGTAATTCCATTGTAATTGTAGTTGTATGAGATTATATTCGACTGTGTTCGTTTCTAATTTATGTTACCCTGTTCTATTTTGGCCTCGTGATCGGTAAATTATTTTCAGTTTTAGATTCATGTACATTGTACATTGTAATTTTGTCATATATGGGAAAATAAATAGGTCTGAAATTGTTAATCGTATTTTCGGATCGTGTTGTTCGATAGCGCCAACTTAGTATCTACACACAAGAATAATTGTCTTTAAGGACACTAACAGTGTCTCATTCAGTGATGGTAATGAAAAAGCTGTTACAAACTTTTGGTCTTTGAAACAAAATAGGCAAGTAGAGAAATGATTACAAACTGTAGGGTCTATACAAAAAAAAATAAAAAAACAACGTTTCTTCCTGATTTTTTTTATGTTAAATAATAACTGTAAACCATTAATTTCCACCTGCGGTATGTTTTCAATAAATTATTAGTTCATAACATGTATAGTACCATATTAAAATAATTATAGAAAATGAAGGTATCAAAACAGGCTATCGCTTTCCAATCACAGAAAACTATATTTAATTATTAAGCTTGTATGAAAACATATCTGATTTAAAGTACAAATCTGACATTTCTAATTTTCAAGATCAAGAAACAAATATAGATCTTATTATACCTGATTAGGTTCCACTTCGCAGTCTCTCACTTTTACTATTCAAGAAACGAAATGAATTTTCAGGAGCAGAATTGACATAACAGGGACCAAACACGTCTCGATTGGCGGATATTCATACAACAGGGACTCAACACGTTTCGATTGGCGGATATTCATACAACAGGGACCCAACACGTTTCGATTGGCGGATATTCATACAACAGGGACCCAACACGTTTTCGATTGGCGGATATTCATACAACAGGGACCCAACACGTTTCGATTGGCGGATATTCATACGCCTCACGTTATCATATATTAATACTATGACAGAATAGCCTACATTATGTGCCGTTATTGCTAACAGCTAGACTGAACGGTCTTACGGTACGCATATGTTAGCAAATGAATAAAGCTAATATACCCAATAGATTAATTTTACTTTCATTTTACTATAAGCTAACAGAACATGATTATTTTACTTTCATTTTACTAGAATCTAACCGAGACATGAATTGGTTGCAGCGACGAAAGATGTAACTACCAAAGACACACAACTGAGATGAATGACCCGAGAAATGGCTTTTAGCTATTCATTGAATGAACCGACACATGGCTTTAGCTATTCATTGAATAACCCGACAAATGGTTTTTCGCTATTCATTGAATAACCCGACAAATGGCTTTTAGCTATTCATTGAATGACCCGACAAATGACTTTTAGCTATTCATTGAATGACCCGACAAATGGCTTTTAGCTATTCATTGAATGACCCGACAAATGGCTTTTAGCTATTCATTGAATCACCCGACAAATGACTTTTAGCTATTCATTGAATCACCCGACAAATGACTTTAAGCTATTCATTGAATCGCCCGACAAATGGCTTTAAGCTATTCATATAACCATACTGTGCGAGACAATATTATAATTAAGGTAGAAGTGTACAATTTATAACCTTGTTATTAAATGTGTTGCGATATCTGTCATATTTAAACTTTTACATATATTGTCATTGTTCAAACTATACAGCTTACAAATTGTATTTATTACAAAACTTAACAAATGTTCCACTAAAGGCCATTCAAGCTACTTTGTCTTTAAGTACTTGTCTTGGATCACTCTAAAAGTGTTCTTATAACTATTATGTAATACAGTAAAATATCAAAAGAGCCTTTTTATATATTGGCAGTTTCTTGTCAGCACTGAAATGTCCAACTAGGGTATATCAACTTTCAACAGAAACATACAATTTGTACAAATTTAATGTTAAGACACAAACTTCTAAGGTCACATGTCATAAAGAAGTTTTATTACATCCTCAATGTAGATTTATAACACCTGTTTTCTATTGTTTCGCTGTTTATAGTTTGTGCCTTGTATAACATTTAGATTCCCAGCGACAAAACGCAGATTTTTGTCAGTACTTGATAAGTCAATACATAATGTGTGCAAGACAATAATTTGTATAGGTGGATTTTAAAAAAATGTTACAAAACAGAAGAGTATTATCGTACTCAACATATTACATATGTGGCTTTAGAAGGACCCGTTACCGTCATCGTCAAGTATCGAACTTGTTTCAATCAGGTATATACACAAAGAGACTGAATGATATGGACTGATATACCTCAACTGCTACACCCGTCCCTCATATCGTGAACCTCGCTCAAAGTGTATACACTGCTAGTGGACACTGACAGTGGAACACTTTCTTTTTGAGTGTGCCCATTGGAACACATTCTTTTTGAGTGTGCCGATTGGAACACATTCTTTTTGAGTGTGCCGACTTTCATCCAGTGAGACAGATATATTTGATGTGAATTTTATTAAGGAACTTTATGATGAGTACCACCAGAGAAAATCTTGTAATGTTTGAGGGAATGCGGTTTATATAACACATTTTGACCAGATATTTTAATAATTTTATATTGCTTACTTTTACATTATATTTTATATACATTTCACATAATTGTAACATCGTTATCTTGTATCTTTTATATTGTAATACTTCATGCTTTATTCATTTGGAAGAGTTTATCTTCCAAACGTTGTCATGTAAGTCTCCATTTTTACATTTTTAGAACTTTACTTATAGTCAGCACCATATATCCATTATTGCTCTTAGGTGCCGTTAAAAGCTAATATGTACATACATATTTTCGGTTCTCTGCGATGGATGTTGGACCAAACATCTGAAAGTTAATGCTTTGCTGTCAACCCTTATTTTGTTTTAGTGTTGAATAAAAGGTAAACGTTATATCTTAACTGTATAGCAAAAGAAAGTTGGGTTTTGTTTTATTATGTACCTGACTTATCTATCTTCATAATGCATATATACTGAGCGTTTCAAATTGGCTCACTTATGTATCTTATCTTTAGGGAATTATTTTATATAAATGCAGTATACATCACTGTAGATAATAGTAAACAAGAAGAAGTTTGTGTATTTTCATATAGACACCTATGCACCGTAAATGAGACAACTGAATTTGAATATAAGTGATTTGAGTCTAAATAAAATTAGTGAGAATTATGGCTTGCTTATTCCTTTACTATATATAAGACCTTAAATCAGCATTATTATTGTGTATAGTTTGTATTGACCATGTCGGTTTATTCTAGTATTGCATGCAACTTATTTTTCCACAAAATTAATGAGACTCAATAAACATTGCCAAATTAAATCGTTCAAATATCAAATAAAAATTGACATGATCTAATTTATAAAATGGGTCTTTTGACATGATCTGATTATTAAATGGGTCTTTTGACATGATCTAATTTATAAAATGGGTCTTTTGACATGATCTCATTTATAAAATGGGTCTTTTCAAGTTCATAGGTCGTAATACTACTCCCTGGTTATGTCAACAACAAATATGATTCCTGTTTAATAAATCACATTATAACTCGAGTTCCATAACGATGTAGTGTCAAAAAATGATTTCTGTTTAATAAATCACATGATAACTTGAGTTCCATAAAGATGTAGTGTCAAAAAATGATTCCTGTTTAATAAATCACATTATAACTTGAGTTCCATAAAGATGTAGTGTCAAGTAAAAATGATTCCTGTTTAATAAATCACATTATAACTTGAGTTCCATAAAGATGTAGTGTCAAGTAAAAATGATTCCTGTTTAATAAATCACATTATAACTTGAGTTCCATAATGATGTAGTGTCAAGTAAAAATGATAATAATACAGATAAAGAGAATTTGAAAACAAAACAATTTTGTAGTGAGCACGTGTCTATAAGTTTAAAAAATATTAAAATTTCATGAAGAAAATGTTATTTACAATGTAACTATTAACTTAAAAATACGTAAGATTCATAAATTGGAACCTTGTCGAAACGTGCAATGCATGCCATTTGCTGAGATATATTTTTGGGAAGTGAATTTCGTGATTCTCTCTAGATTCCTTGCAGTTCAGATGCAAATTCTAATTTGGTATACGTAAGGAAGACCAAATTGTTGAAATATTCTATCTATTAATAGTGGTATTACAATATTACTTTCGTATGGAAGTTAATTCGTCATCAGAATGGCAATTACTGCTAATAATACGAAGAATATATATTACCTTTATGAATTAATCTCATTCAATTCCAATAGATGGCATAAAGATTGAAAAAAAACCCCAAAAACATTATATCTATATGGAGCTAATGACTTCATTACTTCGTACTATGAGAATGATATCTAAGCTTAGCATAATATGAATCAGAAGAAAAAAGTCAACAATATCGTAATTCTGAAGAATATAATGAGTGATTACTCATGAAATACAAAACCCTGTAATCACGAACTTCATCAACTTTATCACCATTGATAAAAGATACAAGCAGAGCAAAGTCTTTATGTTTGTATTTGGAATTATTATTTTTTAAAAAATTGAAACCTGTCCAAATATTTTCAAGGTGATTTTTATATTTTGTTATATGCATTACATTCAAACTCATACAGAGATTTATTTGAAAAATACAGATTGATGTAAATGGGTCAGACCATGATTTACTCCATCTCTTTCCCATTTATTTTCTTTGAATTATCTGGTGAGGCATTAAGCGAATGAAGAATAAAGGTGCGATACTAGAAACTATATTCTAAATCAAAATGGAAGTAAGTATCCACAAGCTTTATTTTTAAAAAAGCGTCTGTGATATTGTGATACCCTTAGTCTATCCTTCCTTCCGTTAATCCGTCCGTCCGTCAGTCTTTCTCTCTGTCCATTAGCACATCCACTCTTAAATCATAGGGTAGGAATTCACGATACTTTGTAGTTATGTTACCCATATAGAGACCATCTGCGTAAGGTGTGTCATTTTTGTCTTCCCACATGGGGTCCCTGGGAAAGGGTGAACTGTCAAATGTACGCAAATTTCAATTACAATGTCATTTTCTGACCAAGCTTCATATAAATGCACCATAGCAAGAATACGTATCATACCTGTAAAGTAGTTTGCATTACGAATATGTATCATACCTGTAAAGTAGTTTGCATTAGGACCTGTGTATCACTGTCTATGTGGTAAGGTGAGTTCGGGAATGTAGAATGGATTTGGAATATGCACGGAAAATCGTGTGGATTTGCGATAGTGAGCCATTACAGTTGTTCTAGTTTCAGCTGAATTTAGATAGAACAAGAGACGATATTATTACTTCTATGTGACTTTATGAATAGTTTTTTCATGAAGCACCAACCTTTGGAATACCTATCAACGAATTAGTATCCAGTTGAACACACAAACAAATAAAACGTTTTTGCAGTGCCACCTACAGTAATTCATATATAGAATGAAGTGTATGCTGCTTACTAAGCATTTTTAATTGTGCCATCATTGTTTTGGAATTCATGAAAACTATTATATTATTATGCATCTTATATTATTTAGAATACTATAAAGTCTATAACTTTGTGCAGACCAAATTTAATGAAATAACTATGAATGCTACTCTGACTCAGTTGGACTTCACTTCCATCATGACATACATACGGTCGTGTCAGTTTGTAAATTATGCAGCATTACTTCACTTCAATCATGACATGCATACGGTCGTGTCAGTTTGTAAATTATGCAGCATTACTTCACTTCAATCATGACATACATACGGTCGTGTCAGTTTGTAAATTATGCAGCATTACTTCACTTCAATCATGACATGCATACGGTCGTGTCGGTTTGTAAATTATGCAGCATTACTTCACTTCAATCATGACATACATACGGTCGTGTCAGTTTGTAAATTATGCAGCATTACTTCACTTCAATCATGACATGCATACGGTCGTGTCAGTTTGTAAATTATGCAGCATTACTTCACTTCAATCATGACATACATACGGTCGTGTCAGTTTGTAAATTATGCAGCATTACTTCACTTCAATCATGACATGCATACGGTCGTGTCGGTTTGTAATTATGCAGCAGGACTTCACTTCAGTCATGACAGACATACGGCCATGTCGGTTTGTAATTATGCAGGAGGACTTGTAACCCTTGCCAAATATTTTGAATAAAATAAAGATTCGGTTAATTTATTTTCCTACTAGCGTTCTTAACTTTTACAAATTCGACTTCATAATGGAAATATGAGAGAGAGAGAGAGAGAGAGAGAGAGAGAGAGAGAGAACACGGTTACCTTTACCTTACATTTGTATACATCTTACTGTGCGTTGCCTCATTGTATTACAAGAAAAGTGTATTTACTAAATGTGTGCAAACACTTTGAGAGTCAGATGATTATAAGAATGATATTATGATTTAGTGAAAACTGTACCACGACCAACGATAATAGTACAGGGTTATACTGTACCACAACCAATGATACTAGTGCAGGGTTATACTGTACCACAACCAACGATACTAGTACAGGGTTATATCTTATTTAGATACTCGTTACAAAATTAATCAGCCTCCAAAAAACTTCGTCGAAGTATAAATTTATTAAGATAACGTTACCTTAATAAGTACTCGGCTCTTTTAAGAAAAATGTTAAATCTAGAAATTTGTGGCATGATTTCCATTCAATGAACTTTTGCCTTTATCGAATGGCATAAAGTATTTGTTGAGATAATCTATTCAAATTACAGACACACGCATTCTTTAAGAGTGTTCTCTTGTGTTATATATGTATGTTTACTGCGCAAGTCACAAAGAAATTATTTATTATCACGTCACCGTCATTTCTTTAATTTTCGAGTCAACAGGTAATGTTGCAGTGTAAATCTTCCCCATGTTTCTCGTTGAGAGTTTCATATTATGCTCTATTTTTTATACCATGCAAAGAGATTACAGTGATCATGAATTAAAAACAGTTACTGCTACAGTAGCAGTAATATGATGCGACAAAGTTGACTTCTGCAGTATAATAAGGTATGGTACATATTGTAGATTGTTCTGATTTAAATTTCAGAAATTTTTACGACATCGAGTCATCATAAACTCGTGCGAATAACAGGAAACGTTTATATATGCTTCTTTTGAAAGTTTGGGAAAATTAATCAAACCTGCAACTCTTAGGAATGTCTAATTGGTAATGATTTTAGTGAAAAAAAATGGTACTAACAAATGTCCTTACTTTTCATAATTTAAATATAAGTACTTATATAGGTATTAAATGAAAATATAAAATAACATTGAAATATGCCACCGCTCTGATTCAAGAAAGCAGAAGAGTAATTTTGGAATCAGTTTAAAAAATGAAATATTGAAACATTCACGAGCGACATTTATGATTTATTTCACTGCAGTTCGTGAAGACAATAATATAAGTATACAAATAGATAAAACACCAAAGCAAGAAGAAAAGATGAATAAATGATTCCTTATCATTCTGATCTTTTCAAGCACATGTCTGGAATATTAACTCTGGCAGTACTGGTTTTTATATATGTGCTGAAAATAGTTCCAATTATTCCAACTGTATATTTCCTACAAATGGCATGATCAGGTTTACAGAATTAGAAAGATAAACTAAGAATATTAGGTCATCAGTAACAAACTAAGAGTATTAGGTCATCAGTAATAAACTAAGAATATAAAGTCATCATTAACAAACTAAGAAGTTTAGGTCATAAGTAAGAAACTAAAAATATTAGGTCATAAGTAATAAACTAAGAATATAAAGTCATCAGTAACAAACTAAAAATATTAGGTCATCAGTAATAAACTAAGAATATTGGGTCATCAGTAGCTAAGAATATTAGGTCATCAGTAACTTAGAATATTAGGTCATCAGTAGCAAACTAAGAATATTAGGTCATCGGTAACTGATAATATTAGGTCATCAGTAATAAGTTAAGAATATTAGGTCATGGGTAGCTAAGAATTAGGTCATCAGTAACTAAGAATATTAGGTCATCAGTAACTAAATGCAAAGAGCAATAAGACTATAACCTATTACTCTACCATAGCAACTACAAGCATTATTATATCCCCGTGGATAAACGTAGACGTTGCGAACACACTAACTGCGATCTAAATATACTCTGATTACGTGTCGAATACGTAATAAACACATGGCTAAGTGCCCGTCAAAGGTAAGTTTTGTTTATTTCAGGGGCGGATCTCGTAAAGGGGGGTGGGGTGGGGATAGCAGGCGCTAGCTCCCACCCTCTAAAAACGAGCGCTTAAAATGGAGGAGTTTCAGGGGGCTTCTCGCCCCGGGGCCTCTTTAGGGGTTTCAGTCCCACAGACACCTTGCCTACTTGTTTACGCCTGCTCTCCATTCATTAAGCTCCTCTCAAAGGATATTTGTGGATCCGCCATTTTAATTCCTCATTTAAATGTTTATACTTTGCAGGAATGTTGTAACCCATGGAACACTGCAACCACTATGGTCTTCGAAAAGTCAATTACTTGTGATAATATCTTGCTGCTTTTACAATTACTTCGACATAAGTCTCCTAGGGTATGCAGGAATTTTACTTAATTTCTTTATTGCATCACATTTATTAATTAGTACACACCAATAACCCACTTTAACTACTATTTAATTGTAGATTAGACTTGCAAATAGTATTTTCGTAGTTTTTTCTGATGTTTTGTTACTTTATTGCACATTATGATTACGGGTGGCATCAAAAGTATTCTAGGCAGATCTTTTTCGCAAATATCGTCTTGTGAAATTTGTAATGGATTTAGGATATATTTCTATATTGATGCTTGAAATAATGATGATTCGTACCGAATCAACTAAGCGCGTTCCGATATTGGTCGTAATTTGAAAAATGTTTCAGTAGAATAATATTGCCGCTCTGATAGAATCTTTTGCAATTTTGAATGAATTTTGTAATTAATTCTCTAACGATAAATTATTATTATTATTATTATTATTATTATTATTATTATTATTATTATTATTATTATTTTACGATGATTTTACAACACGCTCCAACAACTGAGATAACAGTTTCTTGACAGCTAAGACGTTGGCTTGGGTGACAAAGGCCGAAATGATCTCAATAAAATTAGGGTTCGACATCGCTTTTGCTATTTCGATACCTCCAATGAAACATTTAGTTAATAATTAACTTTGAACGGGAAAGTTCACTTTGATCCGCAGTTGATTGCTATATTGTGCATTTGGGGGTCCACGAATAAAAAAAATGAACTTTCCATGAAATAATCTTTAGCAATTTAGCATGTTTCCAATTTTTTGGCTGGTGTTTTTCAATGATAAAAGACGATAGTTCCAAGAAAGAGGGGATGAAGATATTATCCAAGGAACATTTGTTTAACCGACTCGCCCTCCACACCCACCACTTACGTTATTCTCTTTGAAATATTTCGAATACGGGTCATCTTCTGTTGATAATTTAAAGGTACGTCTCTCTTTCTTCGCGTTGCACTGATTCGGTGTCATTCTATCGTAAAGTTCTCATAAACGTTATAATCAGCACGAAATGCCCTTCGCTGTTGTCTTTCTTCCTTTTTTCTGTTCAGTGTTGATTTTACCATTAGTTACTACCATTCTTACAGGATAGCTCTGTCCTCTGTCTTTTTGGCGCATGCAGCCATTAAGATTTCATCTTTGTCGCTTCATATATACACAGCTCTTAAAAATGAATACCATCTAATCAACAAAAAATGCTTTAAAGGATTGTATATATCATTTTGATAGATTTAAACTGGGTGAAACATGCAGTACAACCAGTTATTATGTACTTTAAACCAAGTCCCATGCATTTTGCAATAAAGTAAATATTCCGTATTTTCCCATATTGATCGTAAGTATGGTCATACTGTAGCCGTACTTCCGGATGTACCGTTGACAACTAAGTAACGTAATACTAATTTGTTTTCTGAACACGTGGCGTCTGTACACGCTGATGGCAGGGTAATCAAAGTCACGATATTTGAGGTTTAAGAAGTAATTCTCAATGCGATACCGATATCGGCGGTATAGCGATCAATGCGGATAGCAGAGATGAAAGTGTTTATTAACCGAGTGACAAGCTGGGTTGCAATGTCGCTGACAAAAAAGTGAAATCGCAAAAATCGATAGAAGTGCCGGTTGAAAGGACAGGGCAGTAAAGAATTGAACGAACAGATACCCTACGTCAAAGCTAAATAATGTGTTACAATATGGGTAATGCTGGAGTACGTACAGAAACGTAGATACTTCACGGGCAAGAAGAGTAATAGTATTTTCTCTGCCATGAAAATATTACAGGCAACACAATGTCACAGCTCTAAGTACGTCAAAGCTATTATGTAACGTCACAAAGAAGTAAGTATGAATTTACCGGCAACACAATGTCACAGCTCTAGGTACGTCAAAGCTATTATGTAACGTCACAAAGAAGTAAGTATTAATGGGATTTGAGAATTTACGACGGGTGAGGTCTTTAAAGGATAAGGTTCAAATAGGCCCCGATTTTGGCACCCAAATTAGCGATGAATTAAAGTGTCTGTAAGAGTATTTGTTATGGTTATGCCAAATACACTATCTGACTACTGCGACATATGTACACATGATATAATGAAGCAGTGTGAAATTAACAGTTCATTTTGTTCCAAAATAGGCGCGTGTTCAATCAAAAACTCAAATTTTGCCTGATTTTCGCATCTTCAAAGTCCTCAAAAACTAGCAGCGCAGTCGAGAACACATTTGACAGAAGACACTTTTTGTAACCACCTAACACATGCAAATCTTATGTATATCCTCTTTTGGGCAAATCCCTAACTAACAAAAAAAAAAGAAGCATTTATACAAACGTAGTTTCTTATATCACCCGTTATATCTCCGTCGCCATATGTGCCTACTTCATAGTATCACACAAATGACAACTTATGTTTCTTTAAACAAAACTGGCATTCAAATGTCAATTGTTATTTGTATTCTTTTTTCTGCTTCTGGTCGCATTTTGTGACATTCTTTAGCGTAAAACCATAATCAATCGTAGTATTTGGACGAGAGTAGCTAAATATAGAAGAGGTGTATGAAGGAAATAAATCCACAACAACAACAAAAACGAGAAGCAGTTGATTATGCTATTTTTGAGTAAACTGATATGAAAAAAGAATGATGCTAAGAAATGAAAATCCCCTTGTATATTTGTTCCTTACTTTCATCATTTTAAGTTGTATTTATTATCTATATTCTACCCTTCCATGATTTCATATACATATATATATGAGAACTCAGGCAATCAGGATCAGAATATCGATAATAATGTGAATCACACCCATACATTAAAGCTATGAAATCAGCACTGAACCCAGTACAAGTGCAATATTGTTCATTTTTTTCAATTTCACGTATTATTTTAATACATAACTTAAAATTATCGTCTGTAGACTAGATCTACAGGCCTACTCAGTAGGCTACTGACGCAGTATAACACGAACTAATAAATTGATTACAGCAGTGTTTCTAAGACATATGTATCGAAGAAAGGGAGTACAAACTGTCAAACTCCTGGGTATGCAGTCGCGATGTGTAAAGGTAATACGGTTCACCATTTAGTCACAACTGAGAGGAAGAACAACAGTTCCAGCTTTCCCTTAATCTTCTATTATTATTATTATTATTATTATTATCATTTCCTTTGCTTGTCTTTTAATGCATATAAATTAATACATTTTAATGAGATTCTCTGTATTTTCCCTTCAATATGCAGTACATATACATGATTGACATTCTAAAGAGTTTCCTAAGAGGAGAAAGAACTGCCAACTGGAATTTGCACTTGTCTTCCATGAAGCAGTTGCACCCTTATTTTGTTGCAGCAGGCATAATCTCTATGCAAAGACAGTTCATTTCCATCTTCAAGAAATGACAAATCTTGAAACAAATCATCCAAGTGTGTATGAAGCCTCTATGAAAGGACACCATGCTGTATGATGTAGTGAGAGATTCTGAGGAGGCCTTTCCATTGACCTCATAACTGAGCAAGTGCTGATGCGTAGCATTAAGACCACTGGAGGACTTGCCAGAGGTATAGGTATGTCGGAACTTCAGAGGCTTTTCTTGGTCAATTCAATACCAGCATGCACTGAAATCAACCATGCAATGCAAGAACTTGCAGGGTCAATCTTCCAAACCAGTGGTCAACAGTTAAAGTTGATCATGAAGCCAATCATATTGACCCTGAAATTCTCTTTCAGAGATTGGCATTAGTTCTCAGAAACGAAAACGCAGACATGGAAGAACTATTTAAGAATGAACTTTGCAGCTATTCTGTCGCCATGTTTGAGACATCAGATGTGTTGAGGCAGGCTAACAAGGCAGTACTTGCTGATACATTGTGGAAGGAAGTACAAGACAGTCAAAATACAACATCTTCCATTTGTCTTCCATATTATGTCTTAGCTGGGGAAGCTTTACTGCATCGTTTGCCGTGGAATAAGAGCTCGACATTGCAAGACATATGCAGTTTGTATGTGCACTACGTGACAGGAAAGTATGGAAGATGTTCAGTGGTGTTTGACGGTTACAAAGAGGTTGCATCAGTGAAAGATGTCACACATATAAGAAGATCAGCAACAACAGGCACAACTGTATCGATTCACTGTGATTCAAGAACAGTGCTAACTGTAAACAAGAATGTGTTCTTGAGAAACAAAGAGAACAAAAAACGTTTCATATACATGTTGGGAGAATGTCTTGAAAATGCTGGATGTGAAACCATACATGCACCTAGAGATGCAGATGCTATTTTGTGCAGACTGCAATTGTTGCAGCCACTGAAAGAGATGTAATAGTTGTAGCTGATGACACTGACATACTTTTGCTCCATTGTTATCATGCCAGCATGAAAACCAGAGAAATAGTATTTCTACCAGAACCCAAGCGTACCTCTAGGAAAGTCACAAGCTGGAACATCAAAAGCACCAAGACTTCCTTGGCATGGTAACCTGCAAAAATCTTCTCTTCATTCATGCTCTCCTCGGTTGTGATACAACCTCCCAACTGCATGGAATTTGAAAAGGTGTTGGACTCATGAAGATCAGGCAGCTTGAAGAGTATGCAGAGGTCTTGAACAAATCCAATTCTGCTGCTGATGATGTGGTTTTGGCAGGAGAAAAAGCCTTGGTTGTTGTTTACAGTGGTAAATCAACTAATACCTTATCATGAACTTCGTTATAAGCGTTTCTGTGAGAAGGTAAAGAAGGCCTCAACATTTGTCTAGTTGAGGTCGCTTCCTCCAACATCTGCTTCAGCCTAGTACCACTCGCTCTGTGTCTACTATCTAGTTTAAGGTAAGGTAATGATAAGTTAGACCCCATTAAGTGAGGATGGAAAGAAGTCCAAAGAGCTCTTCTTCCTGTGGCCAGTGAAACCCTACCAGCACCAAGCAGCCTGTTGGAGACGATCAGATGCAACTGTAAGACTGATTGTAGCACTCCAAGATGCACATGCGGCAAACATAATCTTGAATGTTCACCTGCCTGCGGTAAATGTCGTAGTTCTGCTTTTACTAATCCTCCTCGTATGGACTGTGATATGGAGGAGACAGAAGATTATGAGGACTGACGTGTTGATTTGTATCATTTTAATATATGACTGTTCCAAGTAGTTCTTTACAGTGAGTATTTCGATATTACGTTACACAATTTGACAATAATTACACCTGACACCGCTGTCGTCAGTGTTAGTATTTGTACAAGTTCCACATTATTGATTTGTTAAATGTTTCCAGTAAATGATATTTTCTATTATCTTGCCTTAACAAAGTATTCATTATACTGATGTTAAGTAATGTTTATGTGCTATTAAAACCTGATAAAAAAATTACAAACATTGGATGATAAGTTTTGAAACTTAGGATCTCTGACAATGTGTTTCTCTTTATCGTAAGTGTATTAAACATAAACAAATTATTATCTTTGTTATTTTAGTTTTAAGCATATCATTAAAGCACTAAACTTAAATCCAATGACTTTTTAATGTTAAAACTAGCTTGAAATCAATGCATCAGTGAATTGTAGAGATGGTCTGCGACTGACTGATATCTATATACGTACAAAGGTACATGACATTATAATGTAATTTTTCAATACTTCCACTAAATATTTTTCCTATACTTTTAATATGATGTTTTAGGTACCTTGTAGAAACGCATTGCGCAAATTTGTTTTTTTATTGCAATTTGTTTGACCTTGACCCAAAAATTGAGACAATATTAATGGACTATAAGTGGACAACATAGTTAAGCTTGCGACACAGGTACGGGACAAGCTTGGTGCATTCGGTGAACTTACGCCCGGAATCATCCATGATCGCACACTGTTACGGTGACAACCATTCGCGGGGCACAGATAGCGCTTCTGGGGCTAGTGGATAATCATTGTGGGCGTGGTGAAGCTCGTTCGGGTATTCCAAGTCTACTTCGAAGAAGTATCCGTTGTCGCTGTTTTTATCATACTCGCGTATGTGTTTGTGAATGTTTGCATCCACGGGACTGATCTACTGAAACTCGCCTACTGGCATCGGTTGCATTATCGCCAATGTATACAGATTATTTGTGTAAAGAAACATGATGGAACTGTTTGGGACGGCAGGGTCGTATCCGTCCACGAGCGGGTTGTTGGCGCATGCGAAACGGTGACTAGCCATGGAAATACCGCCGCGGATACCACGTTCGATAAGCAAATGTTGATCAATGTCAGTGAACAGTTCCAGCTCGATCTTAGTTGTCGATAGTAGCGCATCTCAAGCCATTCTTGGTGATAAAAACTAATGTGCGGGGTCGAGCTTGTACACACGCACGGCAGTATCACGAAAAGTTTCAAAAACACTCACGAGCAGCAACACATCCGTGCACAAATACAGGTTTTGGGAGTCACCGAGATTTCGACAACCGAAAACCGACCATCCTTGTTCGCGAGTGCGTAGTCGGTGGCGAAAATACTTTCGAGGGACAGAAACTACTGGAAAGCCTAAAACGGTGGTAACTGAATTTCAGATAACTTTTCCCAATCACCCATGTATTGTAGGGATAGATTCCTTTGCGCGTAAGCAACTTGAACCTTTCAGGTTCAGCGCCACCGTATCGACGAGTAATCACAAAGCGATCGTCGCTTCCTGCCGCAAGGTTGTTGACGAGTTTGTCCAGGCTGGAATTGAGAAACTACAGCGAGTCAATGAACTGCAGCTGGCCCAGTCGAAACGTTATGTATTTTTCCATGTTGTTGGGAATAACACTTATTGGTGCATTCGATGCTGTTGCGACTCCTTGCATTATTAAGTGACCATCATACCCACGCATGTTATGAAGCACAACCGGAATTCTTATTTTGGATGGGTAAATTCGCAAATGTAGGTTGCATGCGCCGTGTGTGACTCCCCTGTACGCACCAGTGACGTGGCAGTAATGACGTACTTTTTCAGCGGTCCCAAAGGGACCATCACAGATCCAGCAATGAGTTGCCGCGGAAAGCTCGTTAATGTCATCGTCGGTCATGATCATGTCCGCAGGCCAGGCAAGCTGTTGTCGTATCCATTTCGCTGTAACCTCGAGCGAATTAATAAACACCTCAACCGAGTCCTTGCCGCGATATAATATTGGCGGCTTAGTTTGTCCGTCACATCTAACAACAGTGTAACAAAACCCGCATGGGACTTTTTCAGCAACTTGCGTCGAATGGCTCCAAGGGGAACGTTCAAACGTTCGAAGTACGCGTAAATGATATATGGCACTTTCATTTTCCTTTCCACCGCGGTAAATTTCTGAATGTTCTTGCCAGGTTCTGGCATGATCGTACGCTGCGGCATCTCGCTGACTCCGATGCAGTAAAAGTCATGATCGTCAAGCAGCTGTTGGGTACAAAATACATTCATGCAGCGTCGACATGGAAACTTTCTCGTGTTATGCTTGCTGTGCCGGTAAACTTATAGTGGTACCGCGCCGCTGAGACATCAGAGCCGTCCACGTTTTCCATGTTCCTCGAACAACAGAAGATCAATAAGTTTAGTCCGCTCCCATGCATGTGGGGATAGTTGAATCAGCTGAAGGCCTTTGTTCCAAGTAAACACATTAACGGCGATGTCAGGGTTAAGTTGTTCAAACTTTTCGAGTACAAATCTTAATAAGCCTGTACAGGGAATTCTATGTTACTAAACTCGAGTTCACCAAGGTGCTGTTTGTATTGTCGAGGTTGGTCTGTATGATCCCTCGCAGGATGCAGCGCGGATAAGTTCGCCCATTCGAAACACCGGTCATCGATGCTTTTCACGTTTATTACTGCTCGCGGTGGAATACACCTTGGCGTTGGAATATAATTCGACCCTCGAAAAGGTCTGTATGAGTAAATATGTAGTTGAACTTGCGCGCATCTGGCAAGTGTCCATCCTGAACATGCATTGGTGTATTATTACAACTTTTGAGAAACTTTGCAAAAGCTTTGTCGATTTAATTACTAATAGCCCCAGTGTCTTCACGGTTCAAAATTACAAGGGCATCACTCCAAAATACGGGCTTGAGATTTTTAACACATCGTTGTCTAGTGAATTGAAACTTTCCGTGGGTTAAGCAGCATAATCAAGTCCACACCGAGAACAATGTTCACTTTTAACCCAAAGTTGTCCGCGTGCTGTAATGTTGATATGATTCCCAGACGCATGTTCGAGAGAAGCTTCATAACGTCTTTACCTGGTTTGTATTCGATTGGAACAATTACCCGATAATCTTGTAAATCACGAGAGAGCCTATACAACGTAAACTCTGGAACTTGGACTCGTCGAGCTTGTGCAGCAGCCTCAGTGGCAATTGTAACTGTGATACGGCGACTGCGGTTTCCCTTATCAGCAACAACACGTGCGATTTCAGCCCGTCTGGCTCGTGGAGGAATTTTAATATATAACTGCTGCTTTTTCACGAAGTTGTCTCACGGTCAGACACGGCTCCTCTGGAGGAAGTCCTAATAGCGCAAGTATGCCTGCTTTTGCTGTACCTTTCGGTATCTTTATTCCACGTTCTCGCGCTGATTGCTTGAGTTAATTTACAGTTGCAGCCAGCTGTGGTTCAACTGGGGGAAGTTATCTCACAGCTCGCCGTGTTAGTCCCAATAATGTAACTATACCTGCCTTTCTCATACCGCTTTGTATCCTTATTCCACGCTCTCACGCGAATTGCTTGAGTTGATTCACAGTCGGCATGAGTGAAGAACATTGTCTAATTGTTTATTTATCAATGAGCTTTTAATAAACAGCAATCGCTTTGACTCTTGACAACATCGTAGGGGTTTTCCTTGACGACATCATTGGCTTTTTCCGTGATGGGCGCGTTGGCAAGTCTTAGCCGCCGCTCACGATAATACTCGGTAACAGATCCACATGGTCGGCAAAGCTGATTACGCGACCTGACTCCGATACCACATTTAAGACATGGCTGAGCACCAGGTCCAACACATAACGCGAGCAAGTGTGATTTTTAGTATTCGTAATGACATGTTCTGTTGCAAAGTTCTGGTTTTCCAAGGCATACGCCTTTGCATCGATTGCGTCCAATGCCATTGACGTTTCTATATATACACACGGAAACCTTTCGTCTTTAGCTGAATTTCTGGTTGCTTCATTCTTTCGTCTGTTTCGCCTTTCTCTTATTTCCTGCTTTACCTGCTATGGTATCGGCAGAACTCAGCATAATCCAGAGGATAGTACGCGATTTTACAGATGCCGATGTATAATATTACATCAGCGTCTGCTAAATAAACAGGCTCATCTTCGCAAAGCCAACCTAACATGTGAGGTCCCTGCTTGGATAAATATTTCTCCAAATTACCCCTAATGTTCCGTCACTAAATCTCACACCAACTCATACACGACCATTCCTTGTTTGTTTTGTATCCAAAAATGGTAAACGACTTATCACGCTCACGCTCATGT
Source organism: Margaritifera margaritifera (assembly GCA_029931535.1). NCBI lineage: Eukaryota > Metazoa > Mollusca > Bivalvia > Unionida > Margaritiferidae > Margaritifera > Margaritifera margaritifera. The sequence continues at coordinate 3,838,563 of JAQPZY010001530.1, read as the reverse complement.
ATGTCAGCTATGGTGTCAGGTGCTTCATCGTTGAACATACAGTAGTAATCATCACATAGGGCCAGCCGTATTTCTTCTGCATTGTTGTAGTTTTTTTTTGTATTTGTTCTAAAGGTCGGTGAATGTGGATGCCATCTGTATATTAATACTGAAGGTATTTCTCTAATTGCGGTGATCTTTGCTGCTGTCTTCGCTGGTCATTTCAATATCTTTGATGTCTTCGCTGGATTTTTCGCTGTATACGCTGGACGTTTCGCTGTCTTCGACTGGTGACTAAGTTAACGTCAGCTAATTAAAGATTTCTTGTACAATATCATACATTGACTTTTCTGGTGCTTTATTATATTCTTCGCCAAGTTTTCGTCGTGTTCTCTCCAACTCAATCCCTAACCCGGTTCATTTATCAAGATGCTCCGGACACGTCTTTGAAAAATTATATAGCATCTTTTGGGCCTCTTTAACGAATCGATATGATGCATTCAAGCTAAATAACGATTTTATCTTTTTATGACGTTACAAACGCACCATGGGTCTGGTAATTTAATTCATGCATTAGCCGCAGACCTGAATTCTTTCACAATATTATAAGTGTCAAACTGTGTGGTTTCAAATGGCATTATATAATAGTCCCCTGCAATTCTCTAATAGTGAATCACTTATGTGTTGTCAGCGTAGATCAATCTATCTCAGTGAGTGGTATCATAATGGGGAGGTGTATGAGGCCAAGCTTACCTATCACGGCTTCCGAATCCATGAACCCCTGACGCGGGCCTCCACGCGGACTTACACGGGCTTGAGAAGCGAATCTTCCACGCGTATGCACGCGAGCGCATATAAATTCCCAGTGGGGAAAAGTTATGGGGAATATAGAAGGAGTTTCGGGTTGGGAAAACCGAAATTGGTCAGCCGGTCTTAAAGTTCCATTATCACACTACTGCGTGTGATAGAAAAATGGCGTCTGAGAGCTCAGATTGTTGTAGGTAGTACCTCGGCAAAACCTCGTTCCTGTTTTAACATGCTTACCCTGGGGTAGGATTCTCCTATGCAACATCAGTGCATATGATAGAGTCCATCAAACTTATATCTTGAGTGGAAGCTAGCCTTAGCATATCATTAAAGTCGAATTATCTTGATACTGGTTTGAAGGAAAGAGTTTATAATTTAAAAGAAAAAATATGTCTTCATGGACTGAGAATAAAGCGTGTTTTTAATGCAGAAACGTAGACCCACCCAGAAGAAGAAAAAAAAACGTATCACAGATTTTGTCCGTTGCTAAAATAAACCACAAACAAAAAGAGCGGAGATGGGGGTGGGGGTCGCCTTGCTTGAGCTTTTAGTATGATGCTACAAAGTTGAGTATTTGAGGATCCACACAATGATTTATATCGCATAATAATATATTGTACATATTGAAGATTGTTCGCATTCAAATTTCTAAATTTTTAAGACACCGAGCCATAATAAACTCGTGCAAATCACAGGGAAGAAGCTTTCTCAGCATCTAAAGTCTAATAATTACATGAAACTGGAAACCATAGAGATGCTTCTTTTGAAAGTTTGAAAAAATAAATCAAACCTGTAACTATTATGAATGTCTTATTGGTAATGATTTTAGTACAAAAAGAGTACCGTCAAAAGTCCATATTTTTTTCATATTATAAATATAAGCACCTTTATATACATGTAATGAAAATTAAAAATAAAATTGCTAAATGTCACAGTTTTGTCTCCTCAGGATTCAAGATAGTATGAAAGTACTCTCTTCACTGTGGAATGTTTTTAAAAAGAATATGTTTTAACATTCACAAGCGACATTTATAATATATTTTATTCAGCTCATACAGACAGTATTATAAGCATGCAAAGAAATAAAACGTCAAAGCAAGAAGGAAAAATAAATAAATGATTCTATATCATTCTGATTTTTTCAAACACGTGTCCGGAATATTAACTCAGGCAGTACTAGTTTTGATATATGTGCTGAAAATAGTTAAAATGTGAAGATATTCCCAACAGTATATTTACTACAAATGACATGAGCCAGGTTTACAGAATTACAAAGATAAACTAAGTATTTTTGATTATAAGTAACACAAAGAACAAAGGGAACAAGACTATCACCTATTAATCGACCATAGCAACTGCCCCAGTTATCAAATTATCAGAAAGCTATATCCTAAGGGCATCTTATATTTTACACAGTGAAATTTTAAACCAATTTTGAAAAACTGATTCTTTAGTCGCTAAGGGCTAAACTATTACTTATTGTACGAGAATACAAGCTAATTGTTTTAATCACAGACGTACAATGACTACGCGAGGAATTATGTTTTAATATGTAACAAAAACGTGGCTGCGTACCCGTCACACACCAGTTTTGCTTATGTTCTTGTTTAAGATTTATACTTTCTTGTAGGAAAGTTTTAAAGTTGTAGCCCACGGAACAGTGCAATCAATCTGGTCTTCAAAAAGTCATTTAATTGAGATAAATACGGCTTGCAGCTTTTACAATTATTTCAACACAATTTCTTAGGATATACAGGAATTTTACTCGATTTCTTTATTCTTTATTTCATAAAAGTTTTCAGTTAATATACATCAATAACTCACTTTCACTACTGTATAAAGGTAGATTAAACATGTAAAGAATATTTTAGTAATTTATTTCAGATGTTTTGCTGCTGTTCACGAACGATATTGATATTGCAAAACAAATTTAAAATTGCTCTGGGTAATATATTCCAGATATTCCAGTGGTTACGCAAGTGATACTTTCAAAAACATTTTGAAGGTAATTTAGACGCTAGAATATTTGTTTCAAAACAACATGAATCACTCGCATAAATGCAGACCGGTGAATAAGCGTTAAACAGAAAATGCCAAATTATTGCACATTATGATTATCGGTACTAAAAGTACTATGGGTAGGCCTTTGTTAAAAATTTAAAAAAAAAAATAGTATTGTGAAATTTGCAATGTATTTAGGACATGTATATTGATACTTGAAATAATTTTAATTTGTACCTAATCAACTCCACGTCCTCTAATATTTGTCGTAATTTGCAAAATACTTGAGTAGCGTAATACTGCGACTCTGCTAAATCTTGGATTTGGCTACCAGGGAAACATTATGTTAATAACTTATTTGGAACGGAAAAGTTTACTTTGGCTAGCAGTTGATTACAATAATTTTTCATTATCATTTGCTATTGTGTGCAAGTAGTGGAGGCCACTAATAAAAAAGTGAACTTTCCATGAAATAATCTGCAGAATGTTTCCGATTGTTTGCTAGTGTTTTTGAAAAGACAAAAGTCCCCAGAAATAGAGGAAGAGAGGAAAGGAGATATTGTCTAAGGAACGTTTGTTTATCCCCCCTCCCCCTGACCCCAATGAACGTCATTATCTTTGAACTTTGAAATATTTCGAATACGGGTCGTCTTCAGTTATCTGTTGATAATTTTGAACGGAACGCAGGCTCCATTTCTCCTTCTGCTCGTTGCACTGATTCGATGTCATTCTATTGTCAATGTTTTCAACAGCACGAAAGGCCCTTCGCTGTTGTCTTTCTTTTTGATCTTTAGTGTTGCGTTATGCCAGAGTTATTATTTGTTACTACTATAAACCAAAAATAATACATAGAGTTATATTATTTGATAAAAAGAATCCATGGTTAAAATCATGTATTTAATTAAATACTAATTTAGGACAAATAGCGAACAATGACTTTGAAAGCAATTCTTGAAATTATTGAATAATGCAGACTTTGGAAAATCTTGGAAAGAGAACAAAGGTAAGAATACGCACAGATACAAGCAAATATTTTAAACTATATAAAGATTTTTTTTGAGAGAAGAACTACAAATGATGAAGATATGATATTAGTAAGCATGAAAAAACCCCAGGAAAGATAACAATGTCAATTTATGGTGGCTTTACAGTATTAGATGCAAGTAAGTTACTTATGTGTGGCTTCTACTATTACAAGCTTAAAAACCAATATGGTGCTAAAATTAAATTGGTAATATGGATACTGATTCAACATGATATTCATGTTGAAATAGATAACTGTTATGGGGATATAAGGAAGAATATTCAGTTTTTCTATACCAGTGACTACGAAAAAGATAACATATTTTGCATCCCACAAGTAAATAAAAAACCCAGGACTTTTTAAAGATGAATTGAATGGTATTCATTACAATAATTTTGTGGACTTAGAAGTAAACTATATTCATTCAGAACAAATGTGGAAGTAAAGTATTGTAATAAATTTGAGTATGTTCCATTTGTATTTACGTCTCCATTTATAGAATCGTTAGAATTTAGTGATTAGTGGTTTGATTATGGGAAGTCGGTGTTGGGAAAATATTTCCCAGCCAGAGCAATTAGCCAATTTCTAGGAAGAGACGTCATACTTTAGGTTTTTAGGAGACTTTGCAATGGCGCGGATTTGTTTCGTAGTTTGAGATGAGGTCAGACTAGCATAAGTGGGCATATATCCAAGTAGTTCCTATATTAATTCAGAGATGTTGATTTATTGTGCCTTTCGGTAGGAGATATTCGTGACAGGAACTACTGTTTTGTGCCATGGAATAATTGGAAAGAGATCATCCCTTTGTTTGGAGATGCCTTTCATTGTAGCAGTTGGTGGAAGTATACGTGCGAAACGTGGGTGAAGATACAGTAGAGTATATACGGGTTTGGTGGTCAATAATTGGTTAATAATGAAAAGTAAACTTTTAATAAAATATTATTTTGAGAGCTTATCCGATCTGTAACTAAAAAAAATAGAGACAAGATTATATTGATGCAGTTTTAGTACTTGTATAGTTCCCTGCATTGGGTGTTTTAATTTTGGTATGTGCTTCATGCCATGGCATGCTATCAAGGAAAAGCCACGCAATTGTGAAATTGTAGTAGTGACATAGTGGTAATTTATTTATTGATTAGAGAAAAATTGTTTATAGTCTTGGCGCGTTACGAGAACATCCAGTTGACAACGAATGTTGTCGGGAAGTCCTTGGAAATAGGGGAAAACAAGGGACTTCCAGCCCAACATCACGCAGGTGTTTTATTCGTTCGGTAGAGGAACTCCGGTGCGTGTTACATTATTATGGACAGGTATTACAAATGTGAGCATTAGTACGACTATTGTGCGCCTTAGCTGCCCTTGATGTTAACTTTAATAGTTTTTCAGAATACTCTGCGTAATTATATTTAATTTCACATATGTTGGTAACTACAAATCTTTAAATATTATGTAAATATTTTAATCATTTAATTTAAAATATAAACACTACTATAAGAAACTATTATATAGATAACAACCATTCTTCCTAAATTGTTTACAACATAAAATTTAGCCTCTCCTTTAACCTTCATATCAAACGCAACAGACAAAAAATACCAGATACAAACGATATATGAGATCCTATTCTAGGTATTACCACCTACCACCTGTAAAAGTTGTTCAGATTTAATACTACTCGGATTGTAAGTAATACAATTATGAGTTGTATTAAGAATTCGGTTGTGTACTCTTGTGTACTCTTTTATACTTTGATCAATAACTTAATTTATTTTCAAGTTGTTCTTTACATGTTTTTATCTTTCAACTTATTATTCTCTAAAGTCTTGCGTATTTGTGAGTCAACTCGTTTATGTTCAAACATACGTTTAGCCGAATCATTTGATTTTACAGAGTAACCTAAGTTTGTAATACGGTTGTTGTTTAAGTTAAGTTCAATTTGTATTGATCTATTATACCTCTTTTCGTTTCTTCAATTGATTCATTTAACTCTCTAAAATCATTAAGTATTCCTAGTGATATTTCAATTAAATTCACGCAAAAACAATTCGTTTCGGGCATTCGGTGAAAATCTATTACCGTCAAAACTTCATCGCTAATGACGATATTGAATCTGTTTATGGTACCTCTTTGTAATTGCTTGTAATTGCTATTAACATCATGTGAAACAAAGTCACCGTGAAAGAAAATAACAGGTAAAGACCCAAGTAGAGTATGAATCCTCCATTAAAGTAATTTGTACCAAGATATATCTGGTCGGGGAAAACGTATACTTTTTAGGTTTCAAAAATCCACACACGGTATTAGATTCAACAGTTGTCTGTAAAGCTCTATGACTAATAAATCCTATCAATTTAGAGTTGTAGTTTGCTTATCTATGCTGTGTAATTATTAGTAGAACTATGTTGAAAACACTCAATATCATTACTTTGTTCATTGTCGTTATTAACAGTAATTCCCTGCTTGACTTTCTTCATGTACATACCGAGATTGTATAACCCATCTGGAATTTTAACAGTTTTTGTTTCATTCTTATCGCTAAGGGGATAAAATATGCTGTTTTCGTGATCATTTGAATTATTGTGATAGCCAACTACAAAATCCATTATCTGTAATGAAAATGATAATTTCCAATTTCTGTTATCAGTTGAATTAGCAAAATAAACTTCGCTCTCAGATTTACCTTCTACTATTATGTCCATTAAAAAGATTTAAATGTTGTTGGTTCGTTTCATTTCTCTCGCTTCGATTATCTCTCTGATCACTGATGTCGTGATTATTTCTCTTAATTTAATCCATAATACATTATTCGTCTTAGGTCCACCTAGTATGTTATTTATTTACTTGATTATTTTATCTTGTAGTAAATCCTGTGGTATTAGATAATCAATAGTAAACTGACTTTAACGATACTGGGGTAATCAATTTTATGATCTCTGCAAAATTCATGTTTAATGATAAATCTATTGACACTTTTACTAACCTCTTTAAAGTCGTATTGCAACCAACAGTAACAATTCAATTTAATGCTGCATGGTAACTAGTGTTAATTATTACGTTTGTCTACTAGCTGCCATTTATTTACTTGCAATGTTCACAGCATAGATTTACTTTGTTCTCAAAACTCATGGGCGTATCTACTTCCTTGCTAACTTGCAATTTGTTTCCTTTGCTATAAAAAATTGGTTCTCTGTTCATGAAAACCTAAAATAACTCTCCGAATAAATGAGATAAATTATTCTAATTAAAACAATTATCCAACTAACATAAAGATAATATTTATTTTGTTTTTAATTTTCTGAAATTTAGTTCTATCTTGTATGTCCTTTTAAACATTTCTGATTTTTCTTTGTAAATTCTTGTGAGCGCTTTCCAAGCTGTCTTCCTAGTTCAACTTCAAGTTGATCTTTCTTTCTTTTTATTCTTGAATTTACCTTGCTATCTTAAAAAATGTCTTGAACTTGATCAATTTTAGCACTTGTTTTGCTTTCAGTGTTTGCCATATAATTTACAGTAAATTAGTAAGTAAAAAACTATTTGTAAATTATATAACAAGAACTTTATTTCATCTTGAATTCATCTTAAGAAGTAACCTTGCTATCTTTCGATTACTCACAGACTAGAACGTTGCATACTAACTTGCGACTTATTAGCTTTACTCTCTAGAACATGTTCTCTTACAAAATTTGTATCAAGTTGTTTTAATTTCTTTTAATATTTTATAAACTATATGGTACAGAGAAACTACTCTAAGATTTATTCCAACTGTAGGCGGACAAAATTAGTCGATTATAAAACATCCACTAAATTTATTATTTATATAAGAATAATTTTAATAACTTTGTCTCTCTTGTTATCAGAAACTTCTATTTCGCTCTGCTCACTCGTCTTATAATTAATCTGTTTAACTGTTATTAAACATGTAAGCAATACAGTTAGAGGTAAACCTAGTCGAAATGATAACAACCCAGTAAAATGTCTTATTCAATTTGTTATTATATAATCTTCTTTTAACCCTGTTCTTATATCTTTTAAATTGTCAATTGCAAGAAATTTACTAATAATTATAGTACTCCAAGTAGTATCACAGCTGACGAAGAACTTTAACATATTTGCATATCCAGCATTTACAAAAAATCGTAAGTTTTTTCTCTTTCTTTTCCATCCATTTTATATAAATCCTCTTCTGTTAAATTGTAACCGGTTATATCTTTGAATACACTATAAGCAATGTTAATTTTCAAATTCATTTCTATATTCTTCTTTTCGCTCTAGTACAAGTTGATCGTTTTGAACTTCATCGCTGTTGCTTTAATAAATCCAATTTTTTCAGTTTTTTTAAAAATTCATTTAAATACTGAGAAAATGGCAAAAGATGATCTGAGGAAATTTGAAGATGTTGATGATCTTTACAAAAAAGATTACGCAAGAAATTATTATGAATACACCCAAACATTTGAAAAAATAGAACCATATTAGATAATCGTAATCTTACTACAGAGGTTTAACAACTATAACTCCTGAAAAAAGGTTTGCTTGACGAATATAATGAACATATTAAGCCTGGATTAAACATAGAAGAAATTCAATATAAACCAATTAAAGCTCATTTGTTCGTTATGGATAGAGCATTGTATTGTTCTAAAAAAAACAAAAATTAATACAAAATTCTAAAATAGGTAATTGAATACGTATGTTGTCACCTAGCTGTATAGCTACACAAATAGGTCTTTAGATTGGGAAAGAGAAGGAAACAAATATAGAGAACTAAATATCAAACAAAAATCTGAAGAAAAAAAAAACATTTGTTAACTTTACATTTGAAAATTACGTGTTTAAACATTAGACGAAAGAAGAAGAAAAAAACTCAAAAAAAACCCATTCAACTTCTGGAACGAAAAGTTGCAAAAAGGTAGCCAATACAATTTTGTGATAAAACAGATATAGAAGAAGTTGTAAATGATACAAAAGACTTACATGATAACTTTATTAGGGAAAATATTTAAAAGATAAATTAATAAATTCAAAAATATATGAAAAGAAACAAATATTAGGAATACAATTTTAGCAGATTATTTTCTCCAGCAGAATAAAGAGAATTAAGAGGTTTGTAGATGCAGTGGAAGGAATCAATTAAATAAATTACATGAAATCAGGAGCTGAAATGTACCGCAGACAGATAGTGGATTTAAAAAGAATATCAGTGAAGTAAAAGATGAAAAGAACAACTTCTACACTGAAGGAGATACCGCAGTCTTATGAAACTAAAAGGGGCACAACTAATTGGGTATTTATCAGATTCCGAAAAGAATTTTAGAGAAAGAAAAAAAAATTGAATCCAGAGGTAGAGAAAAAATATCATTAGGTGAAAGTTTAAAACAATTGTTTAATTAAAAATGTGTAACGATTGCTAATATTTCTGAAGCTGCATATCATTACAACAACTCCTGCTTTATCCATAGCAAATTATGTAAGAAGTTTAACAGGAGGAGCTCAACAACCTAGGGTGGAGAGGGCGATGACGGTGGAACAAGTACTGGAAGTGGAAGTACTATAAATAAATTCCTTAAAGCATTGGAAAAAGGTTTGATAAATATTGCAAACTAATTGTTTTATAAAGCTAAAAATGCAGCAGCACTATTGCCTGGTGGCATTGGCAGTGTAATGAGCTGGCTTCTGAAATCAGCAGAACAAATTATTTCCGTGATATATGAATAAGCTACTGATCTTATTGCTGCAAAAAAATAATTTTTTGGGGATTCGTTGTTTGTAATTATTATCATTTATAAATCAACAACAAAAAAGGAAAACAAAATAACAGAGAGAGAGAGAGAGAGAGAGAGAGAGAGAGAGAGAGAGAGAGAGAGAGAGAGAGAGAGAGAGAGAGAGAGAGAGAGAGCTCCATAGAGCTAGTTCTGCTTCTACTGAAAAACATTATACCGGTTTCCACAATCATAAACATATGTATAAACACCCGTTTATTTGTTTGGTGAGAAAGATAACCAATTTTGCTGTTTTTTGTAGTTATGAACATAGGATTCATCAATTAAAGGAATAAATTCTGCTTTATTTACATAGTTATTTAGTACTAGTTCGCCATGCTCAACTCAAACTTATGTTACTCCGTAATTTATCTTTTGTCTAATTTGTACAGGCTGATTATCAGCTGCTGGTATTACAATCTTTAAGACGTCAGTATTTACATCAGTATTCATTAGCAGAATATATGTATCAGATAATTTTCATAGAATGTTGTTAAATCCTGATATCCTTCCTATTTTCTTCACCATATATCATGGAATTAAAAATATTCCATTATCACTAACAGAATTCCGTCTATTTTGTACTTGGCCACCTAAAATAAAAATACACTAAGACCTTATAACTTAATTTAGTATTAATATTCCATCATCTCTTAGATCAATGATGTCATGTAGAAAAAAAAAAACTATTCTATTTTTACATCACCTGTTAATAATGATTTTTTTTCTCCAGTATTCAAGTGTTCCAGTTCCATAAATATAATGTAGTTTATATGCGCTTAACACATCAGCTGGTGTTGGCTGTCTAGAGCCTTGATGTACAGGTTTATATATTTCAGGTCCATTATCAATTTTAAAAAACATTTCATTAATATATCTCCAGTCATGATTAGTAAGAACATTAAAGTTATTACAAAATATAAATACTTACTTCAAAAAATATTATATTTGCTTATTAGATAAAAAATTGATAATCAGAAAATGGTATTTTGCATTCAAACAGTAGTTTTCGTATTTAAGAAGCAGCGTGGAGCAGTGATCATAGTAAACTTTTGGCCCCGCCGATCCTTTTTTCCCATGTTTTAGCGAAAAGGACATAGGCCCCCTGCGCGAGGGAGGGGTGTGGGCGAGGACGAGATTTAAGGCCTTTTGGGATAAACCGAAGCTTTCTGTCCGAGTGAAAGCGAGACGGAAATTTAGGGTCATTCGGGCAAAACTGAGGATTTTTACCCTCTCGCCCCCCCCCCTTTCGCCTCTCGAAAGAAACTGAGGCATTCTGCCCAGGGGAGAGAATTAAGGCCTCTCAGACAAAACCGATTCTTCCTACACCCACCGGATAGAAAGCCCCATGAGCATCTCCAGGGGCGAGATTTAAGGCCTCTCGGATGAAACCGAGCGGACAGGCGCCCGCAATTTAATACGCCAGAGTGATATAGAAAGGAATTTGCTGAGCATTTAATGCCATAAAATATTTGCTAAAGGGTGTCTGCTAGCCCCAATGTGTCAGCCCCAAGAGAATCATCCTCTGTTTAATGCACTTATACTATCCTGGACAGAATTAAATCCTTTTCTTACGTTTGAATTCAACTCAGTGAAGTTTCTTGGGTGAAAATAAATACCAGGAATTGCGGAGATAACTCAAACTACATATAACAGTTACCCCGAATAGAGTAAAGTGCACGTTAACTGCTTGTGTGTGTGTGTGTGTGTGTGTGTGTGTGTGTGTGTGTGTGTGTGTGTGTGTGTGAGTGCGTGTGTATGTTTGAACAGTTTTGACTGATGACCACGTCACAATCGACTTTCATACTAGGGAATGAATTAACAGAAGCTAACAACTACACCCAACTAAATAAACAAGTCTTCAGTCTGGACGCGGGCTCGATCACACATTTTGCCTTAGATCTCGTCGGAAAGAAAATGTTGACAGCGGCACTGGTAGTTCACGGCCTTCTGTTGCGGCTCTGCGCGACGCATGTAAGGCGACTATCGCTCTCCTACACTCGCTGAAGGCAGGCAAATAAAAGCAAAAATAGGCCGCCTTGGCATCGCTTTTCTTTATTTGTCCATTAGATCGCATCGTATGCTGGAGGCGCGCTGGGGATTGGCCTCAAGTTAGAAGGCTGTTCCGGTTGTGTTTTTTTTTTTTTTTTTTTTTTTTTTGGGGGGGGAGGGGGTTGCTTACGCACTTTCCGCCATTTCCGTCGGTTCGACAGGTTCGACGGACAATACACAGCTTATTATTAATTTTGGGGTAGACTTTTCATGATCTCTCCGCGGGCTTCGGCTCGTCTTCCAGCGATTAGCTCCTTTCTCGCTACATCGTCGATCAACACTGTCACGGAATTGTGTGTACAAAAATGTCTGTGCATTATATTTCAACGAAAATGTAGACGGGTTTCGTTGCCGCGTACAGCGATGCCCGGGGGTATATTATTTGTTTACCTTAGCGATATAGAAATTCCGATTTATGTTCACTGATGCATAAAACGCCGACAGTGGGGAATCCGTTGTCCCTCGAGTTTTCTGGGCGTGGATGTGACCACGAATAGATTACTTATAGCTCAAATTATCACTGTATTGTCACGATACAGAGAGTCTTGTCAGGAAGCTGTCCACTTTATGGAAACAATCTTAGCTGTAGTGGTATATGAAATCAAATCTGTATTATTTCTTGCTATCCGTTCTATCTGATGAAATTGTTTAATATATTGAATGTTTCGGAATTTATTCTACATTTTCTAGAAAGTTAGACCTATGTCACATAACACATGCTATGAGATAGAATGTAGTCTGCTTCAAGTTAGACATTTTATGGCTTAGCAGACATGTTGAATTCAATTCTGTGTTGTGCACATTAAATGATATGTAATGTTCCAGTTCTTATAATCCAGTACGATTATTCTTGTCTGAGACCTATCCAAGTACGAATGTGGTTATTATAATATTCATGTGCGCGCATGCGTAATGTATATTGTTGTATTCTTACTTGAACGTGTATCATGTATTACACGGCTCAGTCATAGTATTTGTAGCTGTTACCGGGAGTCGTCGAACTCTAGGTATTATGCAACCCGGATACTGCGGTAAATGGTGACGTTATTTGGAACGACGGTATTAGTTTACTCATTGCGAAGGGCCAACAGTTCTGGACAAAAAGATCTGCGGGATAAGGAGGTTCTCGAGGGATCCTTCAGCAGGCTGTGTGGAGCGGACCACGTCGTTCCTTCATGATCTGACGCGAGCTGTGGAATCAGAAATATACCTTGATCATTGACATAAAGCCACGAGAGAAATACAATTATATATTAGCTTTTGAACCTAAAAGTTTAATGTCACTATGCGTGTGAAAATCAATCAAATTCAATGTCACTATATGTGTGAAAATCAATCATACATCCATCATACTTGTTGATGAACCATACATTGATCATACTTGTTTATAATTCCATATATTGATCATACTTATTTATAATTCCATTTATCGATAAGGTGGAGAAAATAAAAACGTTCGAGGGTCTGACAGACTTTTTACTCAGAGACCAGTTGTTAACCGCTTTGTAGTAGCGAGCTGTACCTATTTTTGAGGGAAATATCCTTCGGAAATATTTTTGACATGACTACACAAGCAGACTATTTCGCCGGCGCTCGGGGAGGTACCCAGAATGTGGTCTCAAAGGACAAGAAGTCAGGTAATCAGTCTAAAGACCAGAGACCCCGAGAACCCGGGAAAACTGGTGCTAATAAAGGTAAACGTTTTCAGCCTGGAAAGGGTATTAATCGTCAAGTAAAACAATGTTACACGTGTAAGGAGTGGTGCCGCATCTGGCATGATTGTCCAAAACCAAAGGGGTTTGTTCAAAGAGTAGTTGCTACTGAAAGAAGGGGTGGTCAGGAGGCGTCAACGGGACGATTTTGTGCGTGATAATTCGGGAACTAATAACGCGAGTATGCTAAACGATCCGCGACGTGTGCACAGATCGGTTGAGATGATATTCAATCGATCGGCACCTGTCTTTTCACTAAGGCGATGGTACCGACAGCTAGTGGTACTGCCAACGGTCGAGAAGCTACGGTCTTACGAGACACCGGGTGTACGGGCGTCATGGTAAAATGGAGACTCATTAGGAATCACAAAATGCTTGGCTGGAAATAAAGTTTATGTTGTTAGATCAAACGATTGATTGCGTTCCCGTCTCGAGAATAGAAATCGAGACGCCTTTTTTGACCCGAAACGTCGAAGCGTTGTGTATTGTTAATCCCATATTCGACTTAACAGTTAGAAATGTCGAGGACTCCAGACTCCCAACTATATCAAATTTTCATTTTCCCATTATACAAGCGGTCGAAACGAGGTCGCAGGCGCGGACGGGGAAACAGCCACTGCGAAAATTGAAAGTTCCAAAAGCCGTGACTGATATCTCGCGCGATGCATTTATGTGTGAGCAATGATACGACGCCTCCTTGAGCGTGACAGCGGGGAAAATTGTGTCCAGAAACAAGAAACATTGTAGAGGCCGGTGAAGATCAAAATTCTTACTCACGAAAGGATTAATGTACAGGGAATTTACTCTGTCAGATTTTAGAACATTCTTCCAAGTTGTTGTACCCCAGAAATTCAGGTCCCATGTACTTAGAGTGGCACACGACTCCAGTATGGCAGGTCACTAAGGCATGAGAAAAACAATTGATAGGGCTGTGGCCTGGCTTGAATAGTGACGTAGCAAGATTCTATTGATCGTGCGACGTTTGCCAGCAGACGGTGTCGAAGGGAAGGATAATCAGCCTTTAATAGATACCCCATTTAAAAGGATTCGTTTCGATATTTCCAGTCACCGATTTTAAGAACCCGTATATCCTCACTCTAGTGGATTCAACAACTAGATACCCAAAATTCATAGCATTACCAACTATTGAAACCGAACGTGTGGCCGAGGCACTTGTTGACATCTTCAGCAGCGTAGGGGTGCTCGAGGGGTGCTCGATTGTGGGGCTGAATTTACTTCGGAACTTATGGCGAAAGTTGTTAGGTTGCTATCGATGATACAATTGAGCACAACACCCTATCACCCCATGTGTAATGGCGCGGTCGAGATATTTGACGGGACATTAAAACAAATGCACTATTAGTACCGATATTTAAATGCAATTTTGTTGGCGTATCGCGAGAAAGCTTGGGATTTGCGCCGTTGAAGTTTTTGTGTCGAGAATATAAGAAAGATAATCCATTTACTACCGAAAACGGCTGCACAAATATTCGAACATCAACTTTGACACGGCATATGGAATCGGCAGATCATGTCTAAGCACTTAGGGAAAGTGTAATCAGAAAGAACTCCAGTCTGCAACGGTAAATGAAGTTTTAAAAATGGCGGAAAAAGTGATGCTATCATTTGTGCCATGCGAAGAGCAAATTACATTGCCTATGAGAGCATGCCAACTGCAAGATATTCTAGTTTGATTGAGTTGCAGAAATTGAATGGACGTGAAGCAATTCAGTCCTTAAGATTGGGGGGATAATACACACTATGAATCTTGAAGCACAAGGGAAGAATTTATTGACACTTTTGCGGATTTAATCACAGCAGTTCTTGATAAGAAACTGCAGTCTAGTGAATTTATCAGTGTTATGACAGATGAAAGCACTGACATTTCCGTCAATAAAAAGCTTGTTGTATATGCAAAAATGGTTAGCGATGATTTAAATGCACAAACCCTTTTTCTTGGAAACTTGTATGTGAATGCAGTACGTGTGACAGCAGATGTTCTCTTCAGTGACCTAGAAAATTTGCGAAAAAAAGAGGTGTGTCTTTCAATAAGATTTTACTGTTTGGCAGTGATAGTGCTTCCATTATGACCGGCAAAAGGCAGGTGTTGCAACTCGGTTCAAAAATAGATACCCCATATTGTATCAGTACACTGTATGGCACATAGATTAAACCTATGTTATTCCAAGGCTGCAGAAGAGGTAACTTACTTGAATGAAACGTTTCAAGACGTTTTGAAGGAATTGTTCAGGTATTTTAAGAAGTCATCTTCAATGACAGCTGAACTGAAACAAATTCAAAATGTATTGGACTCAATTGAATATTCTATGAAAGAAGTATGATAGCATTCTATAGTGCATTACATGCAGTTTGCCATTCATGGAAGCCTCGGGTCTGCTGCTTTGAAAAACACAAAAGGACAGGAAAACATGTGCATATATGTATGAGAATCTTACACACTATAAGTTTGTTCCCAAGCTTTATGTTCTGATGGACATTATTCCATTTTGGGCATCTGTCAGCATGACATTTCAGAAGCATCAACTGGATGTATCTGCAGTGAAACATATTTTGGATGGATTCTATACTGCTGCCCAGAGAGCTAAGGAAGGGAAAAGCCATTATCAGACTCTGTTTTCAGTTGAACTTAAGATGGAGCCTGCTGGTAAATGTGTTTCGATAGCAAGTGCTAAGCTTGGAACAAAAGAAGGTGAAACAGAAAAGGACCAGAAGGAAGTAAGCAAGGAAATTAATCAGGCCAAGAAAGATTTTTCTGATAAGCTTGTAGCTCAGATGAAAAGAAAATTTCCAACAGAACATACAACAATAGCCACAAGTTTTGCAGCTTTGGGGCTAAAACATCTGTCATTTCTTTCTAAAGAAGACGTTGCCGACCATGGCCTAACTGAAATAGATACTCTCATACAACATTTTGGAGAGCACAAGACAATTGGTAATGTAACCAGTAAAGCTGTCATTGATGGTGCGGCAACTTTGGCTGAATACAGCCTTGCAAACAATGTGATCATACAATAGAAATATCCCCGAGACAACATGATCGAGTTGTGGAAAATTATGTTCGAATATCATGAAGACCAGTTCCCTAATTTGTTTAAACTGGCCAAAATTGCAGTGGTTCTCTCATTACAAACAGCAGATTGTGAGAGGGGATTTAGTTCATAAAACAAAATTCACACTGCTCTGAGGAATAGGTTAACATCAGAAACAGTGAATAAACTGATGACTATTCAGATACAGCGGATCATATAAACGATTTTCATTTTTCAGAGGCTTTGAAGAAGTGGAGTGATAAAAAGCAGAGAAGAATATTTACCAGCTCAGCAAAGTGAATTAGGTATATACCTTATATATTTATTGTCAAAGAAGTGATACAAAGTCATTAAATGCTTGTCTTAAATTAGGTACACATATACCTTATAATAATGTTGTCACCCATCAGCTACCATTCGGCATTGTTTAATATGAATGCCCCCTCCATCTGGAGTATCTCTGCATTTACAAGTTTGCTTTGAGCGGCATCTCAGCAGCGCCGGATGCCAACCGCACAATCGCAGATAAAAACAACTTGGGTAGAGCCATCGTCATAAAGATCAGTGTAAAGCTTGAAGGAAATGAATTTGCCTGCATTGATGGTGCCAGTGTTTAGGTGTCTACAAGGTTGCGTTGCTGAAGGAAAAAAGCGGGATAATGCTGCTTATCAGGGTATACAAGACGCTAACGCTGCCGCTATACGTGTTGGCGCCTGCAATACTGACGATGAAGCCCAGACCGATGCGTCTATCGCAACCGCGTTTGGAAATCGATTCTTGGTGCCGCTCGACTTTGAGCTGCTAAATGATTACATACCAAACAACCATTCCGGCCTTTTAAACTACCTAACATTCGAGCTGACGTTTAACGTCTACAGCAGTGTGATCATTGGCACTAACAAAATGGGCGAGCTACACCATCAGCGGTATCTTTCTAGAGTATGACGTTGTAACCCACCCGAAGCTCGCACGCATGATACGGCATCATGTACACCCGAGTGCTGTTCATCGCAGGAAGGTGTTGAATAAGAGAGACGATACGTAGAATATCAACCTAAATACGCCGACGAAAAACTTGAAGGCGATAGTTGACTTCGCACACGATACCACCATAAAGCGCCGGAAGAGTTATAAGCTCCACAGGCTGAGTAACGACCCAAGCGCAACGAGTGTTTCGATTACCTAAATGAACGGCTACGCGACAAACAGCATACTGAAAAGACTTACGGGGAGGTCAGCGATGCTGTACGCTAGTAACACCAGGAGACTGGTGAAAAAACAGAGGACGGTCCACAGTTCAGCGACGAGCCCTAGCTTTCTGACTTTTACACGCCCTCACCCGAGCAGCAAAAATACGAGATGATATTTATAGCTTGGGGTCTAGCAGCTGATGGATACGTGGCCTATAAATATTTATAGCTGCGCAATCGCGAGCAAGCTAGTACCAGCCTTGTGGCCAATTGTTATGCGCGGTAGAGTTGAAGCGATCGCTACTAGTTCATAGATCAAAAGATGTCGGAACGACAACCAGCGGGAACGAAAAACCTCTAAACTTGCGGTAATATACCACAGCCCGCGAAGTTACTGGAAAGGCGTGACAGATTAAACAACTAGCAGAATCCGCCAAGATTACACATGATGATCTTAGGGAATGTTTCAAAAAGTGGGCATTGTGGCATTTATATCTACCAGTGCCGCGCAAAATCATCAGACCGAAGTTTTATGTTTCAGTCCCCAACGAGGTGCACCTGGCCTACCTCTTGTTTATGCCACACGACAAGTTTTGACGATACACGTCCAAGTATGCACTGATCGTAGTTGATGGAAGAACAACACATGCTCTTAAACACCATGGTGCGGTACCTATATGCGCCAGGAGAGCTGGAAGGCGGGTAACGCCGTGCCACCGACCTTATGAGGTCCGTGAAAGTCTACAAACTAGAACGTGCGATTGCTGAGATCTTTTTGCATGTGCTGTATTATCTGCTTATCACCGACGACGTAGAGCCTAAACGCGAAATTGTGCTTGAAGAGTTGCAGGTTGTACCTCGCAACATACAATTACAACCGGAACAGGTCATTAGTCGACACACACGACGCTGAGGTTGAAACCACTCATATAACAGCGGCAGCGGTTGGACAAAGCGGTGGGGCCTCTCTTAGTACAGTTGCACTCCAGACAGGTCAACCTCATAGTGTACTGCGGCTGAGTGGTGTGTTAGTATGTGATAATATGCCCCCTCGGCTCCCGCAGACGCCTTGTCATAACCGACCAGTGAGTTGGTCTCGCCGCCGAAAGTCCATCTCTCTCCGGTCGATGACCAGCCGGTGAGTCATAAGCCTGCAGTCGTTTGCACCGCCCACTGTGAACTTGCCAAAAATGATGCTCCCCATTTCCTTGTCCGCTTGCAGCGAGACCTTGGTCTGCTTTTCGTAGGAGATGACAATCGTTTGTAGAATGCGACCCTGCGCGTATCGCTTCCACCGGGTCGTTCATGCTAACCACAGTCCACACATCTGCCTTCCGGTCGTAGGCAAGATACTTGATGCGGATAAAGAATTTTCTGGCCGGTCGGAGGGAAAAAAGATTAATGGCTGCGCGGGGGTCACTTATATGACTGTTCAGGATTAGGCGACCTCCCAGAATCAGGTGCCCAGGCGCAAAGTCGAGTTCCCAAGCCCGAGAGCTAAAGACGTGCTCAAACTCATTCTTGGCGTCGCGGAAACGGCAATACCAATACCAATCCAAGTTCTTGGGAATAGGTGCAAAGGAGGCATTGAGTTCCTCGATCTTATTAGTGACGAGTCGGTTGAATTCCTGTCCCACTCTCTCTGCTGCCCCCTCTGCTGACTCGAGTCTCGCAAGCTCTGCATGGGCCTCACCTATCTGAACTACTCAATTAAAGCCAAGCGCACATATTCAGCTCGAAAGGGCATACCGTCAAAGCTATTCTCCCGTCAGCTCGCCTGTATATGACGTCAGAGGTATACCCTACACTTTTGGACCGCCCTCTTCTGCGCTTGTAAATAAGCTGGGTTTCAGTGGTAGGATCGAACTGGAACAATTGGGTTTTTTCCGGTGGGACTGGCAAAGAAGGCACTCGGTTTCCCCCCTGAGAGACCTTAAATCTCGCCCCTGGAGATTAGCACACAGACACAGACACACAGACACACACACACACACACACACACACACACATATATATATATATATATATATATATATATATATATATATATATATATATACATATAGATATATCCTAATAAATATTATCATAATACAGGTTATTGAATTTCAATTCGTACTCAACGGAGATTACAACCCGGATCCGTTAATCTTATCAAGCATTCTCCTGTAGAAACCAGAGATAGCACTTTCCGCTCTGTTTGGTGTTTGTTTGTAATTCTCTATAAAAACTTCTATATACCGTGATTTCTGTAGAAAGAATCCAGATGGACTGTTTACTGAGATGAGAGTTAATTACTGGGTCGACATGCAGTTTCGAATCTCCGTAGAGTACGAATTAAAATTCTCTAACCACTATGGTGACATTATTTATTCGTATTTTAAAATTATGTCAATGTTATCAAGCATTCTCCAGTAGAATCCACGGATAACACTTTCCACTCTGTCTGGTGTATATTTGTAATTCTCTCTCTCTCTCTCTCTCAATCTCTCTCTCTCTCTCTCTCTCTCTCTCTCTCTCTATATATATATATATATATATATATATATATATATATATATATATATTTACCTCTCTCTCTCTCTCTCTCTCTAAAATATGTTTTGTCTTGTTTGTTTTCCTCAGCAAAAACCCACATCAGATTTAATGCCAGTATCTGAGCTGTCGTATTGATTAACATATATTCTGCAATCAGCGTGAAATGAATAAACTTTATGTGAATTGATACAGAAAGGTATATATGGAATCAAATACACATATTTGCACATAAACAGGAAGAGCGACAAACATGCTTAATACATGAATAAACGAGAATGTCTTGTCTTTGTTGAGTATAGTAAAGAACTAATAGCAATCCATTTTTATTTTGATTTCATTTAATGAATTTATTTATTTTCTTATTTTTGGTCCAAATAATGATTATTTAATATATTTCCCATCTTTTTGCTAGTTTCTTGTTAATGAATCGTCAACACATTTTGGAAAAATAATATGCCTTGTCATCAGAAAATTTAAACAAAACAGTTTTTAAAAAGCGTTCATCTTTTCACGTTTATCTGGCAGAGAAAGTTGGATGTATCACTGCAGAAATGATCATTCAATTTGTTTTTCCAGACGTTGAAGTGAGCACATTGGTCACCTCCGCCATTTGGTTCACCAGGGCCCCAGAACACAGAGTCGACTTTCTCTCCATTCAGCCAGAACCAATTCCCCACTGAAGCTATGTTCGTCGCGCCGATCCACACATATGAATTAGAGCAGCCACCTTCAGTAGATAAAGAGAAATAAAACGCAATTAAAATTGGTTTTAATGGCAGATATTAAAATCACTTTACCTCTTATCAGAAATTAAATACTCAGGTCACTATCTTTTAAACGTCCAGATGTTCTGGGTGGGGGCGGTGGTCCCACGCAGGACAATCCTTTTATTCAAAAGATTAAGAATTATACTTTGTCAAATTTGACTGCTTAAAAAAATATGAATAGCATTTGTTTCATCTAATTCTCATAGTGACGTATAGGTATTACCTTTCTGGCGTCAACGTCTAGGTTTGTGTTAATTGTTTTTGCATGTCAGATTGGTGGAGTTGGCGGATGCATCACTCACAGACGTAGGCAAGGCACATGGGTCTGCCGAATGTTTATCGGACAGAAAGATTTTGAATGGAAAATCTTATGCCGTTGCTTTTGATTTAAGATATTGACTCAATTAAGCATAAATATGGAAATTTGAACGGATTAATCCATCTGTCCATAACTCGATTTATCTACTCATCAGTGGTTATGTTCGCATATATGTCCATATTTTTTACATTCGTACTATTTTGTTCCTACTTATTCTTGTAACACTGGCTAGTCCATCCCACTTTCCTTGCTATTTACAAGAAGGAGTGTGCTTGTTCACAAAAAAGAAAGTCTCGCTTATTACTAATATTCAAAAAAAAAAGTTCAAACGCTAGCATCACGGACTGAACATGTACCATACCAGCTTTTAATCGAGCTATTTCACTGAAGAGTTCAAAGTTGCTGAGTTTTAGGCTAATTAAGTCCCCGCCTTCTTGTCCACATGCATTTCTCGCTTCAGACCATGAATTGCACGCTTTGTGTAACTTGTAGCAAAATTTGTCCTCGTTGTAGTAATCGTAACCTACGGGACAAGTGATGTTACCTGAAAAAAGACCCAGACATTTTAAAAGTGGTCAACAATTGTAGTAGAATTATTGCATTTAAAATATTGGTTGCAGTGTCGTGACAAATATAGTGATAAACACTTTGTTAAATGTGGAATATTGCAGATTCAGTGGGATACACTGTTTCTAATGTATGTGCTGTAAAGGCTTCGATAATTGTTTAATAAACTAAATTAGACCAAGACGCTTTAAATTGTGAAAACAAATACAAAAAGAGTTTCTAGCATGTTATTAATTTTTTTTAAAGTAATCATTGTACATGGTTGGACATAGTTTTAAGAGGCATCACCTCAAAATCCCAAACAGTAGCTTTATTGGCCAATGTTTTCTTTGACACTCTACTGACTTGATGAATTTTGCTTCAAATGCATTTTAGTCAAAAAGGAAAAATACTGCACTGTTTACACTGACTGAAACCAAGATAATTTTGATATATTGATTCTCATCAGGCAATCATTATACCGATATTCCTTGTGATTTTAGCTTGTAAGGTTGAATACTTTCGTAAGTGACTAATACAATGAATATTTAATTATTGCTTACAAGAGTATGAGCCATTAGTGCCAGCAGACATCCTCTGGGTGATTTTATCAAGCATGTCCTCAATTCTTTTTTCCAAAGTCCCCATTTTTCCAAGTTCTTTAACAGTTATATTCTCGAAAGCTTTCATTTTCTCAAGCACTCCATCAATTCCTTTTTCGTTGTTTTCGATCTTCTTGAACATTCTTTGGAGTTGTTCACCAACACTCTCCTCACTTCTGTTCTGCAAGGTGCAAACGTTTTTGACCGCATCTTCTAAGTCTTTCTTGATAATGCATTGGCGACTCGAACCTCCAAATTGATATACGACATTGCGACAATCTGACCCTTCATCTGCTAGTTTTACACTATTTTCGGTATCCTTCTCTATAATAGTGGAGCAGACACATGTGGTCCAAATCTCTGCTACAAGGTACAAGGTAAATACACTCCGTCTAGGCATTCGCGCTCAGTATGCTTGGTAAGTTCTTAAAACACGTTTTTGGAGCAGTGATGCTTTCGTGGTGAACTTTCAACTGATATTTGTGTTAAATCAAGGAGGTTATAAACAAAATTACTGTCTAAAACCGAAGACTCAACCCAAGTCATTGAAAATATAATCAAGATGTGTTGATATTATAGGAATTCCAAAACTGAATATCGGGGAAGTTATAGTGTCGACTAGGAAAAGAAGGATATAACAATTGAATACTGACTAAAACAAAATAGCACATTTGTGAAGACATATTTGTTTGTAATAAATACTTAGAAGTAGTAAATACAGAAGAAATGTTTCCTGTCGAGCAACACGTCTATTGTTCACATAGATTTATCAATAAGAAGTATCTTCCAAGATTGGATCGTTCTCTTTCATACATGAATATTTTTAAACTGAATGTTTCGACAAATGCCCCTCCAAAGTATTTGTTCAAAGCAGTTTCATAACATGTATGATGTCAATAATGTGTTAATGAGTATCTTTGTTTGGTATATGTCAAATAAGCTTGTTTCACAAGCCAGGCATAGAAGAACACATTTTTTTTCAGTTTTGTACAGATTATAGTCGTGTGGATCTCATGCATTTATGATTCTTGGCCCAATCCGTAGAAAAGCACAATATCTTTAAAGCTAAGAACTTACAAAATTCTGCACTTAATTTAATTTTGTTTAAAAACAAAATAAAACATAATAAACAAGAGCAAGCAAGCAAACCACAAAAAAAAAAAACAAAAACAACCGAAAGATGATATAATTATTTGAGATCCTGGGAAACCCAAATGGATAGAACAATACATATAACTGTATATTATACATATTTTTTGCTGTTGTTGTGGTTGTTTTTGTTTTTGTTTTTCTAATTGTACTTCGAATGATATTATTACGGGCATAGTTTAATATGTTTGCTTTTTCAGAAACGTCAGTTTGGACAAAGGTATTTTTATCCTCCGACGCTTTAATGTGTGCTTTATCATGATGGGATCTTTTTTGAAAATTTGTCGGAAATTGCTTTGAACGACGTTTATTAGCAACATTACTATAATCTCATAAGAGAAAACTGTTTTACTGAGCTACGACTCTAAAATGTATTCGGATAAATAAAAGTAGCACAAAGGTCATTTAGTATAGCCATTTATAGGCAGAAACAAAATATTAACTTTTCTATTAATCCAATTGATTGCACGGTCGTTATATTCCCATTTGTGTCCAGTTCTCGACAAATGGTCTCCTTGTCAACTTCTTTCACCAGGATTAATTAAATTCTGGAAATAAAAATTGTGTCAGAAGTGTTATCGGATTAACCGTTAGTTTTCATAGGTTTTGACTAAAATAATATTTTCCACTTATCTGTTTCAGATTGTGACCTTCCTGTCAAGGGATACGAAGGGGGGGGGGGGAGTAGCAAATATCTCGCTCACGTGATTCCTTTTATCATACATATTTTATGATAGATATTGCATTTATTTTGCTGCCCTCTGAGAAGGAGAATACAGTTGGTTTGTGCTCTTCCCATAATTGTACGTTTTACATGGGATTGATGATCTTATCAGCGGTATTATTCATGTCGTCACTTAAAGATCTCGTGGAGATGGGTAAGCAGTTTGCTTATGAGGGGGAGTACCTTAGAAAATGTGTTCAGGAGGAGCTTGCTCGAGAGAGTAATCAGAAATTAAAATAGAGGGATAAAGAAAGGGTAAAGTTAGAGATAGAGCGACAGGCAGAACGAATAAGAAGGGTATTTGAGAAGGAGAGGATAGGATTAGAAAAGCAGGCTGAGAAGGAGAAGAATTAGAAAAGCAAGGTGAGGAAAGAAAGATAGCTTTGAGGAAAGGAAGATAGAATTAGACAAACAGGAGGAGAAGGAGAAGATATAATCGGAGAAGCAGGCAGGAAAGGATATATTGGGAAAGAGAAGCAGAGAGAGAAAAGGTAGAGTTAGAGGAAAGGATGTTAGAGAGGGAGAAACAAGTAGAGTTAGAAGCCATAGAGCTAGAAAACAGGAATATGGATAGAGAGCATAAGAGAAAATTTGAATTATTAACTGCTAAGAGTAAGAGGTTACAAGACTCTAACTCGATCAAGTTTAGAGGCCCAAAATTACACCGTTTGAGGACAAAAAAGAGAATATGGACAGTTATTTACATCGGTTCGAACGATATGCCACTGTCCAGAAGTGGAGAACGGATGATTGGTCGCTCCGTCCCAGCGCATTGCTAAAATATAAAGCGCTGCATCGATATTCGCGCCTCCCCGCGAACGAGGCGGTAATGATAGCGCGCTAAGAGAGGCACTCCTTAAGAGATATGTGTTAACTGAGGAAGGGTGCCGCAAGAAGTTTAAGCATATTAAACCCGAGACAGGCGAAACATTCACCCAGTTCGCCAGTAGTACGGCAAATTACTTACAGAGGTTGGTTGAATGTGATAAGATATAAAAATAACGTTCGAGGGTCTTACAAACTTTTTACTTAGGAACCAGTTGTTAACTAATTGTGGTTAGGAGTTGTACTTGTTTCTGAGGGAAAGGTCCTTTACAAATATCTTTGATATAGCTACACAGGCATACTATTTCGCCGAAGTTCGGTGAGGTACCCAGAATGTGGTCTCGAAAGACAATAAATCAGGTAATCAGCCGAAAGACCAGAGACTCCGAGAGACCGAGAAAACTGGTGCTAATAAAGGTGGAAATTTTCAATGTGGAAAGGGTGCAAATCGTAAAGATAAACAATGTTACACATGTAAGGAATGTGGCCACAGAAAGGAAAACAGGAGGTGGAAAAGAGGCGATAAGCATGATGTTTTTTCGCATGATAATTCGGGAACTAATAACACGAGTACGGTATAAGAGTCCGCGGTGCGTGCACGGATCGTGATAAAATTCAGCCGATCGGCACTGGTCTTTTACCAAGGAGAGGGTACCGACTGCTAGTGGTACTGCCAACGGGCAAGAGGTTACGGTCTTAAGCGACACCGGGTGTACGGGCGTCGTGGTAATGCGGAGTCTCGTCAGGGATGACCAATGCTTGATTGGAAATCCCATTGTAAATTGTTAGATCAAATGATTGATCGCGTTACCGTCGCGAGAATAGAAATAGAGACGCCTTTCCTGGCCGGAATCGTCGAACGCTGTGTAAGGACAATCCCAATGTAAATTGTTAGATCAAACGATTGATCGCGTTACCGTCGCGAGAATAGAAATAGAGATGCTTTACTGGCCGGAATCGTCGAAGCGCTGTGTATGGACAATCCCATATACGACTTAACGATTGGAAATGTCGAGGGCTCCAGACTCCCATTATATAGATGCTCTACAGACATGATGTACTTCTGAGAGAGTGACAGGTGTAAGGTGAAGTTGTTTGAATTTGTAACATGAACAATGAAGAGAATGTTGGCATACCTCTATGCTATTTTCATGCACTGTGGCTGAAATTGCTTTACATGTTGAAATTCTACATGATCTAAGCACACAGCTGACAAAAATGCCCGCTCCCACGTGCTCGAAAAATCAGCCTGAATTAGTCCAAAGTACACTATTTTTAGCAGTTATAAAAATAGGGAAAACGAATTATTGTGCCAGAATAGGCAATACCAGCTTCTGAAAGTACAATGAATGAATTACAAAATATATAAAAAGTCAAAACAAGTTATCGGTTCTTTTTTTTTACCAATTTACCTTTGAAGTTCAGCAAGTGAAAATGACCAAGCGGACCTAGCAGTTTTTTTATAGATGTACATCTGAAGTAAGACCAAGCTGTATACTCTATAGCCCAAATTGCACACATCAATCATACACCAAAATAAAAGAGAATTGATAGTTCTTTTAATAATACCGAAGGTATACAAGGTCTTTTTTAAATAGCCAGAATAACCAGTGAATAAAATCTGGGAAATTCTTTCTATTTAAAAATCTAACCCTATGCAAAATACGAAACTGTAGAGCACCACCCATTATATAAGGAAACTCGGTCGCAGGCGAGGACGCGAAAACAGTGAATTGAAAGTTCCGGAAGCCGTGACTGATATATGGCGTGATGAATTTGTGAATCAGCAAGGGCATGACGCATCCTTTGCGCGACAACGGAGAAAATTGTGTCCGCTACCGAGAAACATGGTAATAGTGGGGCAAGCTTGAAATGTGTACGCAGTGAACGGTTAATGTCCAGGCTATTTACCTCGTTGGATGGTAGAAAATTCCACCAACTTTTTGTTCCCCAGAAATTCAGGTTCCATGCACTTAGAGTGGTGCACGAGTCCGTTAGGGTAGGTCTCTTAAGTAGGAAAAAGACAATTGATAGGGTGTTGGCCGAATTTTATTAGCCTGGCGTGAATAGCAACATATCGCGATTCTGTCGATCGTGCAATGTCTGCCATAAATCGATAGTAAAACGGGTATTGAACGTCGTATGTACTGCGGTCATCGTAGACGTGTCGAGTGACGAACCAAAAGTAGACCCCAGTACAGAAACTCCCCTGGAGTGCCCCATAGAGGTGGGAAAAGAGGGAATATATAAGGTTAGTGTGTCCAGCGTTACCTGAAGGTAGGCGTCGACAAATCACGGAGATTTTGAGAAAGTATTCAAATGTATTTATAGACAAAACTCCGAAAGGCCAATCTCACAGCGATATCCACCAAGTGTAGTATAGCATATTCTAACTTGAAATGCTTGGGTCATCTAGTAAGCTGCGTGCGATAGGGGATTGGAGCAGTTTTGCTACAAAAGCAAGAGGGGGTTAAGTTATCCATTGTGTATGCTAGTAGAAATTTGCTGCCACAGGAGCAAAACTACTCCGTGATCGAAAAGGAGTGTTTGGCACTGGTGTGGAGAAAAGGAAAATTTCACACGTATCTTTTAAGAAGGGAATTTGTCGTTGAAACGGACCACCAGCTAAACAAAGCAAAAGTCGCCAGCGCAAGATTGATGCTTTGGGCATTGACTTTATAGCCATATCCTTTCCGGACCAAGGCGATTTTAGGGTCGGAAAATGTACGGGCCCATTACATGAGCAGAGTGTGATTTGCAGATGTTCTGATTACCATGGTATTCTGGTAATGTAAATAATAAGTTTCAGTTTGTATTTTTTGCTCACATTCCGTGATTCCAATTTTTTAAGGTATTGTCACGGAATTGTGTGTACTTAATGTCAATGCAGTATATGTGAACGAAAATGTACTCGAGTTTTGTTGCCGCGTACAGCGTTACCCCATGATGGTTGTTGTTTTGAGTTCGGTTCACCTACTGACACACCTACAAAGTGCCGCCAGTGAGAAACCCGATTACCTCGAGTTCTCTGGTCGTAGATTTGACTACAACCAGGGTATTTATAGCCCCAAATTCTCTCTGTATAGTCACAACACAGATGCGTTTTATCAGGAAGCTGTCTACTTCACCGAAGCAATCTTCAGCTGTAGAGGTATGTAAAATATAAAATTGTATTCTTTCTTGCTGTCCGTTTTATGTGTTAGATTGCTTTATATATTGAATATTTGGGCATTTATTCAAATTTTCTAGAAAGTCAGACCCATGTCACATAGCGCAATGTTATCAGATAGACTGTAGTTTGTTTCATGTTAGCTATTTTTTTTATAAATGAACAGACAAGTTGAATTCAATTATATGTTGCTTGCATTAAATGATGAGTAATGTTCGAGTTCGTATAATCCAGTGAGATTATTCTTGTAGGACATATATTCATGTACTAACGTGGTTATTATAATAAGAATTTCGTACAGTAGTTCTGATGAAATAATGTAATGAATAACAAAGCCTATTCATGTGCGCGCATGCATAATGTATATCATTGTATTCGTACGTAACCGTGTCTCACGTACTACACGGCTCATTATACGGTTATTATATTTTTAGCTGTTTTACATGGAGTCGTAGAAGTCCGTGGGGTTTCGTGTAACCCGGATGCTGCATTCGATAGTGACGTTGGCTCTGAGAACGGTCTTGGTTTACTCACAATGAGGGACCAAAGCTTTGGGACCAACGGTCTGCAGGAATAAGGAAGCTCTCGCGGGATCCTTCGGCAGACTTGGAGGAGCGGGTCATGCGTGGTTGCTCATTGACCATTGACCATTGACCATTCGACGAGAGCTGTGGAACCGGAAATAGACGCCACGAGATACATATATGTTCTATTCTTGAATCAATATTATTCAATATCACTATATGGGTGAAAATATAAATCAATATCACTATATGAGTGAAAATCAATTATACATATATCTTACTTCTTGATGAATCATACATTGTTTGTATTTGTATATAAATTATATATATTGATCATCCTTGTGATAGATCCACATATCAATCATATTTGGTTATAAGTTCTATAAATTGATCATCCATGGTGATCGATCCATATATCGATCATATTTGCTTATAAACTGATATACATTGATAATTCCTAGTGATAGATCAATTTATCAATCATATTTGTTGACAAGGTCCATACGTAGTTTCTCGTTTGATTACTTGTGAAAGTTACATGCTCTGATTAGTTCCATTTAGGAACGATATCATTTTCTTACATCCGTTGTTGAACTCTCTGCACATCATGCCGTTAAATCCATTGTTGGACTTTATGCGCACAAGTGTGGTCTTAGATTCATTCATCGTCCAATTACATTATAAATAAACATCTCATTCACAAAATTATATTCAGTGTCTTCGTATGATCCTATCCCAACCAGGCTTCATCCTGTGACAATGGTAACGGATACACTATAATATATTCGCTTAAGATGCCAACTGAGTTTTGATGAAAATCATGTGGAGATAGATTTGAGGTGTCTTTGAGCATACTGTTTGTATTCATAATGTCTATTTCCAGCCAATGACACCAAATCATTGAAATTTATACTGAAAATTAAATAGAATTATGTTATGGTTATGCCATATCTTCTATTTGACTACTGCGACATATGTCCATATGACATAATGAAGCAGTGTGAAAGTAACAATTCATTTTGTTCCAAAATCGGCGTGTGTTCAATCAAAAACTCAAATTTTGCCGGATTTTCGCATCTTCGAAATCCTCAAAAACTAGCAGCGCAGTCGAGAACACATTTGAGTTTTTGACAGAAGACACTTTTTGTTACCACCTAACACATGCAAATGTTATGTATATCTTCGTTTGCTCTCATCCCTAACTAAAAAATAAAAAAAATAAACAAATTAAGACAAACTGTGTTTATTATATCACCCGTTATATCTCCGCCGCTTCCATGTGGGCCTACTTCACAGTATCACAAAAAATGTCATTTTATGTTTCTTTAAACAAAACTGACATTCAAATGTCAATTGTTATTTGTATTTTTTATTTTTATTTTCTGGTCGCATTTTGTGACATTTTTTAGCATAAAATCATAATCAGTTGTAATATTTGGACGAGAGTAACTAGAAGAGGCGCATGAAGGAAATCGATCCACAGCAACAAAAAAAAAAAAAAACACCAAAAAAACCGAAAAGCAGTTGATGACGCTATTTTTGACTAAACCGATATGAAAAAAGGAATGATGCTAAGAAATGAAAATTGTATTTGATCCTTACCTTCATCATTTCAAGTTATATTGATTATCTATTTTCTACCCTTCCATGATTTCATATATATATATATATATATATATATATATATATATATATATATATATTCGAACTGCAGGCAAACAGGATCAGAATATCAATAATAATGTGAATCATACCCATACATTAAAGTTATGAAATCAACACTTAACCCAGTAAAAGTGCAATATTCATTAGCATCATTGTTCATATGTTTCAATTTCAAGTATTATTTTAGTATATAACTTAAAATTATCTTCTGTAGACTAGATCTATAGGCCTACTCAGTAGGCTACTGACACGGTATAACACGGACTAATAAAATTGATTACAGCAGTTTTTACAAGCCATATTTATATATGAAAGAGAATATATTGCACAACTTGAGTCTACTTTTATGCAACGATATATATATATATATATATATATATATAGAGAGAGAGAGAGAGAGAGACAGATAGATATATATATATATAGATAGATAGATAGATAGATAGATAGATGTGTGTTTGTATGTCTGTGTCTTTGTGTGTGTGTGTGTGTGTGTGTGTGTGCAGTAGTAGTAGTAAACTGTCAGACTCGCGGGTATGCAATCGCGATGTGTAGAGGTAAATCGGTTCACAATTTAGTCACAAATGAGATGAGGAACAACAGTTCCAGCTTTCCCTTAACCTTATATTTATTATTATTATTATTATTATTATTATTATTATTATTATTATTATTATTTTCCCCTCCTTTGCTGGTCTTTTAATGCATATAAATGAGTTTCTCTTTATTTTCCCTTCAATGGTTCATGCTTATTCCTGTTGCACTATTTCTTTATTTCTGTCTTTCTTTCTCATCTTACATGTTTCTGATGAATAACACATGTGGCGACCGTTCGCAGATCTGTATTCATCTGAATGTAAGAAGTCATCCACGCACGTTGGCGACATCGCAGCACCCGGTAGATTTTACATACATTCCCAACCGTAGATACAACTGTACGTTTCGTACGTGAACAGCATAGTGGAGCTTGCGGCGCAGAGACAGGCTTGATGCATCCCGTGAACGAACGCCCGGAATCATCCACGATCGCACACTGGTACGGTGACAACCATTGGCGGGGCACTGACAGCGCTTTTGTGGCTAGTGGACAATAATTATGGGCGTGGTGAAGCTCGTCCGGGTATTCCAAGTCTACTTCGAAGAAGTATCCATGGTTGTTGTTTTTATCGTACTCGCGTATGTGTTTGTGTATGTTTGCATTCGCGGGATTGATCCACTGAAACTCTCCTACTGGCATCGGTTGCATTATCGCCCTTTCATACAGATTGCTTGTGTTAAGATGCATGATGTAACTGTTTAGGAGGACTGGGCCGCATCCGTCCACGAGCGGATTGTTTGCGCGAGCGAAAGGGTGACTGGCCATGGAAATCCAGCCGCGGATACCACGTTCGATAAACAAATGTTGATCGATGTCAGTGAACAGTTCCAGCTCGATCTTATTTTTCTATAACAGCGCATCTCAAGCCATTCGGGAGATAAAAAGTAATATGCGTGTTATCGCTTGTACAAACGCATGGCGGTATTACGAAAAGCCTCAAAAACATCCGCGAACTGCAACACATCCGTGTGCAAATATAGGTTGTGGTAGTCACCGAGATATCGACAACCAAAAACCGACCAGACGTGCGCATAGTCGTTGGCGGAAATACCTTCGTGGGACAGTAACGAATGGAAGGTCTTAATTGGTGGTAACTGAGTTTCAGAAAACTTTTCCCAATCACTCATATGTTTGTATGGATAGATTCCTTTGCGCGTAAGCAACTTGAACCTTTCAGGTTCAGCGCCACCATATCCACGAGTAATCACAAAGCGATCGTTTTATATGCCAACATCAATCACTCGCAGACATGTATAGGATGAATAAGCGCTAAGCAGACAATGTAACATTATTGCATGTTATGATTATCGGTGACGTTAAAAGTATTCTTCTATTGTGAAATTTGCAATTTAGTTAGGACATATATATAGATGCTTGATATAATTGTAATTTGTAGCTAATCAGTTCCACATCCTCTGATATTGGTAATTTGCAAAATATTTGCGTATTATAATACTGCCACTCTGATAAAATCTTTTGCAATTCTGAATGAACTTTCTAACAATAAAATCAGTTCTAGTAGTAGTAGTATTTTACGATGCTTCTACAACACGCTTTAAAAACTTAGATACATTTTTCTTGACGGCTAAGATCTTGGCTTAGGCTACCAGTGAAACATTATGTTAATAACTTATTTGGAACGGAATAGTTTACTTTGACCAGCAGATGATTAAATCAACTTTTCATTAGCATTTGCTATAGTGTGCATATATTGGAGTCCACTAATAAAAAAATTGAACTTGCCACTAAATAATCTGCAGCATGTTTCCAATTGTTTGCTATTTGTTTTT
The DNA here is from genome assembly GCA_029931535.1 of Margaritifera margaritifera. Lineage (NCBI taxonomy): Eukaryota > Metazoa > Mollusca > Bivalvia > Unionida > Margaritiferidae > Margaritifera > Margaritifera margaritifera. The sequence goes on along the minus strand of JAQPZY010001530.1, from coordinate 3,805,773 downwards.
TGTTTTTTTTTTCAAAGTTGACGAAAAGACAAAAGTCCCTATAAAGAGAAAAATCTAGGAAAGAAGATATTATCCAAGGAAAATTTGTTTATCCTCTCAGCCCCATCACCCCCGATCCCAATGAACGTCCTTCTATTTGAACTTTTTGGAATATTTCGAATACGTGTCGTCTTCAGTTGATCTGTTGATAATTTTGAACGGAACGCTGGCCCTATTTCTCCGTCTGCTCGTTGCACTGATTTGATGTTATTCTATCGTCAACTTTGTCATCAGCACTAAATGCCCTTGGCATTGTCTTTCTTAATTTTTGATGTTTAGTGTTGGTTTTGCCAGAGTTCTTACTCGATACTATCAACCTTACAGGATAGCTCTGTCCTCTGTCTTTTCGGCGTATACAGCCATTAAGATTTCGTCTTTGTCGCTTCATAAATACATAGCTCTTAAAAATGAATACTATCTAATCAACAACAAATTCTTAAAAGGATTGTATTTAACTTTATGATAGATTTAAAGAGTGTGCAAACATGCAATCAAAACAAGTTATTATATCCTCTAAACCAAGTTTGATTATTTTTTACATCAAAGTATCTAGTCAGTATTTTTCCATATTGATCGTAGAACATCTGCCCTTACCGTTCACAACTATGTAACGTAGATAAGGTGATACTGTAGCCGAACTTCTGCCCGTACTGTTCGCAACAATGTAACGTAGATATGGTGATACTGTAGCTGAACTTCTACCCGTACCGTTCACAACTATGTAATTTAAAACTATTTTTGTTTACAGAACACGTTTCGTCCAGACACGTTGATGGCAGGGTAATCAAAATTGATATATTGGTGCTTTTAGAAGGAATTCTTAATGCGAGGGCAATATTGGCGGTATGGCGACCAGTGTGGATAGTAGAGACTAAATTGTTTATTAACTGATTGACCGTCTGGGTTGCAAAATAAAATCGCAAAAATTGATAGAAGTGCCTGTTGAAAGGTACAACCAAGAGCTGATTTTGCACCAAAAATAACAGATACCCTACTAGAAATGAAAAGAATGTCTTCAAACAACGGTAATGCTTGATTACGCATAGAAAAGTAGACACATCATCGGCAAAACGAGAGCGTCTACTAGTATTTTCGATGTCATGAAAACAATACTGTCTCCACTTACATTAAAGCAATTGCGTGACGTCGAAAAAAATAAGTATGAATGGGATTTGATGGATTTACGATTGGCGAGATCTTTAAATTCATTCACCTGGGGATGAAAAAGTGCATCTTAAAGTAAGGTATATATGTCATTGATGGTGTTGAAAATGGCGTTTTCATGGCATCAGTTAGTTGAAAGTACATGATAAATAGTTTTGAATTTATACTAAAAAGTATTTGAGTGGACTCATCGTTATGTAGGACAAACCCAGAATCTCGTGGACCACTGCTAAAACAATTCCTCCATACGAAATAGTTTTCAGTACGAATTCAGTAAACCATACATGTAACTATTTGACTGTATTCCTAGAGTACAGCATACAAGTAACTATTTGACTGTATTCCTAGAGTAAAGCATACAAGTAACTATTTGACTGTATTCCTAGAGTAAAGCATACAAGTAACTATTTGACTGTATTCCTAGAGTAAAACATACAAGTAACTATTTGGCAATTCCTAGACTAAAGCATACAAGTAACTATTTGACTGTATTCTTAGAGTAAAGCATACAAGTAACTATTTGACTGTATTCCTAGAGTAAACATTGGCAAATATTATTCACTGTAATGTCGAGAATTGTAAAATATCATTCATAAACGGCTACAAAGCATTCACGAAATAATGATAATACTCATTACGGGTCTGGTCTGTCTATAAATAGTTGCTAAAGTCAGTTACTAATGTATATTAAAGGTAAAATTGGATCGAATTAAGAATTCTAGTAACATTTCTCATATATACTAGGCATATTGTTTAAACGAATCGCAAAAAGCAAAATGCATTTATCAGAAGTAATTGACTTTTCGGAGACCAGATTGATTTTAGTGTTCCGTTGGCTTAACGTTTCTACAAAGTACAAAGCTTAAGGAACAAATTAAGTAAGACGCACTATTATCCCCATTCTGTATTTCTTCTTGGTGTGCCTCAAAGATACACAACAAAATATTGGTTTGGTTTGGCTAAGCCCAGTTTAAGTCACATCTGGGCTCCAGCTTTCAACTGGACCCTCAACAGGTTCACCAAAATCCCCAGTTTATATTTTTTTTCTTTAATGTAAACATGACGCGAGTTCACACACAAGCTTAAAACAAAAATTTTGTAATTTAAATAAAAAAATTTAATTGTATTGGTGTCTCTCCATTCATAATGAAATCATACAAATATTCCATAGATTTTGATAAATGAATCATTTTATTTCAATGGAAACATAGCATTATACATGTAGTTAAAGTTTTTTCATAACAATATTTAGTGAATATAATTTGTTATGCCCAGCTCTCATATTCTCCTTCATTTCTCGAATTACTTCCCCAACTGATTTGGTTTGGATACTTAACAACTGATAGTTTACGAACACCTAAATTCAAAATTGGACAGAATGTTATGATTTTTTGAGGTATAAATAAAATTTTTGAGTAAATTATATCTTCCAAATTTTACAAAAGAGTTTTTAATATTGAAAGATAATTTTCGGAGATATTACTGCTATAAATTAGAGAACTTAGATGGTAAATTTACTAATGGTAAAAAAATATTCTTTAGTTCATTGGAAAGGATTTGATTATTGTTTTAACAGTTGGGAGCTTTCAGAAAATATGTATTTATAAACAACAACAACAACAACAACAACAACAACAACAAAAAAAACAACTTGTTGAAAAAAATTTCAAAAAAGCTCTGAACAATTTAATACTGATAAAAACGTAGTTCTGGAAAACATTCAAAAAGCAATCGATTGAAAACTTTGTTGTCAAATAAATGGCTTCGTTATTACATAGTAAAATTCAACAGTCGGAAAAACGTAAATTATTACCGCCTTTAATTAAGCTACATACAAGATCGGACCCTAGTGCAATTATTCGTATAAATGAAAGAAAACTTGTAGCAGATAAGTAGAAGATACTTTTAGAAAAATGTAAACGAATATAGATTTTATGGAAAGCTTAATCAGGATATGTATGTATTTTTGATGCCGTTGACCCATTTTAAGGAAAATAGTAAGTAGTAAGGATTGGATGTTTAGATCTGTAACTGTGCAACTCGACATAGTTATTTTTTCCGTAATGCATGATCAATATACCAATAATACTCTATTTTTTTAAAACCAAAGAACTAGAAGTATTAGCATAATAAACGAAAATCAAATAGATGATGTTATCGAAAGGATGTTGGATATGTTACATAACAAATATTATCAAGAAATATGTAGAGATTCAAACTGGATCTTCAATAGACTAAACCATTTAATGTTGCGCGTGGTCAGGTATAGACCTTTAAGAGCTGATTGGTATATAGATTTGCCAGCTTCTGTTAAAGCTAAAAACAACAACAACAACAAAAAAAAGCCTGCATCAATGATCAGAATAGAGAGAACGAATACAAGCAGACCAACAAAATATAACTTAGAAAAATACTCTCGCTGGTTAAATAGATGCCCAATTGAGATTAGAGATATTGATAATTTTTAAGATGAATTTAATATGTCAATAAATGTTACAAGATAGTTATTGTGAGTAAGCCAACGAAAAATGTTCGTAAAACCAAATATAGTTTGCAAAATAGAAGGAGATCTGCACTTGTATTAAGTAAGTTTTAAATTAGGATGGGCAGATAGTTTACAGAGGAACTGATGTATAGCAAGCAGTTATGAAAATTTTTAATTGATATTAGAAACTATAAATGAAGAATTAAGACATAAACACGCTCAGGAAATTATATTCACAATGAAGATGAAAAACATAATTCAACTAACATTTGTCACTTTGGTGAAAAATAATAATTTCAAAGTGAGCAAACCGAACACGTTCTAGAAAAAAATAATTGATGGACAAGAAAATTCTAAAGTCAGAGATTGCAACCACCTAACTATCAAAAAAAGAGGACCAGCACACAACGATTGTAATTTAAATTACAAATATCCTAATAAATATACCTATATTTATTCATAACTTATCTGGATACGATTTAGATTAATTAATAAAGATTATCCTGAACAAGAAGTCACTATTATACCAAACAATGATATAAATATATTTTATTCAAAAACCTTTGTTGTAGATAAGTTTGAAAAAAAAATTAAACAGTTTTTCTTGTAAAACGAACAATAAGATTTGTTGATAGTTTTCGTTTTATGGGAGAATCTTTTAAATAGCTTACAAAAAATCTAAGTGACGATAAATTCATAGAAACAAAACTAAAGTTTGGAGCTTGTTCTAGAACTGGTACAAAGAAATCAAAATATCTAGAATAAAATATTTGTCCTTGTGAATATATACGGATTGATTTGAAAATTGTAAATATTATTTGACTTTAAGTGGATATGGAATTAGCAAAGATGATTATAAATACGTTAAAGATGTTTTGAAACATTAAATTGTATTTTTGAACTATTAACCATACAAATATTTCACAGTGTCTACCACCAAGTGCTAGTTTGGTTGAGTTTGTTACCTTCTTTTACATCATCTAAATTTGCAAACATATCAGTCGGAAACAAAGCATTTGTTCTGTTATGCATATTGAATTTATAATATGTGTCCATGGGGTAAGTTGTACTTTAGTGGTCATCAATTTGTAAATAACATGTTTCCTGCATTTGAGTTCAAGGTCAGACTTGTTTACATAGCATTTAGTACTTAGATTGGAATTTTCCATATCTCGACATGAGAAAAGTCAGGTGCACCAGTAAATTTCCATTAGAGTTACTCATATTATAGAATATTCGGTCAGGTGACTTATCCTTATATTTATATAGGTTTGCTAAACAAGATTTCACTCCTATTCAAAACTTCATGTCATTAAGATCAGTCTATTAAGGAATTTGTTTTAGTAATTAGATGTTACAGTTGTGAAAATCAGAGCAAATTCAGAGAGAGGAATTATTTATTTGAAATATTCATTGGAATTACCAAAAGTGCTCATTCGCATTTTGGATTAATACTTGACTTTGGGATTTATGTGAATTTATTCAAAGATATTCCGGATTACTTCATTCTGGCATATCAGGACATTCAAGACCACTGACACATCGGCACATTCAAGAATACTAGCACATTAGGACATTCGAGGCTACTGGAATTCATTCGGAACATTCTGTATTTATAACAGTTCCTTGCTAAACGCTACTTAGTAATGCTATCCATTTATCTAATTTTTCACAATGATCGATTATTATTGCATCATTGTCTTTGTCTAACCATTTTTTTAATATCAAAAGTCTTGTTGTAAATAAATTTTGGACAGATAATGATAATAAAGTAAAAGAATCCTTTATATTCAGTTTTTGTTAACTCTAGGCATACTTTGCTTATCCACAATTGGTTACACCGCATATTTCCATATTGTAATGATCTTTTAAGTACAGTGATTTAACAGCAAAGCCAAGACGAGTTCTAGAGAACTAGCGGACTTCTCTTCGCTTGCTAATATACAATTTACAGGCTCTGTCTTCTCATCAAAAACATCTTTAAATCTCTGATTGATAAATCAAAATTATTCCTAGTTCTATCTCTTCGAAAATACAGAAATCCTTTCCAGATATATTGTTAGTGATTTAAATTTTGTATGCTTTTTCCCCCTAAACCTGAACTCGTCCTATATCATAATGTGAGAAAATGCTGTTTAAAGAGAGTGAATAGTTTATTGATTCAGGACTGCTATATCTTATTAGCATAAAGCTAGCGAATAGTTTAAATAAATCTGCAAGTAAGTTATACGATCTTTGATCAATAATGTTTCCCTTTAACACTTTTAATGCTAAATATGTTAATTTACCAGTTATTCTAATTTCTTATTATTGCATCTTTTCTGCATATCCACATATTTATGCATTCATCATCAATTAATCCATTCTTATTAGATATTACACACTTTTTGAACATTTTACATGAAACCCACTAGGCTGGCAGATAGTTTATCCAATTAATAATATTGTAAAATTTTTAATAAACAAGATCTTGTTATAGGATTCGTTCGCTATGCTCACTGCTATCTAGACATTTAGAGATTTAATATGTTGTTCGAAATATTTATCTGTGCACCAAAAACAAAATAAATATACATATTGTGTGCGTCAACGTTTTCTTTTCCGTTATCTATATGTGAATTCCTGGTTTAATATTTGATAACTGGTGTCCTATTTGATATAATCATTTATCATGTGTGCTTCTTAGATCCAACCATTACCAGAGATAATACTAATCTTCGTAAGATTTTGTTGTTAATCAATATTTCTTTGTTTCACTAAACTGTTCCTTTATTTTTTACCTCTTTGAATAAAACATGTTTGGTAATCCTTTAAAGTGATGGTTTTATTTTTCTATTGCTTAATTGAAATGCTTTTCAGGATCAGTTTTTCTGACTGTTCTGCAAAGTATCAAACTCATTTTTAACTCATTCTCGTTGAATCAAATATAATATTTGTTAAAGCAGTATTAGCAGCTACATCAATATTCTGTCTATAGTAGTGTAGTCAGAACAGAAAGGATGTCCGTTTCTATACTTTTTGGTAATAGAGTTACCCCATTATATCAGAAGTAATTCTACAATAATAAAGGCATATATTCTCCAATTCATCATTCAGCTTAGCACCATCTATCACTTCAGATACTTTCTTCAAAGTAATCGTAAATATCAAGTATTCAGGAAGAAGAATAGTATACAATGGACAGTGATCTTTTAGGATCTAGAAATCAAGTTGTAGTTTCAATTTTACCGTATACGATAAACCGAACAGCTTTAGTACCTATGTTGTGCGCCTTAGCCACCCTTGATGTTAACCTTAATAATTGATCATTCACATGCTATTATATTTATTCTCTCAGATGTTGGTGACAACAAATCTTTAAATATCATGATATATTTTAATCATTTAGTTTTAAAATAGCATAATTACCATAAGAAATTATTATATCGTTAACAAGCATTCTTCCTAAATTGCTTAAAACATAAGTATTACCCTCTCTGTTGACCTTCATATCAAACGCAACAAAAAGAAGAAAAAATAGAATACCAGGTATACACTATATATGAGGTACTAATCTAGATATTACCACCTGTAAATGTTGTTCAAATTTATTACTATTTGGATTGTATGTAATACAAGAATGAGTTGGATTAAGATGATTTACACCTTGTGACGTCAGGATTAGTAGAAGAATAACGAGAAAAAGTCTCAACCAAATTATTTACGCTTTGAGTAACCAAGTCTTGTTCTCCTAATCTTTCATTATGTTAATCTAGTGAGTTTGCCGTGTTTTTGTCATAAGTAGTCAATAATTTTATCATGCCTTACTCTTTCATCATTTGAACCATGTGGACTAAATAATTGAAATAGAAAATTACTTCCTGTGAATGCAGAGGGGTTAATAATTTGCCCCCACCCCCATCATAACTGCTTCTGCTGCTATTGCTATTTAATTGCAACAAATTTTGATACTATCTTCTATATCAAATGAGGATATAAATGTGTATACACGATCATCAACTGGTAACATTAAGAGATATAAAACATTTGTCTCTTTAATATAATATGTTCTTGATCCTTTTATTCGTTAGTATTTTTTATCTTCATGTTCTCTTTTGAGATCCAATAAGTAAGAAATACTTTTATCAATTTCGATTTTAATCTAACATACAAATTAGCATCAACCTGTGAATTAATGTTCAAGTTTTAATTTTTTTATCTAAACCTGATTATTTTTATTTCAATGACATAGTAGGGCGTATTACTAGCAGAGTTAAATCCCAATGTAGTACATATTCCTTGTGCTGCTGCTCTCTGATTTTAATATTTTTTTTGCAATACCTCTTATTCCAGTTGATATTGTATAGCATAGTAATTTTCCAGATACTTTTAATGTTCCTCTAAATCTTGAACAGCCAAAATCTTCTTTCGTTATCGTCTATTTGTTTCTATAGTTTGGAGATTTTTATTGTGTTTTCTTTTATACTTTGATCAACAACTGTTAATTTATTTTCAACTTGTTCTCTACATGTTTTTTCTATTTCAAAGTTGTACCACTAGAGTCTTAAGAATTTGTGAGTCAACTAGAGGATCTTTCTTCGTTTTAATTGATTAACTTAACTCTCTAAAACCAATAGGACCACTTAGTGATATATACATTTATTTAGCGCGAAAACAACACGTTACAGGCATTCCTTGAATATGTATTACTTTAAAAACTTCATCTTATATGCTGATATTTAATCTTTGTTTGGTACCTCTTTGTAATTGCTTGTAATTGCCATTAACATCGTATGAAACAAAGTCACCGTGAAACCCCCACCCCACAAAAAACGACAAAAAACAACACATTTTCAGCACATAAAGATCAAGGTCCTAGTAGAGAAGAGTATCCTCCATTAAAGTAATTGTTATCAATATTTATCTGGTCTAGGAAAACATATACATTTTAGGTTTTAAAAATGCACAAGCTGTATCAGATTCATCAGTATCTGTAAAGGTCCATGACTATTAAATCCTAGTAATTTAGAGTAGTAGCACATTATATACGCTGTGTAATTATTATTGGGAGCTACTAAAACTTTTGAATTATGTTTTAAACACGCCATATCAATATTTTATTCTTTGTCGTTATAATAGTCATTCCCTATGTGACGTTTTAATGTTCATTTCATGATTATAGAATTTATCTGGAATTAAACAGTTTTTGTTTCATTCTTATCGTTAAGGTGATAAAAGATGTTGTTTTCTTGATCATTTGAAGTATTGTAATAGCCAGCAACAAAAACTTTAATAAAAATGATAACTTAGAAGTTCTGCTATCAACTGGATTGGCAAAATAAATTTCTCTCTTCAATTTACTTTCTACTGTTATGTCCATTTTTTTAAAAAAAATCTTGTTCTCTAGAAGTAGTGGCCTGGGTAGTCTCACTAGCAGCCATTTTTTTAAATACTAAAATGTTCACAGCATGTTTGGGCATAGATTTACCTTGTTCTCTAAAATCATAGACTTATCTACTTGCTTGCTCACTTGTGACTTGTTCACTTTGATATCAAAATCGTGTTCTCCCTTCATAAAGTTTTAAAACAACTCTTTGAATGAATGAGATACATTTTTCAAATGACAACAATTATCCCAGCAATGTAAAGATAGTATTTATTTTGCTTTTTAGTTTCTGAAAAGTACATTTATCATCTAGCTCTTTTTTAAATATTTCTGTTTCTGCTTTTGATTATCATCCGAACGTTTACCAAGTTGTCTCCCTAGCCCAACGCCAAGTCGATCTTTCTCGAACTTGTTCAATTTTCGCACTAGTGTTGTTTTCACTATGTTCCATTTAATTTACAACAAATTAGTAAGTAAAGCAAATATTATTTAAATATTAGCTGAATGTTTGTAAATTATATAACATGAACTTTATTTCATCTCGAATTTATCTTAAGAAGTAGCCTTGCTATCTTTCGATTGCTCACGAACTGGAACTTTGCTTACTAACTTGCGACTTATTTCCTTTACTCTTGAGAACTTGTTCTCTTACTAAATTTTACTTAAGTTGTTTTCATTTATTTCTATGTTTCTTATCTTCTTCTACATGATGATAAACTATATGGTACATAAAAATAACTGTAAGATTTACTCCAACTTTTAGTGTCAAAAATGAAGTGATTACAAAACATCCAAAAAAACCATACTATTTATATATAAATAATTTCAATAACTCTTGTTATCAGAAACTACTCTTTCACTTTGCTCATTCTTCTTAAAATTAATGTGTTTAAATGTCATTAAACATTAAAACAATACTGTAATCCTAGTCTAAATGATAAAAACCCAGTAAAATGTCTTATTCAATTGGTTATTATTTAATCTTCTTATCATTTGTCCTTTAATGACTTAAATTATCAATTGAAATACATTTACGAATCAAAGATAGTATCCCAAGTATTATTACATCTGACAATGACTTTAGTATTTTTGAGGATCTAGGATTTACAAATATCTTGCATTTTGTTTTCCCTTCTTTACCATCCATTTTATCTAAATCTTTTTCTGTTAAATGTTAATAAGTTATATATTTGTATACTCTGTTTGCATCGTAAATTTTAACATTCCTGTTTGTATCCTTCTATTTGTTCTAGTGCAAGCTTATTGCTTTAAACTTCATCGCTGTTGTTTAAAAAGTCCAATTCTTTTCAAGTTGCTTTTTTATTCATTTAAACAGTGAGAAAATGACCAAAGCTGATCCAATGGAATTTAAAGATTTTGATGATGACCTTTATGTATACCCTCAAACATTTTTGAAAATATAGAACCGTATTTAGATAATCCTTATCTTACAATAGAAGGTTTTACACCTTCAACACTTGAAACATGTTTTACTTGAAGAATACAAAGAATATATTAAACCTGGATTAAATATGAATAAAGTCCAATATAAACCAATTAAAGCGCATTTATTCATTAAAGATGGAACATTGTATTATTCTAAAATAAACAAGAATTAATACAAAATTTTAAAATAGGGAAAGGAAAAAGTATCTTGTCACCTAGCTATTTAGCTACACAAATAGTACTTTAGGTTGGGAAACAGAAGGAGATACATGTAAAGAACTAGGAATCAGACAAAAATATGAATAGAAAACAGTTGTTAAAAGGAAGAAAATAAAACAAATAACAGCTTCTAGAGCGAACAGTTACAAACAAGCAGCCAATAAAAGTTTTTGATAAAACAGGTTTAGAAGAAGTTATAAATGATACACGAAACTTACATGCTAACTTTAGTGAGGAAAATGCTTGATGTTTAAAGAGATATAAATAAATTCAAAATGATTTAAAAACAAAAGCAAAAAATAAAATATTATAATGGATAAACGTTTAGCAGATTATTGTCTCTACAAGAAGAAAAAGAATTAAGGGGTTACGTAGATACAGTGGAACAAAACAATTAAAAAAAATTAAATGAAATCAGAGGTTGAAATGTGCCACAGACAGACAGTTGTATTAAAAAAGATATCAGTGAAGTAATAAATGATATAACAATTTATAAATTGAAGGAGATATTACAATCTTTTGAAAGTAAAAGAACACAAATAAGTATCAGTTTTAGAGAAGAACTTTCGAGAAAATATTAATAATAATGAATCAAAAGGTAGAGAAAATATACCCTTAGGCAAAAGGTTAAAACAATTGTTCAAGGAAAAGGTGTAACAATTGGTACTATTTTTGCAGCTATATGTATAAATGCAACAACTCTTCCTTTATCCATAGAAAATTATATAAGAAGTTTAACGGGAGCAGCGAAACAACCTAGCAGTAGAGACGGAGGTGGTAGTGGAACAAGTTCTGGAGGTGGAAGTACTATAGATACATTCCTTGAAGCATTGACAAAAGGTTTGATGAATATCGCAAAGTATTGGTTTGAGTTAGCAGCATTGCCTGATATCATTGGCAGTGGAATAAGCTGGTTTCTAAAATCAGCTGGACAATTTGTTGTCTGTGATACCTGAATATGCTGTTGATCGTATTGCTGCAATAATTAATTTGTTATTTGTAACTTTTATAAAATATATATAAACAACAGAAAAGGATAAATGATAAGAAAGAGAGAGAGAGAGAGAACATGTTCTAGAACTCGTTCACTATGCTCACTAGAACTAGTTCTGCTCCTACTTAAAACATAATGCCAGCGTATACAGTCATAAACATATTTATAAACGCTTGATTATTTGCTTCATGAGAAAATCTAGCAATTCTTTATTTAGTACTCGTTCGCTATGCTCAACTTTAACTTTTGTTAATCCGTAATCTATCTTCCGTCTAATTCTTGTAGACTGATTATCAGCTGCTGGTCTTAAAATCTTTAACACGTCAGTATTCATTCCCAGAATATATGAATCAGATAATTTTTACAAATTGTTGTTATAACCTAATATGCTTCCTATTATCTTCACTTCACCATACCACTTGGAATTTAAAATATTCCATCATCACTAACAGAATAGTGTCCATTTTGCACTTAGCCATCTAAAAAGCAAATAACGTAAGACCTGATACTTTAATTTAGTCCTTCATCTCTTAGACCATTGGTGTTTTGTAGAAAGAAAGAAAATAATCCATCCTATTTTTTCATCACCTGAGGAAAATGAACATATTTCTCTAGCAGACATTTTTCTCCAGTATTCAAAAGTTCCAGCTCCATAATTATAATGTCGTTTATATACGCTTAATACATCAGTTGATGTCGGTTGTCCAAAGCTCTAATGTACACGTTTGTTTTTCTTCAAATCCATTAACAATCATATATCTATATTTTTTTCATTAACATATCGAGAGTCATGACAAATAGGATTATAAAAGTGCTTACAAATTATATAGAATTACTTTAAATCTATATTTTGTTTACTGGATTTAAAGACTGATCATCAGGTAATGGTATTTTACATTCGGACAATAATTTTCGTAATTGAAAATAAATGTGAAACCTATAAATTGATATTTCCAACTCTGGTATACTATGAACAGTTAAATCACAGTAAGATATTCCACATCCTCATGTTGCCATTCATACTCTCTGGTTTAACTGATTTTGCCAAAAGTTGATATCACATTGTGATCTATATATAATTATTGAGTAATCATTATAAAATTGCAAAGTGTAAGTATCAAAATTATCTAATGCTATGTCTGAAATATGGTTATTGTCTGAGTAGTAGAGCTTTATATTTATAAAAAAAAACTTTTACTATTCCTTTATCAATTGGTGCATGAAACTGACTTGCGGTACAGGAATACGGTAATTTTGTTTAAAAATCTGAATTCCATTTATGTTATAAATTATATAAATGAATTGTGATTTCATTAATTCTATTTAATTTAGTTTTTGCAAGATGTCCACCTCAGTACTTAAAGCCTCTGTCCCTGTGGGTAGTTCATAGAAAAGAAGCCACTTATCAAAAAAGCCTACATTGCATTTGCAAATCTTTTTCCTACTCTCCGTTATAAAAATATTTTTGCTCAGTGTTTTGCATACACGGTGTCCTGTGTCCTGATTTAGCATTCTTCAGCATTATGATTTTAATTTGTGCATGATATTTGTTTTTTGTTTTTGTTTGTTTTTGTTTTACTTTTTTTTACATACAGAGATTCTGCGTCATGCTTTATAATACGTCACCCTTATTTTAGTTGGACATGTCTTTACGAACTTGACTATAATGATATTGGATATCCTAGGCGAAACGTTATGCTAGAATTTCCCGACGTTAGTCAAGCTATTGGGGCTAAACAAAATTCAGAAGGTGTAGGAATTCTGATCTGCTTTTTATGCGACTATCTTTAGGTGCTTAATTATATAAACATCGTAGACAGATGCCGTAAACCTTTGAGTTACAAATATAACAATTATAGAACTGACCTATTTCAGTCAGTTATTATTACTGTAATTTCTAGTCTGTGTGAAGACTGATTTTCTCTTCCTGGTTGTGCACTGTGTAAAGATTCGTTTTCTCTTAAACGCCGTGCACTATGTATAAATCCATGCTGATGTATTTTCTCAACTATCAATGTATGTACTTGTAGAAAAGTGATGTGTATCTGTTTGTTATCTTTATCGTCAGAATTAACTTATCAGCTATCAATGTTTGTAATATTACAAATACTAATACTGCCCGTTAACTGTGCATCTGATTCTGTTTTTTAATTTTCAAAAACTAACAATACGAAGTAAAATTATTGTGCCAAGCGACACTACAAATATATTCAGTTTAAGTTTGTTAATTTTAAATATAAACATTGTAAAGATGGTGAACCAGTTTTTTTATAATAAAAAATGATGGAGTGGGGGGGGGGGTTTCATATCATCTTAAGCAAGGGTATGTTTAAAAAAAAATAAATGGTGGATGTTCACATCTATGTAAGTCAGCTTTTTGAAATTTTTTAAAAGTGGTAACCAGACCCCTAGATAAGTGTTTTATGAAACAGTTTTTAAAATGGTGGGAAGAGGGTAACTTTTTGGTAAGCTATGGATTTTTTAAAAAAGTGTTACAACCGGTTTAAAGAAATTGATAGAGCTGGAATGTATATTATCTATCTAATGTTCTGTAACTCGTTCCTGTAGCTTGAGTTATATTAAGTTAAAGTTGAGACAGTTTGTAGAATAAATTGATCAGTGGATGTATATCTTCCAAAGAAGTGGTTAATTTAATAAAGTGTAAATTTTCAATGAACATAATCCGTACTTGTGCATTATCCGCCAGAATATCCGCAACTATGACAACAAATTCCTTCAATGCGGACAAATCCATACAAGTTTTCAACCTGCCTTAGAAAATAAAAATAAGTATTACTATGTTTTTACTTACGTCGATGGATAAAAAATGGTGGCAAGTCGCAGAATTACATGAGTATTTTAGCAAGAACTAAAACTATAATAAAAAAAAAACACAAGCAAGCAGATAGACAAACAAAACCGAAAAATGATAGTTTTAATCAAGAACCACGGGAAATCCAAGTGAAACAAACGATGCCTATAAATAGCTGTGTGAATTTAAAAAAATAGGCAATGGTTTATTTCCACAGAACACAACACTTTATGTCTTGTATATATATGTGAACGAAAATGTACTCGGGTTTCGTACCCGCGTACAGCGTTACCCGAGAGTTGTTTATTTTTCGGCTTTAGCTATTTCAAAATACTGAGTTCGATTCATACTATGCTGTACGTGCAATTTGCATGCAGTGGAAAACCCAATTACCTCGTGTTCTTTGGCTGCGCATTTTCACCACAGCCAGGTATTTATAGAGTGAATTATCCATGTAGATTCACATTACAACGAGTCTTGTCAGGAAGCTAACCACTTTACGGGAGCAATCTACAGCTGAGAGGTATGTGAAATATAAAATTGTATTCTTTCTTGTTATCCGTTTTATATGACAGAATTATCAGATAGATTATAGTCTGTTTCATGTTAGCCATTTTTTTATAACTGAACAGACAGACTGATTTCAATTATACGCTGCTTGCACTGAATGATGAATAACGTTTGAGTTCTTATGATCAGTGAGATTATCAGACACAGATTCGTGTATGAACTAGGTTATTATAGTAATAATCTCGTACAGTAGTTCTGATAAAATAATTTAAGGTGTAACGAAGCCAATTCATGTGCGCGCATGCGTAACGTATATCATTGCATTCCTACTTAACCGTGTCATATGTACTACACGGCTCAGTCATTATATTTTTAGCTGTTTTGGTTTGGTGATGGGGAGTCGTAGAACTTTGTGGGGTTCCTTGTAACCTGTATGCTGCTATCCGGTGACGTTGGCTCGCGACCAGCGGTTCTGTGTTGAATGAGGAGGCACTCCGACGGATCCTTAACATTCAACAGACTTGGAAGGGCGGGCCATGTATGGTGGCTCCTTGACCATTGACTAGAGCTTTAGAACCGGAAATATTTCATGATTGCTCTATGAGCATAAAATACAAATTCAATATCGCTATATGAGTGATAATCCATAATACATGCATCCTTTTTGTGGATAAATTATACATTATTCACATTATGTACAAATCATATACTTTGGTCACCCTTGGTGCTGAATCATACATTGTTTGTATTCGAGTGTAAATCCTATACTTTTATCACTCTTGGTGATAGTAACAGACAGTATCCATTTTTGTGTACAAATTCTATACATTGATCCTCCATGGTGATATATCCATATATCAATCATATTTGTGTATAAGTTCCATACGTTGATTCTTGTTTGATTTTCTCATTGAAGTTACATGTTCTGATTAATTCCATGTTAGGAACTATATAATTTCCTAATATCAGTTGTTGAACTCGGTGCGCATCATTCTGTTAAAA
This sequence comes from Margaritifera margaritifera, assembly GCA_029931535.1. Lineage (NCBI taxonomy): Eukaryota > Metazoa > Mollusca > Bivalvia > Unionida > Margaritiferidae > Margaritifera > Margaritifera margaritifera. Next base: position 3,789,737 of record JAQPZY010001530.1, on the reverse strand, counting down.
CCATTATTGGACTTGAACGAGTATGGTGTCAGATCCATTCATCGTTCAATTACATTATAAATAAACCTCTCATTAACGAAATTGCTTTCGGTGTGTTCGTTAAATCCAATCCCAACTGGGTTTCATCCTGTTACTATATATATATATATATATATATATATATATATATATATATATATATATATATATATATATATATATATATATATATATATATATCGATGGTTTGTCTTGGATTTTCAGTTTCCTCCGAAAAAACACCCACGTCAGATAAAATGATAATATATGCGTTATATTACTTAACATGAGTTCTGCAATCGGCGTAAAATGAATAAACTTAATGTTCATAGATACAAATAGGTATATATTGAATAAAGTATTCATATTTATACATAAACGTGCAGAGTGATAAACTTGCCTAAAAGATTTTACAAACAAGAAGGTCTTGTCATCGTGAAGTATGTAAAAGAACAAATATCAATCCATTTTTTCAAAAGTTTCGATTTCTTTATTATTTTCTTCTTGTTTGGTTCAAATAATAATAGTTCAATATATTTCGAAATTTTTGCTAGGCTATTTATAATCAATCGTCAAAAAACATTTTGGACAATGAATATTCCGTGTCATCAGTAAATTTTAACAGAACAATTTGAAGAAAATGCCTTCATCTAGTCATATTTATCTGGCAGAGAAAGTTGGATGCAAGACTGCAGCCATAATCATTCAATTTGTTTCTGAAATAGTTGACGTGAACACAGTGCACAGGTCCGCCATTTGGTTCACCAGGGGCCCAGAGCACAGAGTCGATATTCTCTCCATTCAGCCAGAACCACTTTCCCACTGATCCTGTGTTCGTTGCGCCTACCCACACATAAGAATTAGCGCAACCACCTTCAGTAGAAAAAGAGAAATAAAACACATTTAAAATTGGTCTTAATGGCAGACATTAAACTCATTTTCACTCTTCTCAGAAACGAAACACTTAGATTACTGTCCTTTAAATGTCCTATTATTCGGGGTGGGTGGTCTCACCAGGGCAGTGTTTTCATTCAAAGAGGTTAATATTTATATAATTTCAATTGACTCCTTAAAATGTTGAAGGACGTTTATTTCATCTAATTCTCATAGTAAAGATTAGACGTTATCTTTTTGGCGTCAACGTCAAGTTGTGTTTGTGTTAATTGTTTTTGCAGGTCAGATTGGTGTAGTTGATGGATGCATCACTCAAAGGCGTCGGCAAGGCACATGGGTCTGCAGAATACTTGTGTAGTTTATTTGACAGAAAATTTTCGAACGAAAAATCTTACGCCAGTGCCGTTGATTTAAGTTCTTTTGATTCAAATAAGCATAAATATGGAACTTTGTATTGATGTATCCACCTGTCCATAACTCGATTTATGTACAGTGTACTCCTCCGGGAGCGGTGGTGGCTCAGTGGCTATGTCATTGAACTCGTGACCATAATGATGCGGGTTCGATTCCCACCATTAGACTAGCTGAGATAGACTACCGTGTCCTTTGGGCAAGTCACTTTACTGTACTCACTTAGGACGATAGAGCTGCTGTAGCGTTAAAGAACTTAACTTTACCGAATTAAACGAAATCATATCGATGCATCCGCATTTATATCCATATTTAAAATAGAAAAACAACTTAATATTATTTCGTTCCTACTTATTCTAGTAACAATGGCTAGTACAGCTCATTTTCCTGGCTATTTACAAGAAGGGGTGTGCTTGTTCACAAAAAAGAAAGTCTTGCTTATGACTAATATTCAAAACTCCAAAATTAAAAAAATCAGCATAACGCATTGAAAATGTAGCATACCAGCGTTTAATCTAGCTATTTCACTGAAGATTTCAAGGTTGCTGTTTTTTAGGCTGATCAAGTCCCCGCCTTCTTGTCGACATGCATCTCTTGCTTCAGACCATGATTTACACACTTTGTGTAACTTGTAGCAAAATTTGTCCTCTTTGTAGTAATCATAACCTACGGGACATGTGCCGTTACCTGAAAAAAGACCCATACATTATAAAAGTGGTCAACATCTGTAGCATAATTATTGCATGTAAAATATTGGTTGCAGTGTTGTGACACATATAGTAATAGAAATGGTATTTTTTAATATTCAGAGGGACACACTGTTTCTAATGTACGTGTCGTAAAGGTTTCAATGATTGGTCAATTACCTAGATTATTCCAGGACGCTTTAAATTGTGCGTAGAAAAAAATTGTCCCATGTTCATTAATACAAATCAATGTTATCATATTTTTAAAAGTAATCATGGTATAATACTTGGAAATACTTTGAAGAGGCATGACCCGAAAATCCAAAACAAGAGCCCTATTGCCGTATTATTTCTGGGCACTCTACTGACTTGATGAATTTTGCTTTGAATTGACTTCAGTCCAAAAGGAACGTCTACACTAACTAACTCACTAAGGTAATTTAGTGTGTCTGATCAGGCAATCATTATAGAGATATTCTTTGTGATTTTAGCTGATATGGTGGAATGCTTTTACAAGTGAACAATACAATGAATATTTAATTCTTGCTTACAAGAGCATGAGCCATTAGTTCCTGTAGTCATTCTCTGGGCGATTTTACCAAGCGTGTCGTCAATTCTTTTTTCCAAAGCTTCCATTTTTCCAAGTTCTCTTAGAGTTATATTCTCCAAAGCTTCCATTTTCTCAAGCTTTCCAACAATTCCTTTTTCCATGGTTTCAATCTTTTTGAACAATCTTTGGAGTTGTTTACTAACACTGTCATCACTACTGTTCTGCAACTGGTATACGACATTGCGACACTCTGACCCATCATCTGCTAGTTTTACACTATTTTCCTTATCCTTCTGTACAATAGTGGAGCAGACACATGTGGTCCAAATCCCTGCTACGAGGTAGAAGATAAAAAAAACTGCGTGTAGACATTTCGCGCTCATTATGCTTTGCAAGTTCTTAAAACAAGTTCTTGACGCAGTGATGCTGTTGTGGTGAACTTTCAACTGATATTATTGTTGAAGTAAGGCGGTTATATACAAAATCACTATCGAAAACAGAAAACTCAACTTAAGTCGTTGAAAATATAATCTAAGATGTGTTGATCTGATAGGAATTCCAAAACTTCATATGAGGAAGTTATAGGGATGTAACAACTGTATATCCACTAAAACAAAAATAGCACGTATTTGTTTGTAACAAATGTTTAGAAGTAGTAAATACAGAACAAATATTTCCTGTCGAAACAACAAATCTCTTGTTCGCATAGATGTATCAATAAGAAGTTATCTTGAAAGATTGAATTGTTCTCTTTCATAAATGAATGTTTTTGGAAGCACGTCGGACAGTATATATGTTATTTCTAAACTGAATGTTTTGACAAATGCCCCCATCCCCTCTAGTATTTCTTTTAACTCAGATTCATAACATATATGATGTCAATAATGTGTAGATGAGTATCATTATTTGGTATATGCTAAGTAAGTTTGTTTTTCAAGTCAGGCAGAGAAGAGCATGTTTTCCTTTTAGTTTTGTACAAATAATTGTGGTGTGCATCTCATGCATTTCTGATTCTTAGCCCAATCCGTAGAAAAGTACAATATCTGTAAAGTTGAGAGCTTTATAAATTTCTTAGCTGAGTTCAATTTTGTTACAAATATTTACAAAAACTGAACAAATAAAAGCAAGCAAACAAGCAACCAAAGTAAAAGATATAATTATTTAAATCGCTGAGAAACCCAAACGGATAGAACAAGTCATTAAACTGTATATGTGTATTAAGAAGATTATACACGGTTTATTTCTAATTGCACTTAGAATGATATTATAACGGACTTAGTTTAATAACTTTGCTGTTTTTTCGAAAAGGTCAGTTTGGACAAAGTCTCTTGATATCATCTGACGTTTTAATGTGTGCTTCAACACGATCGGATCTTATTTTGAAAAGTTGTTGGAAGTTGTCATGAACAACGTTTATCAGCAACATTAGTATAAACTCGTACTGACTCACGAGTCTAGGATGTATTCGGATAAACAGTAGCATAAAGGTCATTTAAGAAAAACCATTTATAAGCAGAAACAAAATACTAACCTTTCTATTAATCCAATTGATTGAAATATCGTTGTGTACCCATTTTTGCCCAGTTCTCGGCAAATGGTGTCCTCGTCAAGTTGTTTCATCAGGATTAAATGACTGCTGGAAATAAAAAAGATATATTTCCGTATCGGATACAATACAATATATTCTGTTAAAATGCCAACTGCGATTTTATGCGAGATTTGAAGTTATTTTTAGGCGCTCAGATATCATATATATGCGAGTCTGTCTGCTGTTCTAGACAGATTAATAGATAGATGGACGGTTCTATGAACTAAAATATTTGTAATTTAATAGATATATATTTGAATAAATGCAGGGATGTATAAGTATATACTCTTGTCTTGTCAGACAGATTATTTTGCCAATTAAACTTCAATAAACATTTCATGCGCAACAGTGTTTATGTTATTATCAATTATGAATATTAACACAAAGAGTTTTCCTTTAGGTAATATATATCTTACATTCCAAAGGTTTCATGGAATACGAATATAATTGAATATGAAGAACCTTTCATCAATTGTAGATATTTATCTTTTGAAAGAACATGAGTCAAACTGAGATGAAATTCTGATCATACATACATAAATACAAACATCTACTGTTATTTTTTCTATATCGGACTAACTCTCGGTCCGCACAGCCAAAATATAGAAATTTAATCCAATATTTGACAATAGCGATTGGAGATATCGATGTGCTCGATAGTATGTAAACTATATTTTTCAAAAGAAATTATTAAAGCTGGATTAAAACATTGAAGACAAGTTTGAGGAATGACAAGTCAAGGTAAAAAAGTGAATTTTGACGGTTCCATTGTTAGAATCGAACAGTACCTTCTGTAGGATTGTCCAAGCTTGGTCTCTCCTTATCTTTAAATTTTATGGTTTTCCTGTTTATTTTTCTTCTGTGTTTTGAGCTTTATAAAATGTATATAACATATCAGCATAATAAAAATGTAAGATGGATTGACATAAAAATGCAAGATGGATTGACATGAAAATGTAACATGGATTGACATGAAAATGTAACATGGATTGACATGAAAATAGCTGCGCGTTTGGATGGCTATACGCACAAACCATATATCACGATTCAAGACATACATCTACATAAATACTCTCTAAAAGTACATTTTCAATATATATTGTAATAAATTTGGGTATGTTCCATTTGTATTTACATCTCCATTTTTAGGTTCGTTAGATTTTAGTGATTAGTTGTTTATGGGAAGCCGGTGTTTTGAAAATATTTCCCAGCCCGAGTAATTAGTCAATTTCTAGGAACATACGTCATACTTAGAGTATTTAAGAGACTTTGCAATGGAGCGGATTGGTTTCGTAGGTTGAGATGTGGTCAGACTGGCATAAGTGGTCATGGGGCCAAGTAGTTCCTATTTTATTCAGAGGTGTTGATTGATTGTGCCTTTCGGTGGGAGATATTCGTGACAGGAACTACTGTTCTGTGCCATGGAATAATTGGGAAGAGGTCATCCCTTTGTTCGGAGATGCCTTTCATTGTAGCAGTTGGTGTTAGTACACGTGCGAAACGCGATTCAGACTGTTGTTGTTAGGACTCACGGTACTAATTATACGGAACAACTGTGAACCAGTCTAGAAATGGGTTCAGATACAATAGAGTATATACGGGTTTGGTTGTCCATAATTGGTTAATAATGAAAAGTATAATTTGAGTAAAAAAATTATTTTGAGAGCTTATCCTATCTGTACCTAAAAAAAATAGAGACAAGATTCTATTCATGCAGTTGTAGTATTTTTTATAGTTCCTGCATTGGGTCTTTGAATTGTGTTATGTGCTTCATGCCACCGCATGCCCACAAGGAAAAGTCATGCAATTGTAAAGTTGTAGTTGTGACATTGTGGTAATTTATTTATTGATTAGAGAAAACTTGTTTCTTATCTTGGCGCGTAGCGAGAACTTCCAGTTGACAACGAATGTTGGCGGGAAGTCCTTGGAAATAGGGGAAAACAAGGGACTTCCAGCCCAACCTCACGCAGGTGTTTGTTTCGCTCGGTAGAGGAACTCCTGTGTGTGTTACAATATCATTCGACTTTATATCAAAATTTTATTCCGATAAAAAAAACTTTATCATCAGCATAAAATAAATCCAAAATGTAAACATTTCATAAACAAAATGACGAGGAGTAATAAATGTATTTTTGTATGCTAAAATGGATCCAAAATTGCATTATCAGGTCAAACTGAGTTGTTTTCTACCTATAATGTTCAACCTTGACTCAGATGTTTAAGGAACCAAAGGGGAACATTTGTGTACAAATGACAAGGACAAATTACGCAAATACAACAGTGAAAAGATAATGGAAGTTTTGCATTTTATCATAACAAACCCATCAAATTGTGAGCTTCTACTGGAGATCTAGTTAGAATCTGCGTTATGGCAAATCACAATTGCCACAAAAAAAAACACTGGAATTTGAGAAGAACCTTAGAAGAGCGATAATCTTTGCTTAAGTTGATACAATGTGTACAAGTAAGATCGCAAATACTTTAGCAGCAATTTATGATAATTATCATTCCACGATGTGATGAAATGATATGATATGTGTCTCCCATTCTGACTCTATGCACAAGTTGTAAAGTTACATTCATTCTTATGTTCCCATAAATACAATTGTCTCTTGGACAGCAGATAGATAGATATATAGGTTCATTCATTCATTCATTAATTTATTTTATTCACTGATTAATATTCACAGATAAGCAGGATGTCGCTTTCGAATATTATTACTGTAATAAACACTGTTTACCATACAAAGTAGTAGGGGAGACTGATTTCTTAATAATATTAATCAATAGTACACATATCAGACGAAATATTTAGAATTACTTGATATAGGAAATATGATTAAAGCGTTAGAACAGCTGCATTTATAACATCTATGTTAAGCATCGTATAGTAAATACAGAACATTTATAGATCGTGCCTCGTGACATCGTTATTCATTTTTTCATGATGACTGTCATTGTTTCATGGAACATTTGCGAATCTGAAAGGCTACTATATACATTATAAAAACAATATTTTTGTAAGAAGTTAAGAAGGTTTTATTTTTTATGTTTCAAGCTATAGGAATATATGTAGTCAAATACAGCACTGTGTAGAACTTTGTAATTGCAAAATACGTCTTAGGAATTACAAAGAATTACTTCCTATGCTATAACGCGAAAACAGAAGTAACACAAATATCGTCATACCAGATTGCGATTGTAGCCTTTACAAGGTGACAGATTTTCTGGTGATATACTGTCCAGCTGAAAGAATACAGCAATTTATTGCCTGCATTTGATTCAGGTTCAATATCCTTTTGGAAGAGATTTATATGTATTGCCTTGATAAATTTTTCTCAGTTTTCTTCGAAATCTTGTTCTTGCAAATACGAAAGCTTCTACTTTTCTTTTTGTTTGATTCTTCCTTTTGTATAACATTTATTTAAAACGTGTTTTTTCCTTCAGTTATACTTTATCGGAAAAAAAATATAAAATATCCTGCACCTTAAAAACAAATGTCATGGTATTGAGTGATATCTCCTTGCATTTATCAAGTTTCACATTTTATGGATGGTCAGCAATTGATAATATATTTGTTAAGATCCATCTGTTTAAATAAAATTTATCTTCACACATGTATGTCCTTAGCTGCAGTCAGCAGTAGATGAATTTTAGCTGCCGTAGTGGTAGTATCCGAAGTAATGGTTCTAATAGTAGTGGCAACAATCATAAAGTGGCAGTCCTGTCAGTGCTAGTGACTCAAAGTAGTAGTTATAGTGTTTCATGTCCACCAGTGAGTTTTGCCGAATAAAGCATGATGTTGCCCTTTAATATACATGTATTATCTGATCAAAATTTTGTTTCATGAGTATAGATAGGATTATCTTCAATTTGAAAGTTACTTGTAGTTGTAAAAGCAGTAGCATAGCAGTAGTAGTGGTACTACTAGTTCTGTTCTTGCTGTTTTCGTGTCTTTGTTGATGCTGTCGATATAACGTAAATAATGAAATACGGTGGGGTTTTTTTTCTCATAATATTATGTGTAAAACTAAAACATGTTAAATAGTAAAACTGGAAAAATAAATTGAATGTATACTTCAGAGAATACAAAATAGAATTTAACTTATGCAAGTAGATAACATTTCTCAACATATTCAACTGTCATTATCAAAATTATTTAATAATTCATAGCCCCAAACTATACTGTTTATTGTTTAATGAAAATTAATATAGTATTTTCTTTTTGCCACATCTCTTCATGTTTGTAATGAAAAAAATATTAAACATACAGCTAAAATTAGAGATTTATTTTTGAAATATTGGGCCGGGCTTGAAGTTTCATTCAGCATTCAGTTATGGACTTTAGTCGGAGATATGGCGGTGAATTATGGTACAGCTCTCCAGCTCTCGCTCTCTCTCTTTCTCTCTCTCTCTCTCTCTTCTTTGAGATATCTACGATCACTTCCACTTTATTCAAAATCCTTGAATGATATAAAGCCTTTTGACCATTTTTCTATATAAATCTTAGTCACATGACAGCCATCTAAAACCATATGTCAGGTTAGAGCACATAACATTAAACTGACACCAAATTATGGAGTATTGGATAACTATCAACTTATGTAAAAGCTTTCAATATTTCTCGTTATATTCATTAATCCCGTATTTGGTCAATTGTAATTTTACCACAGTTTTCTTCTTTTGCCTACTTTTGAATTATTTTTATACTAACTCAAACAACTCCTCCTAGATTTATAAAGAGTAGAGAAGGCTCACGTACATCCATCCCCAAAGATGATCTAATAGTGAGAAAGAAAAAAAATTAAACGTTGACAGAATAGAATAGAACTATATTGCCAACTCATTTCTTATCTATAGACATATGAAATTAACTTCAAATACAAATTAATAATGGTCGAGGTTTAAGCAGATAAAGACAAGTAGTAAAGAAACGGTTGGAAAGAAAATATCCTGATCAATATTTTTGATATAGATGTAAAAATGGGACAAAAAGGTAATATATAAAACTATTTTGAGTTGACATGGGAACATACTGGTTTAAATATCAGTTCAATAAATTTACTTAATATAATCAGTACCTTAAATTTTGTTTTCTTTAGCCACTACATTTGTATTTATTAACATTTTGAGGTAAATTTACTAATATATTCTTTTCTTATTTATCCAAAATATAGACACTGAAAACGGTAGTGAAGTTCATCACCTATGTCTTGTGAGGGACATAATTCACATTTTCTTTCAGATATACAAGTATTCAAAATTTGCAACCTTCCAGTTTCAATGGGAAACCGATGACTTGTTGTAACAAACTTTCTTAAAGTTATTCTATACTTTGAAGCACACGTGTTAAAAAGAGTTTAAAATTTACCGATTTTTAAAAAATATCCGATAAGTTCTACTTTAAGACACGAATCTATTAGATCTCAAAACTTTTACGCTTACAATTATAATTGTAATGCAAATATTCTTGTATAATACTTAGCTGGGCTATACTTTCTCTGTATGGTCCTTTTCGAAATGTCAAATATTGTAAATTATACGATGTGCTAAATTCAGAAATATCCACCAGCACACTAATAATGTTATGACATTTTAGCATAATTCTGTTCAAAATGATACTCTTTAATAGTCTCAAAAATAGATATCTTTAATATTGATTTTGTGTAAGATGTAATATGTTCCTTGAAAAATGTCACATAATCAGGATATAAGGAAAACCATCACAAATTTGAAAAAAAAAAAAATCTCGCTGCTCTAAAAATTAAGCATTAATATCTTCAATTATCCATGAGGTGTGATTGATTTTGAACAGTGAGTTCATGATCCATGAATTAACGCCAGGATAAACCGAGTCTTATGTACAAAGAATATGTTTTAGAATTTCTTTTAAGACCTAATTCTGATATCATACTACATGCTGCTTATATTCTCCATTATAATGCGCTATTGCTCGTAAAATTTGTCACAAACTCATTTTGATTTGTCCAATCGTCAGTAGTAGTAATATAAGGATTTAAGATCTTTTTTACCGATCCGGGTTCGAGCCTTGTATGCCCTATGTTTTTACTGTTTTTTCACTCTCGAGTGCAGCGTGATGGATTGCCCCGCATACAAACAACTGGCCGCTTGCGCGTGCGCGGCACTGGGAAACCCACACGCGACGAAACCCCCGCACGCGCACGTGCTCCCAAACGCGCACGTGCGTTCTAACCCACGCTCTAACTCAATTTTTACCACATGCAAATCAATAGCCTGTTTCGGTTTGGTGTCGCGGTTCCGTTGAGTGTATATGAGAGTCTGTTAACCCCATTTTGGTGGAGATATTCGACGAAAGTGAAATAATGTCTGTATCGATGTTAGCACGCTCTCCCAGCTCATCAACCACCCTGTTGGTAAAGTCTGCAACATTGTCATCGCGTGGCTGTTCAGGATTCATCACGTATATGTAATGATAAATCTTAAAGACAAACCCCATAGACGGTTAAGTACCCGATTGGAAAGATGTTGAGTCCTTCAAACTGAATTTTTCATATCCGGCGACCAATGCTATCGATGTTGTATATACGAAATCATTGAAAGATTTAACCTCATCCTCTTTAACGAATATGTCACTGATGGCATATCACGTCGGAGATCATTTATTAAGATTATCATTGTACCCCACTCGCTTCTATTTCCGACTAAGATGAATAAATACAATCCAGACTCACGCACCTTTATAATGTGAGATTTAGGTTCACCAAAGTAATCCCAGGTCATAACATTGAAAACAACTCGACCATTTGTTAGGACGTTAAATTTTCCTCTCCTTTGCTGGTCAATATTCCTTCGATTAATCCATGTGAAGTTACTGCACGTATTGGCGAGGGTAGGGCCTTTACATTTACGTATTGTTTCGTTGCAGCATCAGCGTCATCGATAGGTTCTTGTGTTCTTTGGATTCGATTTCCGTTCATGATAAGATCTCCTCTCATTCCATCGCCGGATTTTTAAACTTTCAATTCCGTGTTTGTGTCAACGTAGTCTTTGATAAAAGCAACTGACACGCCAGAGTCTCGGATTCCCCGATTTTCTGTGATCTCAGCTAGGTTTTATTGTGACGGAGCCTTGCAGCTTCAAAACAACATCGTTGAGTCCACGTTGGACGTTTGCAATTTTCAGGTTTTGTCTTGAAAAATTGCAAGCTCCCCTGGGTCAACGCCAACAACAACCCGGTTGCTCAACTCGGCCAAATACTCTTTGGTGGCAAACCAGGTCAGATCCACATCTGCGTCGTGTCGTGTCGCTGCGCTTGCGCGTCCCTAAATGTCAACATGCATTTTGCATACTATTGAACGCTTAATTGCACGCAGTGCTTCAACGGTGAGATGTCCATATACCAGATCGTCTGCGCGGGTTTTTAACGGTAGCGTTGAATAAAACAGCGGTGGCGGTACTTTGTTTCTTGATGTAAAGCAGCTATGCAAATAATCAACAACTTCACGTGGCGGTGCAAACCCTTATGAGTCAAATTACAAAAGATGTTTAGGCGTTAGCGCGTACGGGACCCAATGGGCTCCAGGTCCTGTTGATGAATCCAAGTTGATGATGCCGGTTTCCCGCGTGCGGAGAATCATCGCCTGTGAAGCGAAGCTTCCACGAGAGCCTTTGGCTCCGACTTCATCCCACATGAAGACGTCTCGGAAGTGCTTGATTGATTTTGTCATCATGAGTATATCAAAATTGATCAACGGACGCGCGAGAAGCTTCGCTTTCGTGGTCATCAACGGCGAGGCCACAACCGAAGACCTCTACGCTCCGAGTCTTCCCTCGTCGAAAACCTTTTCCTTTCATTCCAGAACCAAAGGTTCCAGACCTGCCAATCGCCTTTCTTAGACCCATCCTGGATGCAGTTCCTACGGCCCCTAATGCAGCCGCTTTTGCAACCGTGGGAGCCGCAGCCGTCAACAGCGCTGGAATCGCCGCGAGAAATGGAAATATTCCACCGCTCCTTTCCATTTGCGTCACCTCTGACTTTGACAACCTCAATGTTACCGAGATTTTCTTTTCTTTGGGGCCGCATTGAGCTGATTAAGTTGCGGTTGGGTTAACCACACGGGGACATCCCCGGTCAGGTTTGTCGGAGAATAAACTAATAAATCGGGTACAACAGAGTAAAGTCTTTCTGGGAAATCTGCAAACCCGTGTCAATATTTTGATGCCGATCCTGGTACGACCACAGCTTTTGATATGCATGTGCGGTTTCAAAGTCAAGCAAAATTTCTTCCGCCGGTTCCTGATGACCGTTTAACCGCAGAGAAACTTCAAAAAATCCTAATTTGTCAAATATCACTTTACTAGTCTCCTGTCCGCTGTCCATCCGAGCCCTAGTTTGAAACACCACAAACACGTGTTTTGGTGCGTTGACACCTTGCTGGCTACTTATTTGCCATGAAAACTGCTGAATATTGCTTTCTGTCGAGTCTGTGGTGAGCGCCAGAACAACAACGTGACGTGCCTCCGGAGTCCATAAACGACAACAAAACGCTCTTCTACAGTCAGCGAAGGGGTTAGCACAGGCATCCATAATGTCACTTTGGACAACACAACTTTGCCATCATCAAATCCGGCATGCCAGATTGCATCGTTGCTGTTATCCTTTCGACGTAACACGACTGTGTGTTATGCTCCAAAAATAACCTTGCAGACATCTTTTGCAAAACCCAAAACTGAGAAATCGCACACGAAAACAACAATGAGTCTCCGTGAAGTTGTCCAGGACACTACGCGAATCAACCTTTGAAATTCTGGTTTGAAAGTTGTATAGCGGCGCCGCCAGCATCAGGTCTATCAGGCATACCAGCGGGTTGTGGGTCTACGAAAGAAGCCTGCGTAAGTTGATGCGAGATATACAGGATATGATCTGCATGTTCGTTCGAGTCCTTGTCAAACACTATAGTTGGTCCAGCGGATCTCGCGTAATCATCGCTGTATCTGGCGATCCGAAAATCGTCGTGGCTAAACGTGCTTCGATTTCCCTTCCGTTGATGATATAGCATTGTCGGCGCGTATAAGTTTTCCCTCGATTTTTAAGAAGGCCTCATATGATAGAAAATACCGAGACGTGCCGTGCACTTGTAATTCTATTCGGTTGTTTGATTGGGCTCCTTAGCTGGGTACGGATAATACTGATCATATCGATTGCTTCGATCGAACTACGCAGGCGCGTCCATGTCAACCGCAGTATCAGGTGCATCTTTGAATTTCTTCATGGTGAAACTTCATACATTATCAGTTTCTTCTAATATCTTTTGCGTCGCGTCCACAGCCGTAATCTACTTCCCACTGCCAGGTTTGCAAGCATCGAATCAGTAGTGTCTTGTGCTAACTTGGCCAGACGTCGTTGAACAGCTTCATTGATGATTGTACTAACTGGTGCATTAATTGTTGCCATGCATGGAAGTGAAGCTTCTAGTGGAAGCACAACTTCCTTTGGTGGTACCCGAGTCACTAATGGTCTTAGTTGATCTCGAATCGATTAGACCGCATGCAATCAAATATTTTCCAAACCATCCACAGCAGCGCTTTTGATGCTATCAACGAATCGTATTGCAACTTGTTTAACAATCGGTGCAGCGCGCGAGATCAGGTCCGCGCGCACCTTTGGCGCGCCTGTGAACAATCCCTGGACAACCTCACCGAGGCCATTTCCGTAATATGTCGTGTAAACGGGTTTTCTCGCGTTGACAACACGCACGGGTCTCACAAGTCCACGTGCGACTGTCATTGTATAAAATATCAGGTTCATCTCTAATGTACAGTTGTATCGTCAGAGTTTCCCCGCGCAGATCTAACACGTGGCAGTCCTGATACACGTGGGAAAAACGAAGGTGCATCAACTGGGGATTGCTGCATGGAAGATACACGGGTGCCGCGGAAATTGAGATTAAATCACCAAGGGCTGCATTCGGGGCGAACCCGAACAATATGAAACCCTGCGACGCAATATTTGATGAACCTGATAGATCCGTTCGGTAACTGCCGCTGATGACGTCACAGGTTAGATTAACCTGAATTGTTGAGGTGATCCTGACAATATCTGACGCATTATGGTATCTAGAGCCGTCGCGTCCTGTATACAGAATTCGTATGTCCGCTTAAATCTCATTAATCTCTTTGGGCCAACTAAACACCGTCCTCAAAGACGACTGTTCAATATCCACCGCATACTGTGCAAATTCAATCGAGATTGTAGAGCTGAATGTGGGCTCGTGTTCCCCTATCCTGATTTTAGAGTCTTTTTTGGTCACCAATGTGATCCTTCGTCGGATCTCATCATTCATTGATTCAATCTAGTACACACCCGTGGGAAGTTCAACAACGTTCCATGCCACAACCGAGTCCGACAAGAATAAGAACTAGTTATTCAGGTTGAGGCCCCCAAACGGCCGCGATCGAATATTAGTCCAACTGTGATAAAAGCGCAAAAACGCTAGGGTGATCTCGAGTATGCAGTATTGCCCAGCGGTGGTCAGCGTCGGAAAAACTGCGTAAAATTCTGGTTTCTTTGATGAGATCGTAATCATTGAGGTGACGCTCGGGGTTCTGTTTGCAACGACACGCTGCATTGCAGCATTGATTTCACGTAAGACGCGAAGCGTTTCAATACGAAGTGTTTCCTCAAAACTCGTCGTCGGTGTTGTGTACATCACTGATGTATTCAATGAGTTTGTGCATTAACGCGCGAAATGTCCCCGCGTCCATGATGTGGTTGGTGAGCAACCGCTGACAAATCGACGTGGCCTAATTGATGACTTCTGGAGAGTTATTGCCGGCGCGAACCGACCCCACAAGTGTTTCCAGCCGATCCACAAGTTCATTGACTTGTTGCTGATCTACAGACATGCATTTCGACCTCTTTCTGGTGGAGGCTCCAATGCCTTCCCTGTGTTTAGGTGAACTTGGCGGGGAATAATACTCTCCTGAGGGTCTTCGTTGGAGGTGTTTATCAACAAAATCTTTCCACGTTTTAACGCCACGATCAGACTTTTCCGCGTTAAAGTCTTTCAGGGCAGCTTCAAAAACTGTACACTTCTTGCTTGCGGCTATTTTCTTTCCCATAAACTCCCTAAATACCATTTTAGGCCATTGAGTGTCGATTCTTATGTATAATGTTTACATATTTAACTTTTGTCAGCCATATTTAACTTTGTCCTTTATTGTAGGATGTAAACAAGTTGCTTACTTAGAATTCGAGGTCAGGGTTGCTTTGGTTACAATTAGATTGGTTTTTCCACTAGAATTACTGATTTGTGTCATGTAGGCATATGATTTTCTAGAAAATTCAATCAGGTGGCTTGTGTTTATATATAGGCAGTTTGGTAAACAATATTTCATTCTTGTTCTAATGGTCAGTCTATGAAGAATCATTTTAATAATCAGATGCTTATAGTTGTGTTGTGAAAATCAGAGCAAATTCAAAGAGAGGAATTATTTTTTTAAATATTCATGTGGAATAACTAGAGTGCTCATTCTCATTTTGGATTGATACATGACTTTGGGATTTTTGTGAATTCATTCAAAGATATTCTGGATTACATCATTCAGGCATATCAGGACATTCAAGACTATTGGCACATCAGGACATTCAAGGCTACTGGAATTCATTCGGAACATTCAATGTTTTTGACTTGTAATTAGGACACATAGGATTATTGGATTATTTGGATTTTAATTCACAATATTGTAAGTGTCTTTTGAATTTTCACTTTAATTGTCTAGAAATAAATTGCTTGTTGATTTTACTTACATTGCTGGTATCACTTTCTTTCTGTTACATATTTTTAGGCCATAGAGTCGTAACACGATGTTGTATTCGTTTGTATTTGCGGTTATTTTTCGCAACAGATTTCTCCAGTTGGAGGGTATTAGAATGGCAGCACGTATGGGATTATTGAAAATCACCTTTCGAGCATCGTTGGTAAAGAATTCAGGCGGTGGTCTTTCGTAATCAGGATAGAGATCGGGGTCTTCTGATACTGTTTTATGACTTTCTTCTGGTACTGTTTTAAGACTTTTTTCTGGTACTGTTTCAAGACTTTCTTCTGGTACTCTTTCAAGACTTTATTCTGGGACTGTTCCAAGACTTTCTTCTGGTACACTTTCAAGACTTTATTCTGGTACTGTTTCAAGAAATTCTTCTGGAACTGTTTCTTCTTGATCAGTTGATTCAAAATACCCGGTCATGCTAGTTGATTCGTATGCTCTGTCTAGTTCAGGCACGCTGGATTCTTCAGGGGCGTATTTCTTTTTTCAGATCTCTTTTTATTCTAGGTCTTAGTTTGATTGCAGGTTGTTCTCTGATTATTCGGATACATGAGGGTAGCCGAAGTCGCATTGCCGAAGGGTCTTCCGCGAACGGACATTGACAGCCTCTTTAGTAAGCGCGGTCGCGGCTGCAATTTCTTTTGTTGCTTTGATCAGCGGCGTAAATGTTTGTTCAAAGCTCGCTGTAAGGTCTTTCCGTGCGGATTGTCACGATTTTAGCTTTTCTTTGATGCGTTCGTGAACATCTATGTAATCACGAAGAAGTTTCAGTTGTTCACGGACAGCTTTGCTGCGTCGGTCAGCATACTCGGCTATGACATTGCTGGCTGGTTTGACATTGTATACATTTATCATGGTTGTTAAACTTGTTCGTCAGACTTTTTCCACACCACTCAAGTCAATCGTGAGGATACTATTTGGATCCCGGATGACCTCCACGAACATATTGCGAAACTCATCCCACGAAACGTCGACGACGCACCAAGTCCAATGAATGTTTGCAAGGCCGTATGCGTGAACCGCACGAAATACCATCAACATGTTGCAGTTGTCCCGAATCACCTTAAGCACGTGTGCATATCGTTGGGTCACATAGATCACGTCTGCGTTTTTTGTGGCGGCCCCGAGAAAATATTCTCGCCGGTTTTTCTTGCCGGTCAAGCATCATGTCGTCTACGACAAGATTATTCGCACACGGGTCAAGGTCGTCAAAGTTGGGGACTTCATCGATCGTGAACAAGAACTGGATGGCAGCTTCGCTGCGAGGTTGAGAGTCATCGGATACCTGATACGCAAGCGCGTCCGCGAAATCTCTTGTTTCTTTTGTTTCTCCCCCAGGATCAGGTACGTGGCCAGGGACGCGGTTGTGGACACACATACAAATATGTACTAACCGCTGTAGATGTTACCTTTAGATACAAAGAGGCCGAGCCACTGACGTCCAAAGATTCAACAAGTGTCGCAGACGCGTTCAAACGTATTTATGAACGTGGACCACTAACATGGCTGTGGCTTCTGGACAAGAAAATTTCTTTAATATCAATTATTGAAGCGTATGGGTCAACAAACTGACATCTGAGATACGCACCCCCCCCCCTCTTAGATATCAGCCCAATAACTCATGGTACACGCACTTAAACACATTGTCTTTGATGTCAAAGGTAAGTTGCTATAGCTGTTACTACCGACTCGAATCCATATGCTGACAAAATTTCTGGAGATTGGGTTTGTGGGGAAGGTAGTCAAAAGTTATGAATATATCCATCAAAATAGCTGCAGCATATTTGTTTTAGTATAGAGCTAGGTGGATCCAGGTAAAGAATTTCTTGGAGCCGTTGCTGCGTTGTTGACGAAACAGCATGTGCGGGTTCGTCGTGGACATGTCAACGTATATCGCGACCAGATAAGTGAAGAACAATTCAGCTGTACACTTGCGGTACGATTAATCGGGCATCAGTACCCGCAGAAATTGTTGATTCGTGATCGCTCCCGAAAACGGTTGAGGCGTCTTCGCCCGATCATAGCAGAGTTTAACAACGAAACTACACGTGCGAAGAGTATAAGACCCGCTTTCGCGATTCAGCAGAAAACCATCACAGTCACACGAGGCGCTTTGCCGCCGCAGCCATCTGCGTTAGACCTGGTCGATGACAATCTGGTTTAGTGCCTGTATGTCTGAGGGAGCTGAAAGGTGAACAACGTCGTGCTACTGACCCGGTATGGTCCGTCGATGCATTCACGATCTCGTACCGGATTCATATTCCAGGATAACCAACACGCTACCATTTGACGCCGTCAGCGAGTGGACGAAGTCCTCGGAAGGCAAAGCCTATTAGTAGAGCATTTGTGCGCGAGGAATTACAAATCATTCCCGCGAATACGGAATTAGCGCCAAGATTTATTGTCGCCGGATCTGCGCGTGCCCGTACGTGTAAGTAGTGATTCCATCAGGGAAAATCCATCGCTTGGTGTCCAGCGGGACAAACTCAGCTTGGTGCAACGATACACACCCACGCAATGTTTCTTTGGCCGGATACAATTTGCCGCGTGTGTGAATTTACGTCGTTGCCGAAGACACTCCACTTACATGTTGTGCCGGAGATCCTTTTGCACAACCACGCGTGGTCCTTTGGTTTTCTTAATATTTTTAGAGCTTTCAGCTCCATCAGAACCAACCATGATGGAGTACATTTTGGGGTGAAGTCCAACAAATTCCTCAATGGGCCTGCCCGCGCATTCGTCCTTGAATTTCCCCACGATATTTTTGTTAGTCTTGCTGAACGAGCATCAGCAACGAGTCCGTGTCCGTGTACAGCATCTTGACGTTGTCGCCGTACCACGGTTTGATCTTATCATAATAAAACTCGCACACGAGCTGTTTTGACTTATCCAGCACGGACGCGCCAACATAAATGGGTTTTGTAAACTTACACTTGGAATTTTTGCTATCTACGGCAGAGAGTCCACGATCAAATATCTTGCGTGACTCAAAAGCCGGATTCGCAACAGCGTAATAAGTTTGTCTTCTTCACTTTCTCGGAAAATGTCAACGCGGATTCGTTTTCGTAAATTCTCCATGGTCTTTCCAAGCACGGCATTGTTCATCACCTTGAAGAAGTCTTTTTCGAATTCGTTTATGGCGGCGGTTCTCAGATCAGTGTTTATCTGAATGTAATTAGCCATCCACGCGCACTGGCGAAACCGTAGAACCCGGTGGACTTTACACACACGCATCCCCAACCTCAGATACAACTGGAGGTTTCGCAAGTGGACAACATATTTGAGTTTCCGACGCAGGTTCGGAACCAGCTCGGTGCATTCAACGAACTTGCCACTCTTGAGCTCACACTGGTACCGGGATAACCACTTTCAGAGCATCGAAAGCGCTTCTGGGGCGAGCGGATATTCGTTGTGCTCGCGGTGAAGCTCGTCTGGGTACTCCAGGTCAACCTCGAAGAAATACCCGTGATCGCTGTTGCTGTCGTACTCGTGTACGTGTTTGTGTATGTCCACGTGTGCGGAATCCACCCATGCAAACTCGCCTACGGGCCTCGGTTGCATCATCGCCCATTCATACAGGTTTTTTTGCAATAGGTACATGATGCAACTGTTCGGGAATGCAGGATCCTATCCGTCCAAGTGAGGGTTGTTCGCACGAGCGTAACGGTGAATCACCATGGAAATCCCGCCGCGGATACCACGTTCGACAAACAAATGTTGGTCAATGTCAGTGAGCAGTTCCAACTTGACGATATTTTCGACAGCAACGCGTCCCAGGCCATTCCCGGTGATGAGAAGTGATGCGCGGGGTCGAGCTTGTACACGCGCATAGCGGTGTCACGAAACGCTTGTAAGACACCCGCGAGAAGCAGGTACAGATCGTGGTAGTTACCGAGGTTTCGACAACCAAACGCGAACCAAATATTGTTCCCGTGCGCGTGGTCGTTGGCGGAAATGCCGTCGTGGGACAACGATGAATAGACATCGATGGATGGCAGCTGAGTTTCAGAAAACTTGTCCCAGTCGCTCGTGTACTGATACGAGTAGATTCCTTGGCGGGTGAACAAGCTAAACATTCCATCCGTGAAGGAAATTTTATATGAAACTGCGCTACTGTTGCACGAATCTGCTTTACAGTCGGACGCAGATCGTCCGAGAGAAGTCCTAATATTGTGAGTATATCTGCTTTTGCTGCACCTCTCGGTAATCTTATGCCATGGTCTCACGCTAACCTTTTGAGTTCAGTCACAGTAGTAACTCTTATATAATGAAAAACGTTATCTAATTGGAAGCTTTACAGCGTCCTTGCCTGGTTTGTATGCGTGTGGAATGACTGCATGGTAATCTTCAAAATCACCAACGCGCTTGTGCAACTTAAACTCTGGGACTTGAACTCGTTGACGATCATACACGATAGCCTCAGCAACAATAGTAGCTGCGATACGATGGCGGTGTTCCTCGTCAGCGACCGCACGTGCGATTTCGGCCTACTGGGCCCGTGAAGGAAATTTTATATGAAACTGCGCTACTGTTGCACGAATCTGCTTTACAGTCGGACGCAGATCGTCCGAGAGAAGTCCTAATATTGTGAGTATATCTGCTTTTGCTGCACCTCTCGGTAATCTTATGCCATGGTCTCACGCTAACCTTTTGAGTTCAGTCACAGTAGTAACTCTTATATAATGAAAAACGTTATCTAATTGGTTATTCAACAAATGAATTTTTGCAATATCATTGTTACTTTACCAGGATCAGAACCGCAATCGCTTCAATCCCGGATAGTATTTCATTGACTTCATTGTCCTTTTCCTCGACGACATTTTCTTCGACAACATCAACGACGTTTTCCACTTTTGCGTTGATAGGTTTATGCTGGCGCGCGTGATAATACTCGCGGATAGATCCACATGACCGGCATAGCTGATTACGCGATTTAACTCCGATGCCGCATCGCAGGCATGGTCGGGCACCACCGTTGCCAACACGTAACGCGAGCGAGTGTGATTTCCATTGTTCACAATGGCATGTTCTACCTCAAATTCACGTCGACCAAAGCACACGCGTTTGCATTTGTCACATCCCTGTGCCACAGAACTTTCTATATACACGCTAAGTTATTCAATTGCTTCTTCCTGTTGTTTTTTTTTTCATTCGCCGTTATTTTATCTCCTCACATGTATACTGTGGTACATGGATGATGAGGTCAGGCGGATAATCCAGATCATAAGTTGGAATTTGTAAATTAGGATTTTGCAAATAAACAGGCTTGTTCTTTCCAGAATCTTTATAAAATTGATTTGCAAGTCTGGATAAAATTTACATCAAGTCGGTCTCGGCCCAGATGACCAGTCACTACGTATTGCGCCAACTCGAACACGGCCAGACTTTGTACGTTTGTATCCAACCACATCAAATGTCCCAAAGTGCTTGTATATCTCAGCTATGGTTTGCTTCATTCGACTTGGAAACGGCTGCGAAAATTTTATCCCATTGTTTGCGCTGCTCCGTTTCTCCGACTTTGTACATAAGTTCGTATAGCCTCTCTGAAGGTTGGTGAGTGTGGATGTCATTGATATATTATATAAGCAGGGCATTTTTCTAATTGATTTACCCTTGGTAATCCTCACCGGTTATATAAATATCATCACTGTCTTCGATATCGTCAGTGTCTACGTTGGTTATTTCGATGTCATCGTTGGGCGCCACGGTCAACGCCAGCCACTTAAAGTTTTATTGTACAATATTATACAATGACTTTCCATGCTTCTTATTATATTCTTCGTCGAGTTTCCGTCGAGCACGCTCTAACACGATTCCTAACTCAATTATTCTATCAAGGGTGCTCCGGACACTTATTTGAAAATCATAAGCGCTTTTTGGGCCTCTTTGATAAATCGATGTGATGCAATCAATCTAAACAGTGACCTGACCTTTTCTGTTACTGCACAAAGACACCACTGCACATGGAATCTAATTCTCGCATCAGCCACTGACTCAAATTCTTTCACAATACTATATACATCAAACGGCAGTGCTTTCATCGACATTATATATACTCGCTGCAATTATCTAATATAATATTCTCACACAAAAGAAACCAGTCTCCGCTCGGATTGGTATTTCATTGAACAAAGACACATAGATTTGATATACTGTATAAAATGATGTTCTAAAAATAGATGCTACAGACAGAGTTTATCAGAAACAACAATGGAGCTCTCGAGGGGAGGGCGCCCAAATCGGTCTCACGCAAAGCAGTCTCGCGCGGGTTACTATGTGGCGCGTTCGTGGGCACGTGCGCGTGCGGGGATTTCGTCGCGTGCGGGTTTGCAGGTGTCGCGCACGCGCAAGTGGACCCGTGTTTGTATGCGCGGGGCACTCCATCACGCTGCACTCGCGAGTGATAAACAGTAAAGTCATGGGGGGTATAAGGCTCGAACCCAATACGTAAAAAACCCTCAAATCCTTATATTACTACTACTGCCTCAGATATCGTGGTTCGCCAGCATGGCAGAGATTTCCATCGTTCTGAAACCGTCTTCACTAGTAGCTGCCAATGAAAATTGTTCATGCTGATTATGTTGTGGCTTCAAGTGAAGCAGCATTGCCTTCCAAAAAGTTGTTTTTTCATTACATGCCGAGTCTGCAGAGTTTTGCACTTACAAACTCCAGGCTTCAAACCAGGCGTGTGGTTCTGAATGTTGGTGGCCAAACGTTTGAGACCTCCAGGAATACCATGAGGTCTTTTGACCCGGGTGTATTTTTCCATCTATTAGATATTGTACTTGAGACTGATGTCCAAGTTTATTAGTATCCTGGATTATCTGCATCAAACAACTGTTGCACTTTATGTATTGCCAAAGACAAAGATATCTAAGGGAACTTCAAATGAAGGCAAAGTTCAATAGATTGCCAGGGGTTTTCGCTGTGATATAGAGAAAGACTGATCAGTTTTAGATAACATTAACTGACATTTCTTGTTCAGATTGTCTTTCATCCATATTCTGGTAAGAGGTTGTATTATGAATATAATTGTTCCGTCTTCTCTCTCTTTCTCTTTCTTTCATCTCCTGCCTTAATTTTTTCCCTGCAAGTAGATAATGTAACGCATTTTTCTATGTTATAATATTTCTCTTTAAAGTAGATTTTGCAACATGGTTTGCGAATTATTTATTTTTATATTATTATTATTATTATTATTATTATTATTATTATTAAATTATTTATTTATTTATTTTTGAAGTAAAATGAATTAGGCAGTATATTGTGATCAGTATATATTAAATTATGAACAAATAATTATCTGAAATGCATCTGCATGATTGTAATTACCTTCTTTTATAAACATTTTTTTAAAGTTAGCTGAGCATGGTAATTATGATAAGAACATTCAAAATCTTTCTATTGTTAGAAGATTTTAACATCGTAAGCATCGTTCTTATATACTTTGTCGTCTGTTCATCTCGTTGAAAAATAAGATATTTTCTTACATAACGAGATGTACCTCAGAGTGTTGAAAAATAAGATATTTTCTTACATAACGAGATGTACCTCAGAGTGTTTCCGATGTAAATCATCTTCGATATTTTATTAAAGTAAGTATGTAATGTGACAGATAAGCTGACATTATGTGATACTATGTACTTACAAACATGCAATGTATACTTTACTCAGGAACTTTCAAAGTATTGTGTTATTGGAAATTCTTTTTTTTTTCTCCGCATCACATGTTGCTACGCTACAATGTTGTTGTGGTAATTGCATTTATATTGAAAGTAGATATTGGCATATGTGAATTTTGCATACTGCGATGATATTGGCACGTGTAATGCTTTATAGTTTAAATGTGTAAGTAATTAAAGATAACATGTGTTAATATGAAGTAATGTACATTGTAGTGATCATTTTATTCTTTTCATCATAGTAGTCACTTTTGAAATGAAATCATTATAACTAGCAAACGAATTCACCTGTAGAGCTTAAAGTACATATATTATTTAACTAAGGCATATATGTCATAGAGTTGAAGTTATTGAAATAAAGAGTATTTATTATGGCTGAAAAATGGCATTAAACCCCACAAAACCAAACCAAACCTGATCGTTTCCGAAGAAATACATTAGGCGCCTTTTGATTAGTCGCTTGGTATGCGTCTTTTTCAGCGATTGGCTCGTTGGCTGTTGTTGCGACTGCTGAGGCGCTGAGACGGCGGGCAGTTCAGATAGAGATTCTTAGCAAGTTCGCACTGTTCACAAATAATTCCAAATATGTTAATTTCTCCATCTCGGTAAACTTTGGTGAACTTGAGGCATAGCTACGCGAAATTCAACACTGTTTGGTATTTTTACCTATAATAGGATGCATTTACTTATTAATTTGATGCATGTTTATTGCAATATAACAACTTTTAGTAATTTTAACCCGTTTGGGGTTCAGAGTTTTGCACGTTAGGGAAATTCCGAAGTGACCTAGTTTCAACGAGCTCTGTCATACATGTATTGATCTAGATCCCAATGACGCAGGTGGAATCTCCATTCTGTTTCTAGAATTCGCATGTACTTTTAGGTAGACTAAATTGGATTTGTGGGCGGTTTCAAAGTAATAACACGTTCTTTTTGCTATGCAATCTTTCACACATTAAAAATCTAGTAAATAATTGAATTTCAATCGATCTGACGTTAATGAAATATATGAATAAAGAAGTCACTGAACTTTGTTTCATTCTTTCTCTTTATTAGTTTTCCTTGGGCCCAAGTTGTAGTTAATATTATTAACTTTTGAAGCGTCGTTCCTTCTGAAAGAGGTATTGTGCTCAGAATGTGCCATTTGTGGCAGAATAATCCCATTATTCGAGTACTTTAATGTTTAATACGTTGCATTTCATTGGTGCTACGTTCGTCACAACACGTTTACAGAGAATGCTGCTTTCGGATGTAAGCGTTTTTCTAAATTTAATTTTAATGTACATGATTAAAAAATGATTATGAAGAAAATGACACCATGCGTGGCTATTGAATACCACCGTTTATTATCATGTATGCTTTTGTTACACAATTACCAGTGCGGAGCAGACTCACTCTTTATGTAATTATATAATTGTCACAGACACATCACAAAATGCTGAGACGAAGAGTTTATGTAATTTTTACCTTCTTTTTCTCTTGTTGTTTCTTCTCCGCTGTTTCTTCTTTTTATTTTTCCTCTTTTTCTTTCAATTTGTCCGTTGGATCTTTGATCAAACTCACATTGGTAGATAATCACTCGCGGATGGGGGATAGTTTTTTCAGTATTTATACTTCATGTCTTTCGGCTAATACGCAAAACGTGCCCTGCTTCGCAAAAACTCAATGCAAATACATCTGCAATCTATATTTATATAGTTAGCAGTAGTTGTCCGTGAAATATCGATGTCTTCTTTTTCTTGGTTTTCCGGTTTCCTTCTACCAGTATTTCCGTTGTATATGACACTTTGTATTTGTTCTTTGCATCCATCTGTTGTTTAGATATTTATACAAATAAGTATAAATACGGATTACTCGATGGATAGATCAATCTATCTATAACTCATTTAATCTGCTCAGGGTTCAATGCGTTGAACTCGTGACCAGAAAGGTGCGGGTTCGATATCCCACCATCGAATCAGCCCGAATCGACTACCGTAGTGTCTTCTTGCAGAAGGTACTTTACTCTACTGCTTCGGTATTATAGTGTTGATGTGCCGTAGAAACACGAACATGACCCATTCCAACACAACCAACCTTATCAATGTTTATTGTCCATTTTTAGAAAGATTCCATACTCTTTTGTTTCCACTTATTCTTTTAACACTACCGAATGTACTGCTACTACTAATAATGCATGTATATTTATTCCTACATTCCAAATGTAACTGCATCCTTACTAACCAAAACAATTTTTCTCCCTTGCTGTTTCACTGAACGGGGTGTGAGTGATAGAAAAAGAAAATCTCACTTCTGCTAACAAAAATCAATATTACAAATTTAAAGTGTACCGTACCAGTGTTTGATCGAGTTATTTTCATGAAGAATTCAAATTTGCTGTCTTTGAGGTTGATTTAGTCCCCACCTCCTTCTCGACAGGCTTCTCTCGCTTCATACCTTAATTTACACATTTTGTGTAATTGGTAGCAAACTTTATCCGCTTGTTACTATTCATAAAAAAGAAAATAATCAAGTGGTCAGCAAATGCAGTAGACAAGTAAATCACTTTTGCATATTAAATATTGGTTGTACAGTCTCAAATGGTTTAGCGATATAAACAGTAGTTTATTGAATACGGAATATTACACATTTTATGTCATCCAGGACGCTTTAAATAATAGCAAAAAAAGATTGTCTTGCATGTTCATTCAGTAATGCAATTCAATGTTATAAACTCGTTTCACGTAATCAAGGTAATACAGTTGACAATACTGTGTAGGGTGATCAGCAAAATAAAAGACAACTAAACATGTATTAGACATGTACAATTCCAGGAAATGTGAATGTGGGAGGCATTTTTTAGAAAAGGTGGGCAAATCACTTTTTCCAAAGGATTTGGATATGCTGAAACCGAATACTTTGTTGCGCCGAATACTCTGTTGCGCGCTCTATTTTGATGTTTTCTGAGGGAAAAATCGCCAAACTCCCCCCCCCAAAAAAAATAATGGCCCCCAATCGAAACTTCAAACGCTCATAACTTCTGAACGGGGGCTGATAAAGCCTTGATTTTTGCGTTTAATACCATGATTTTGATGCCTACAAACACAAGAAATCAGAATAAGGCTATGTTCAATATATCTGGGTGAAAACTATTATAAAGAATATTGTAATTTAATATAGTTATGAGCCTTTGAAGTTTCGCATGGCGGCCATTTTGTTTACAGCCCATTTCAGGAGCTGGGCGAAGGATCCACTACTATCCTCGTCTTCAAGTGACAAGAAGAAGATGAATCGCTTTCTATGATCCATGTAACATTGAAACTAAGATCAGATAGTCTCAGCCTTCATACAACGGAGTGGATGTTATCAAAGATGTAGCAATAGATTGTGTTCCGTCGAGTGTTTACATGTTTCTCCGTCTATCGCTAGGTAGCCACTCACTTCTGAAAGCAGAACCTGAGGGACAGCATTACGATAAACAAGAATTCCACAAAAGATCCAGGGTGCTTAGTATTGCACAGGATCTTGTCTATAGCGTGAGTGGGGGGGGGGGGAAGAAAATGACTCCAAAATATGTTGGCCTCAGATCAACTCTGCACCAGGCTACTAGATCCATACAACTAGTGGTGTTATTCCATAGTGCTGGTAACATCGCTAGCTTCAGAAATATGCTCTAGATTGACACAGCATTGGCCGAGACCACATTTGAAAACGTGGACTGTGAAAATGGAACTGTAATCCCACCTAACTTGGTGCAGGGACGACTTGCCCACTTTTCATCAGACAACATAGACATCAATCATTCAACTCTTGATGTCTAAAACACTTTTCATGGCACACAAATCGCAGCTTGGCAGCGAGGAACAGCCCCTGACGACCTGCTGGAGAACATTGAGCCATCGTAACATGCGACTTTGAGTGTTCCGAAAACACTGGAAGCTATAATCCCTGTCAACATCTCTGAAGGCACCACTGAGCCACAGCTCAGAGAAGTGAAAGTAGAATGGCTTGAGAAATCCAAGGATTACCCCATGATTGCATTAAAAGCTACAGCTATTGACATTACATTCATGTTTATAAGCCAATATGAACAGACAAAAACCACCTGGACAATTTTCAACCAACAGTCAAATGGATCCAGAAAAAAACAACACAGTTGGATACATGCCAATTATTCAAGCCCAGACACATGACATAGGAACGTTGAATACATGGCTGCGTTTATACTCAGTAAAGAGGAATACGTGAACTTACAATACTGGTGGCAGTATATGAACATGGTCAACATACTACTAATGTTCATCATGGCCCAGTGTGATGATCTCTGGGAGTTTCACCTCTTTGTTTTTCGGCAAATGCTTCCATTTTTTCATTGGTATGATCACACTAACTATGCAAGGTGGATTTGTGTGTACTTGGCTGAGATGAAACACCTACCTAATGAAGTCAAAGATGAGTTCTGCAAAGGTAATTTGGTTATAAAGGAATCAGACCAAAGATTCAACCAAGTAGACCCTCACCTCAGGAGTGGTTAAATGCAACATGAAATAAAGGTTGTGTTATCGTAGGAATTACAAAGACCACATCAGCATTGAACAGATGGACTCTGTCATATAACTTCAGGACCTGCACTGCAACCAAAATGAGGGCACTGTTCATGGTTGCACATGATGACCAAAGTATTCACAATGAAACCACTCAAGCTAGAATGAAACGGGACAGTGAAGATAAAACAGCATTGTGTCAGTTCGACAGAGATTCAACGTGTTTGCATTTGACATGTCCTGTGACGTTCTCCAGAATACTGCTAGTAATGATTTGGCAACTAGTGATATTCAGGAATTTCTTCTGAATGTGCAGGAGCTCAGCCAAGTACAGCTTAACACTTTTGTGAAGGAAAGACTCGTCGACTCTAATGATGGTCATACACAAGTCAAGTTCAGAGATCCTCTACACAGGTCAAAGGCACTGAAATTCTCATCCCTCTATGTAAAAACAGAAACCAAGGGAAAAGAATCAACTATAAAGGCAGACAGGAATATATTTCAGCGCCTAATCACTGCCTACCAGGCTGGTAGGAAGGTGGATCTACACAAGATATTGCAACAATTGTTGCCTTTGCATACACAAATGGCAATCTAAGGACTGGCAACAAAGCCGTTCTAGCCGATGTGATGACCAATGGTGTAACCTGTCCACCAGAGGTTACCCTTGATAGAACGTCCTACCTGGTGATAGATGGCCAAGCACTAATAGTGTCGCTTGGGAAACCTGCAGGAGTCACGAACTTTGGTGAACTGGCAGATGCATTTGCCGAACTTGTCGTTCGTGCGGGAAGACCCTTTGTCAGGATTAATGTTACTTTTGATTAGTATGGAGAAACTTTAATCAAAGCTGGTACCTGGAAGAAACGCTTGAAACATTCTCTGATCAGAAGAGTAGTGGAAGATAGGTCTGTGCCAGTCCGCAGCAACTGGACTGACTTTCTAAATGTGCCTGCTAACAAGGCAGACCTAGCATGCTTCCTGTCAAACCATCTGATCGCAAATGCTCCTGCAGACAAAGCACTAGTTGTTGCTTATTTTGACATTCAACAGCTACAGGTCAACCATGAGGAAACATATACAAGGCTTGTCCTGCTTTGCATGCACACCAGTGCAGCGAGTGTTGTTGTATCAGCACGTGATACAAATGTGTTGGTGCTACTGGTAACACATTTCCACAAAATGAAGTGCAACAAGATATGGATGAAGGCAGACACATCCAAACGTCGCAAATATATTCCAGTGCATGCAATTCAGACAGAAGCTTTCCTTCAAAGAGCCTGTCTTTGAAGCCATCCTCCCTTTCCTTGCAATAACAGGATGTGATTCTGTATCCTACTTTTCTGGACATAGCAAGAAGACTCAATGGAAAATGTTCAACACAGACAATCACATTCTCAAAGACCTTGGGAAAGGAGAACTGACACATAAAACAATGAGGAATGCAGAGAAGTCTGTGTGCAAGTTGTACACTGTACCAGAAACAAGCAGCTGTGACGCGGCCCGCGTTAAACTGTTTTGCAAATGAAAATCGCCAAAAGCACAGCTTCCAACAACTGATGCGCTACGATTCCATGCTCAACGAGCACACTACCAAAGCATGTTATGGAAGCAGGCCACCAATCCAAAGTTTGTCCTACAATCAACTGCAACCATGAGCTGGAAAATGGAAGATGGACAGCTGTCACCAAAGCTTGTATCACTTGCTCCAATTCCTCGAGTCGTGCAAAAAAATCGCTCAAATTGCACCTACAAGAAGGGGAAAGTGACATGCACTGGAGCTTGCAAGTGTGCAGACACTGACAGCATATGTAGGAACAAATTTATCCGAAAAGAATACCAGTTAATGTTATGTGGCTGATAATTTTAGTGGTTGAAGAAAGCGTTCTACTAGTATATATATACAAATAGATACATATATTTGTTACATCATTTTTCATAGCTATTTTCAATTGAAATGTTCTTCCACCCAGATGTATTGAACATAGCCATATTCTGGTGTGTTCATTGTGTATGTAGGCATCAAAAACATGGTATTAGGCGCAAAAATCTAGGCTTTATCACTCATCGTTCAGAAGCTATAGGCGTTTGAAGTTTGGCAAGGCGGCAATTTTGTTTGTTTGTTTTTTTTTTCTTTGTTTTTGTTTTTTGCCGATTTAAACCATCAAAATTGAAAATATATTCGGTTTCAGCATACCCCAATTCTTTGGAAAAAGTGGCCGCAAACTTTTCCTCAAAAATGCCTTCTGAACCTAATGCAGCAACATATCTGGGAAACTGTACTAGTCTATATTACTTTGGCATCAGTACCATTAAAATAATCTTAAACGGTAGCTGTATTGCCTAATGTTTTCTTTTTTTTTTTTTGGTGAAACTTTATTGACTTTATGAATTCTGCTTATATACATTTTTGTCAGAAAAAGAAGATAAAAGAAACTGCAGTATGTATATTTACTAGAACCAATATGATGTTGCAAAATTGTGTCTCATTAGACAATCATAATACCAAAATTTCATGTAATTGTAGGAAATAAGGAGGATTGTTTCCAAGCATCATGAATGATCTATATTTGTGCTTTTCCAACTGTCTCGAAATACGATGATTTAATTAATGGCATGAGAAAGCCATTGATGTTTGATATCATTACATGGGCGAGTTTATCGAGATTGTCCTCAATTCTTTTTTTCTAAAGTTTCCATTTTATAAAAGTTCGCCAACAGTTCATTTTCCAAGGCTTCAGTTTTCTCAAGCTCTCCATCAATTCTTTTTTCCGTGGCTTTAATTTCTCGAATAATATTTTGAGTTTTTCATAAGCACGCCCTCACTTCTGTTTACAGGGTGAATACGTTTTTGATCGTATCTTATATGTCTTTCTTTATGATACACTGACGACTCGAGTCTTTCTTTATGATACACTGACGACTCGAACCTCGAAAACTGGTATGTTTAAATATATATTTGTGTCGTCTTTGATCCTGTTGCAGTTTTCTTGATATAATATTTATACTCTTTGTTTTATTGACAGCCAAATGATATAAAAGAGAACATTGAGTTTCCGTAAACATGATTCTGTCATTTTCAATCTTAAGTATCCATTGTTGTATCTTTCATTTCGATTATAAATTTTACATATACGCTGTTATTTTCAGTAAATGATCTATGGGTTTAATCATGTGTTCTGATCAGTCTTAACACGAAGGTGAAATAAGCTCTGATTACGTCATGTCAAAAACAATCACTAAAAACAAGTTTGTTGCCTTAGAGTCCACTCATAATAATCATATCAGAAACAAAATAAAAGAACTGAACTTTACAATGTCATCGTATGGAGTATATTTAATATTATTGTATCGTGTCAGTGCTCTCCTTCTGTCTCTCTGTCTGTCTCTCTCTCTCTCTCTCTCTCTCTCTCTCTCTCTCTCTCTCTCTCTCTCTCTCTCTCTCAAAGACGCAGACATAGACATGCCAGTTGATGTTGCCTCTCGATATTGGAATACATTTATGAGAAGAGACCTTATTATACACTTTACAAGACGCTGACAAAGAGATGGGCAGCCAAAAGCATAATTTGGAGAGGAATATTTTAAAACTTGCTTACTCATACAAATGGGAGACTGGTGATCTTCTACATACTCATAAAAATAGGGGACTGGTGGTCTCTTGCATATTCGTGCAAATAGGGGACTGGTGGTCTCTTGCATACTCATGCAAATGGAGGACTTGTGGTCTCTTGGATACTCATGTAAATGGAGACTTGTGGTCCCTTGCATACTCATACAATTGGGAGACTGGTGGTCTTCTGCATACTCATGCAAAAGATTGGAGACTTGTGGTCTCTTGCATGCACATAAAAATGGGAGACTGGTCCTCTGCATACTCATGCAAATGGGGGACTGGTGGTCTATTGCATACTCATGTAAATAGGGGACTGGTGGTCTCTTGCGTACTTATGCAAATGGGGTACTTGTGGTCTCTTGCATTCTCTTTCAAATGAGGGAATGATGGTCTTATGCATATTCATGCAAATGACGACTGGTGGTCTATTGCATACTCATGTAAATAGGGGACTTCTGGTCTCTTGCGTACTTATGCAAATTGGGTACTTGTGGTCTCTTGCATTCTCATTCAAATGAGGGAATGATGGTCTTATGCATACTCATGCAAATGACGACTGGTGGTCTCTTGCATACTCATGCAAATGGGGGACTTGTGGTCTCTTGCATACTCATGCAAATGGGAGACTTGTGGTCTCTTGCATACTCATACAAATGGAGAAGTGATGGTCTCCTTGTTGATTATCTAGAATGTAAGTATTGTACCAGCGAAGTGAGGGAATGTAGAACATCGTGAT
This sequence comes from Margaritifera margaritifera, assembly GCA_029931535.1. Lineage (NCBI taxonomy): Eukaryota > Metazoa > Mollusca > Bivalvia > Unionida > Margaritiferidae > Margaritifera > Margaritifera margaritifera. The sequence continues at coordinate 3,757,225 of JAQPZY010001530.1, read as the reverse complement.
AACATGCAAATAAGCCTGGCAAACAGGGCGAAACTGAAAAACGATTGACATTATATTGTGAGGAAAGTTCTCGAATATTTTCACTGCAATCTGTGCACTTGTTATACAAACGTTTGTTGAGAACAAAAGAAATGCCCTCACTTATTACTGTCACACTAGCCTTAAAGCCATTTGGTGTTAACATCTAAGAACTATACAAAGACGTAAAACTATTTTTTTAGGAAACATGTTCAAGATTGTTTCATGTCAGTATCGCTTGTAGAACTTTTGTGCTGTTTGTATCTAATGACTGTCTGCAGCGAATATACCGTTAATGTAATTAATCTTTTATCTATATAACAGCCTGTATCGCTTACTTTTCATCTGACCTTCTTGCTTTTTATATTCATTATATTCTTTCTATTGAAGGCATATTTCTTACAATTAAAGGAGTTTCTAAACGCTTATGATTTACCTTTGTATCTATACATTCACTTTGCTGTCTACATTCTCACCGACTTATCCACCATTCCGTAAAATAAAATGTTCGGTCTCTTTCACTATCTTTGCGTCCTACGACTTACCTACATGCACATCTAACTAATCTAATACGTTTGTGCATATCTGTCACAACTAATGTTTTAAATATTATCTCGAAAATTTTTCGATATAAATCTTGTGATACAATGATGTTAGTTACACGAATTCCAAGATCAAAAAGCATTTTATAAATATCCATTTGATTCCAATCTACAGTAGTGCGTGTTTTCAGACCTGTAGTCTTGCATGCGGATTTAAATGCACCATCACTTGATGTATTTCAATAATTGTGTTACTACCAAGCTATTTTTATGTCGTTGGATATTTTCAAGAAAAAATGTATTACTGAATTCCTCTTTTCTCACCTCTTTATCTTTTTAATTATTTTGTATTCATTGTAATAACACGTGGTTACTATCAGCAACTTAAATTTATGATCACATCGAGGTAAATGTGAAGAAAGCCTTGTCGTTAATTAGTTATTAATGACATATCAAATTTGTCATATCTGATTCGTTGTGTGTGTGTGTGTGTGTGTGTGTTTAACGACACGTAAACACTTAGAAGATTATATTGTGCCAAGACAAGCAGAGTACGGTGACTTGTCCAAGGAATCACGGCAGTCGATCCGGGCTGATGCGATGATACAATGGTGGGAATGTCTGAGGAGAGAATATTGTACACAATCATATAAATATTAAAAAGACATCAAGCTCTGAGCAAATTGATGTACTAATACATATACCACACATACACACACACACACACACAGACATGAAACCTCAGCGCAACAGATGGGCAAATAAAAAAATACTGGTCATGGTTTACTTGGCTGTTTCATCGGCTAAATAACCCAGTGCTTTATCCAAGCAATAACTGATGTCACAGAAAGTGTGCGACATTTTAGGTGCTATCATTTTTATGTGTGGTAATTTTACAGGAAAAATATCGAAAACAGTTTGTTGTGAATGATTGCCGCCAATTGTTCTCAAAGACTTCTATCATCAGGTTGCCAAAATAAGGTTCGTAAACTGCGTTCATTACCTATATCACTGTGAGTAAATGTATGTGTAACTTATCTAAACTTGTATTTACATAGCAGTACACATGTTTGCATTATTGACTATCATTTAATCCACACGGGTAATTGAGGAATTTCATTACTGTTTTGTTTTTGTTTTTTTCTTTCTTTTGTATGCAGCTGAAAAATCGTATTAACCCGCGCTTTTGACAGCTATCTAGCTAGGTAAGTAGATAGATCGATAGGTCAGTCTGAATGTATTTGGTTTAAAGAGAGTAGATGGGAGGCAACTCCTGCTTGCTTATCCCGCCCTCAAAGTGCCTATATAAATATACAAATAACTATTTTTTTTTAAATTTTAAATTCATCCCTAAACATTTATTGTCAGCCCGATTAATAAAATTAAAGAGTCACTGTACTATTTGAGTTCTAATATTCATGGTTGTGTTCCTAGTCACTTAAGATACAGATTAAATTCAAACAAGAAAGAAAACAATGCCAGCCAGAAGGATGTAGACAGTTTCCAACTGATGCTTGCATAAATTAGGCATCGAGCCTCATTAGAATGAAGAAAGAAAAAAAATCCCGAATGTTAAATCGTTCTGTATAAATTATTCGACATGTCGAAGATGTTAGAAGAGACCCAGTACAGAGTCTGTTAGAAAAAAAAGTCTGAGCATATAATTCTTGAAAGAAAAACAAAAAGAAGTTATATTCAATTATTAACTATAATGTTCGTTATAACTTCCAAATGACTTTTTCATTGCATTAGATGTACTTATTATTATATCTCTCTTCTAATGCGATGTGAGGTTCCTTGTGGGATTCTGGGAAGAAGTGTACACATCATACACAGTAAAGTTCCTTATGTGATATTACGGAGAAGTGCATTGTGAGGTTACTTATGGGATATTACGGAGAAGTGCATTGTGAGGTTACTTATGGGATATTACGGAGAAGTGCATTGTGAGGTTACTTATAGGATATTACGGAGAAGTGCATTGTGAGGTTACTTATAGGATATTACGGAGAAGTGCATTGTGAGGTTACTTATGCGATATTACGGAGAAGTGCATTGTGAGGTTACTTATGGGATATTACGGAGAAGTGCATTGTGAGGTTACTTATGGGATATTACGGAGAAGTGCATTGTGAGGTTACTTATGGGATATTACGGAGAAGTGCATTGTGAGGTTACTTATGCGATATTACGGAGAAGTGCATTGTGAGGTTACTTATGGGATATTACGGAGAAGTGCATTGTGAGGTTACTTATGGGATATTACGGAGAAATACACTGTGAGGTTACTTATGGGATATTACGGAGATGTGCATTGTGAGGTTACTTATGCGATATTACGGAGAAGTGCGTTGTGATGTTACTTATGGGATATTACGGAGAAGTGTACATGTCTTGCAATGTTGGGTTTCATTTATGGTATAATGAGGAAGGACTGAGTGTTTGTATGTGATTGTGTTTAGGGGCTAGACATTTATTGCCAAAGAAATTCATAGGTTTGGGAATTTTTTTTATTAGTTTTCAATCTGTGATGCAAATCATTGAATTCCATTACAGACCTTTTACAATTAAGAATTTATTGTTAAGGGCATTTACAGTACCCATATAGCATCTCTTATATAGTTGCAACGCATTTCCTATTTCTGAGCAGCACCATCGTTCATGTAATGAAGACACTATAAAAAAATATCTCATTGGTGAACAAACGTCTCGTATAAATTCGTGTAACGTTTTCATAAGGTCATTTAACATGTCTGATGCAATATCATGATGTTTTTGTGGGAAATCTTCTGGAAACACCATATAACCTCTTTTTGTCGCAGAGGCCATGGGAGGTAGCACTCCTTCACGAAATTGGAAAGGTTTACAGTTTCAAGGTGCAATTGGCGACCATGACAAAAAATAACGGTTAATTTTATTAAATTAAAGAGAAAATCAAAATACATTCCATACACAATTGCACGGGAAAACAAAGATGAAATGATTTGTCTTTATGTTAAAAATAAATTTAGGCCTACCATCTTCACAGTTTCCTACATTTTATGTATTTGTAGCATCAGATATTATTCTATGATCATTGAACCAATTATAAAAAGTAACCAAATCATATATAAGATCTTGTATTAAACAAATTTGTTAATCAATACATATTTTGAATAATACTCGAATCGTTGTATATGAATTTAAAAAAATACAAAATAACGAATGTTAACCGTAAGTGCCTGAAATTTATGGTATATAACTTTTACAGAATGAAAATTTCATTTTATAAAATTATTATCGTAGAACACGAAGTTGCTAGAGGAATCATTTACAACAAGAAAATTAATATAGATAAAACTAATCAAAACTCCATTCTTTCAAGTACTTTATTTTACCAGGGGTATTTCAAAAGTTCTGAATATGTTATTATAATCGCTTTGTTTCTCTGAACATGCCAATAAATTTAACGCCGATCGACAGACAGAATAACGTTCTATATAGGGATTTGCAGACGCAGGATACCTTCAGATATATGTATAGATAAATGACAGTGACCTAAAAATGTTGTAAAAGAAGAATAATTCTGCTGCTGAGCAAAGAGCATAATGTAAAATCCGGGCGCTCTTAGGGTACTCTCTCTCTCTCTCTCTCTCTCTCTCTCTCTCTCTCTCTCTCTCTGATTAATATCAAAACCGACTTACATAAAGCTTACGGATTTAATTCTCTGTCATATCGAACAATTTTTGAGGGGGTTTCATCGTTTTAAAGAATGTTGCGAATCCATGAAAGATGACCCATGTTCTGGAAGACAGTTATCTACGGTTGGTGTGCGGCATATGGTTGCTGTGAAGGGGACAATTGATGAAGATGCTTTATATACAGTGGAAGATATTTCTATTAGCATTATTTCCTCAGCTGTTTATAATATATTGAAGAATCATTTGAAACTCTTAAGGCTTTGAGCAAGATGGGTCCCGCATTTGTTGACAGCTGATCACAAACAGTCGGGTTGAAATCGCCAAACTGCTACTTGTCAAGTATGTCAAGAGGGACCATACACGTTTGAATGAGACAGTCACAGGAGATGAAACACGAATTTACATTTTTTTTACCCCGACTCAAGACAAAATAATAAAGTTTTGATCGGAGAAAACGATGTTACTGGACATTTGTATGCCTCCAAAGTATTGCCAAATGTTGTGGAACGCTACCGAACCACTTGTCCGCGCACCAGTATCTGAGGTATCCGTCTACTCCATGATAACGCACCGGCGCATAAATCCGCCGTCGTGACAGACTTCCTGAAGGAGCACAGCAACCAAACTTTGTCATATCGTCCTTACAGTCCCGATTTAGCTCCTAGTGATTTTTGACTGAATCCCGTTATCAAAGATTCGCTCAGGGGCTCACAATTTTAAAGCCGAAATGCTGTTGGAAGTGGAGTTTTCCAGTATATGAACAACATACCAAAAAGTGAATAAAATTGGCAATTAATAATTGAATAATCAGACTCAGAAAGTGTGTAGAGGGATGCAATGGGGTGTACTTGGAGGAGATGCACTGACGTACTGTTCACTAATAAAGAACTTTTTTGTACAGCGCACTAATTTTCAGAACTTTTTTTAATAACCCTCGTATTATTAAAAGACAGGTTTTTAAAATTCTTTTCTGCCAAAAGTGAAACAATCCGTAGAACCCTAGATTTATAATTTCATTTCAACAGAATAAACAATTACTAGTATTAAAAAACTCAAAAAAGAGAAAGTGAAATTATGACGATAATGCTTTTAGACATGCAAATCAGTTATGTCGACATTATAGCAGAATGAAATTTGAATTTAAGAAAATAAGAGTTTACAAGGAAATAAATCCGTTATAATATCTGGAACGGAAATGAGATAGCACACGGTTAATTAATTGTGCTCTCCTTGGAGCAGCCTATATTGGACATAGAAATGTGCAAATACGTCTATCCTTCTCCCAAAGTGGACGTGGCTAGGAGGTGACTGACGCAGCTTGTCGCATAAGAAATGAGAAGTCAGTACGTAACACATTTCTTCCCTATTAAGTCCAACAATCAGGTTAGAGTGCTTGATCTGCCCCAGTATTCAGTGGTTCTGTTCCATAACATGACATGTAGTTCATACTTGACTGATGTTAAGCACCAGATATACAGGTCATATACATATATTTTTAACCTAAGGGCAACGGGAGATTACCATTGTATTCGACCAATATGTTATATACTGCTTTATGAAATAAATTGTAACAATTTCAGTCCTGACAACAATGTAAACAAACTATACAAGTGCAGAGCCTGCAAATGTTACAATCGATAGTAAATCTCGCAGTAAATGTAATGTGACATTTAACGGTGACAACGTCGATGTAACATGTCACAATGTGACATTTACTGGCGATATTATGGCCGCTAAATGTCATACATACACATGTTAATGTCATACACAAAAATTTTTTCATTTCCTGGCAGTACTGCTGTAGACGCTGTAAATACCATTAACACAATTAAATGTCACAAGTGACACCGAATAACGTGGCTGAAAACCAACGACAAATTGTTTAAAATCTGCTGTCCTTGCATCTTAAACACATCAGTTTGAACACTTTTGAACAGTGATAGATAGATAGACAGATAGATTGATGGGTGGGTGGGTAGGTACTTTGGTAGATAAGTAGGCAGAGAAAGAGATATACTGTACTAAACGCAGACAGAGTGGGAACATGATTAATCTCAATAGCTCCAGAAAAGAGCTGATATAATGACGGAAACCCTTAACACAGACAGTTGTTTGCTTGGAATAATATGACACTATATGTACTCAACAGTAATTGTCACAATCAGTGACGTTAAGACGTGCAGTGTGAACAATAAATACCAAAACAAAGATAAATGACACAATTTAATCCTTTTACTACCAACACTGTTTTCAGATTTACCAGTTAATCTCATATTGTGATATTTACCGAAACGAAAAGAGCCAGTGTGTCACAAAACACCGGTAAGTGTGATATGAGAACATTTAAGAAAATTTGTGACACTTATGGGCAGTATATATATGTAGTGTGAAAATTTAAAAGCTCATCGGTCGAGCAAGTATTTTACACCTTCACTGTGAAATTGGGCTTCAATCTTGTGTTTGCGTACTTTGCAACGACTGAATTCATCGCCTAGGCTTTCTCTAGACTTTCCTTTATTTATTTCTAATTCGTGTTTCAATTGTGTCTACTCTGGCAATGTGGATTTAGCAGGACCAGCTTTCTAATTCCTGTTTCAATTGTGTCTACTCTGGCAATGTGGATTTAGCAGGACCAGCTTTCTAATTCCTGTTTCAATTGTATCTTCTCTGGCAATGTGGATTTAGCAGGACCAGCTTTCTAATTCGTGTTTCAATTGTCTCTACTCTGGCATTGTGGATTTAGCAGGACCAGCTTTCTAATATGTTTCAATTCTATCTTCTCTGGCAATGTGGATTTAGCAGGACCAGCTTTCTTCCGCATCTTAAGACTAGCAATATGTAACTTACAGCGAAAAGTGTATCGCCCGTATGTCCCATATAGTCGGAAATAACAAAGATGAAGCAACAAACAAATTTGTATTGTGCACAAAACGAAAGTGTGTGTGGGGGGGGGGGGGGGCTAAGAAAAATGGGGGGACACATATAAACGGTCACTAAAAATGCAGAGTTTGCAGCAGCACAACAGTCGTCACAAAACACACGCTTTAAGTTTGTTACCCGAGTAAGAGTTAAATATTATGTTGTTTTTTTTTTCCTTGGGGGGTGGGGGGGTTACTTTGAATACTCCTAGCACGACATGGTTTATATTCAAATATCATCAATGGAAGTGGTGAAAAGCGTCTATTCTTTCCAGCAACAGTGGTGTATCGGTGCTGTGTGATATGAGTACAATTTGAAATATATGATGGTACCAAATATTTGGGTTGAAAAAAATAGCACAACAATTGTTGTTTTGATGAATCTTGGTGGTTACTTCGTAATACCCATTCAATTCGTTGGAACGTAACATATTTGCAGATATACCGAAAGGATCTGATATGTCATTCATGACACTACTATACAAGAGTTTGTCTTGTCTCTCAGTTGCCTTCACAACTCTAAGACTAGTGTTTCATTGATTGATTTTATATTTAAAGAATCAGAACAGATGAAAAAATCTTGAAACTTATCATTTAGTTTTTCTCTGTTTGAATCACCTTCTCTTTCTACATCAATATCATCATCATCATCATCATCATCTTCTTCTTCTTCTTCTTCCTCTTCTTCTTCTGTTGCCGCTAAATATTTGGGGGGAATAAATTATTTGATGAAAATCATGAGATATTTCCTAATTATATAAGTTGCATGATTCTCCTACTTTACAATAAATTAATATAAATAAAGAAAAGCAGAAACCACAGAGATTACGCTTATATGCATAGGAAATCAGTAGAATGATTACCATTACAACTTTATTGCAAAACACTCGGCTTATAAGCAAGCGTGTTGTCGTCTTGAAATTCAAAATAAGAAATAGTACAAAGTGAAACAACTTACTATATCTTTCTTTTCACTAATATTTATATTATGTGTTCTTCCTTTCGTTACAATATATCAAATTCAACAAGAGGTAGATAATTTTTTTTATTCAAAGCGTTTGAAAATAATCTCTTTGAAAACCTAATTATACTTGTCGAACGTTACCAAAAGCCACAACTATAAAAGTTAAAGAAACGCGTTTAGAATCACAAGTAAATCTGGCAGATAAAGTTTGTTTTTTCTCTGCAGGGTTCATCATTCAATTTGTACCCCCAGTACTGGACTAGATTGCCACAATTCTAGATTCCACCTGAATTGTCCGGTTGACCAGAATACCAGAAGACAGATGTAACCTTTTCTCCATTTAACCAAAACCAGTTTCCCTCTGATGCAGCGTCCGTTGTACCAACCCACACATAAGGACGAGAGCAACCACCTTCAGTATAAGAATGAAAAAATGTCAAAAGCATACTTAGATTTTATGGCAAAAATAATAACAGTCTAGCTCTATTTATATATTAAAGTTATACCAGTCTTTGTCACTGAAGAAGAGAACTTTCTATGAGACTATTATTCAAAAAAGTTAAAATATTTGCTTCAACTTCAGTTAAACTCTATTATTTTGATCCATTTAGTCTGGGACAGCTTAGAAGAACTCGATACTCATTTCATCAATAAATAAGTCATCCGTAGAAAAATGTTTTTTTAGCAGCGCTATTGACCAGAAATATGTGTTCAAGTAATAATAAATATGGAACTAACGGTGCTGGACAAGAATGACATGTTATAAGGGCTTGGTCCACTCGAAAAATACAAACAGAAGAATCTCGTTGTCTCGAAACCGGTTTGCTCAAACACCCACGATCTGTCAAACCACTGTTTCGGTCTGTACAAAATCTCTATACTTTATACAGTAAAACGTTAGTATGGGTCGAAGAGCTTTCTCACGAACTCATTCCAAATCTCTGACTCAATCCTCGGCCTCTTGAATTAAAAATCAATTGGATTTACTATACCAGACTCGAACCCCCCAGTGACTGTATCGTGAAAAGACTCCGTCTTTGGATAAATAGTTCTTGATGTGAGAATAATGTTCTCGTGAAAATTCTCTCTCAAACGAGAACTTTTTTCTCGAGCTAAGAACTCACACTACCTCTAAAGGTGACGCTCTTCAGTTTCGTATTTTGCATAGGGTTAGATTTTTAAAGAAAAAAAATTTCCCATGTTTTCCTCACTGGTTATCCTGGCTATTTAAAAAAGACCATTTAGATCTTAGTTATTATTAAAAGAACTTTAATTCTCTTTATTTTGGTGCATGATTGATGGGTGCAATTTGGGTTATAGAGTATACAGCTTGGCCTTACTTCAGATGTGCATATATCAAACACTGCTAACTCCGCTTGGTCATTTTCACTTCTGGACTGGTAAATTGTAAAAAAACGAGCCGATACCTTTTTTCACTTTTTATATATTTTGTAATTCATTCATTGTACTTTCAGAAGCTGGTATTGCCTAATCTGGCAAAATTCGTTTGGACTAATTCAGGCAGATTTTTCGAGCACATGGGAGCGGCCATTTTTTCAGCTGCGTGCTTAGATAATGTACAATTGCCACAAGTACAATTTGTAAAGTAGTGTCAGCCATAGTACATGAAAATAGCACAGAGGGTATGCCAACATTTCTCTTCATTGTGCATGTTGCAAATTCAAACAACTTCACCTTACGCATGTTACTCTCTCAGAAGTACATAAATTTGTAGAGCGCCTCCATAGCAGGATTGAAGAGAAGAAAAATGGCGGAACATGCCAAATGTGATGCATCATGTTTGTTGTTTTGATGTTAACTGTAGGCGTTAGGGCATTTCGAACTCAAACATCCAGGAACATCCGAGATCTTGGTCTTAGCGTTTGGTAAGTATATCCTAAAACAAATCACTCCAACAAGGTCAATCAATATATACCCGTGGGCAACATGTCAACACGCAAACAGTCATTCTACACGCGGCAATGATTACAGTTATTTAACTGAACGCATATTTGCTGTGCATTTTACCATGTAAAAGTGACTGTTCTGGCATATCGGTTGTATATTGTTTTGATACGAACTATGCTAAAGCATCATTTGAAGTTCGATAGTTGTATGTCCTCAAAGAACTGTAAACTGTGTTTGTTATCTGCAATCGATGAGAATGAATGGATGAATTCTGGGATTTTAAGAGTTTTGTGAAACTGTTTTTTGTTTTCCTAATTGTGCGACTCAGGATTGCTAAAAACCGATATTTGGCTTCAGGAAATTGACCAAACAATTTTATGTGATTCAGTTTGAATTCTTATACGACTGTTTATAGTGCAATAAAAATTCGTTTCGTAAAATATTTTGATGTAGTTTTGTAGGTAACCGCTTGTTCAAGATTTATGTCATGAGACATTTGATTTGTTCAAGATTTATGTCATGAGACATTTTTTACATAGGGCATTAAGAGATAATTAAATACGCTGAACTTGTTTTATGTTATTTTATGTAATGTTTCTTCTGTTCTGTAACTATCGCTCGGCTTCTTACGATATAGATCACATCACAATCAACGTAATCACCACCTTCCCCCCCCCCCCCAAACATGACGTGGTCACACATATTCACTCACAAATTCAAAGAGGATGTATGCGTGACGGCTGAAAACAATTCATATTAAATTAATCGGCATGTGCTTCTCACTGTCTAGGGTGCATTCAACATATTGAACTATTGGTCTCTCGAACTCATTTTCCAGCTCTCTTGTAGTCTGACCGACAGAAAACCTACTGTAGTGGTAAGCATGCGTCTTACTTGCATCGTCTTGTTCTCATCCAGCTTGTACCATTGAAGTCATAATTACTTTTGGGATCAAGAACATTTAAACACTAAAAATTAATGGAGATGTAATGCAGAATTTCTGTTTCAAGTTATTCACATGCCTTAAATATGTTAACTTTTACATTGCATGCTTTTAAAAGGAATATTCGGTAACGCTAAACACCATTAAAAAAAACAACTTTTGAAAAGTCACAAAATAACGTTTTTTTATTGTTATTTTTCAAGTGGGGTACGCCTATTATCTCCAATTATCTCTATTCGAATTAAAGGTCAAACGGACAGGCCATTCTTGTCATATATATATATATATATATATATATATATATATATATATATATATATATATATATATATATATATATATGTATATGTATATATATACATATATATATATATATATATATATATATATATATATATATATCTGTGTGTGTGTGTGTGTGTCCAACTATCTATTCATCTCTTTATCTTTATATGTATCTATCTAACACACTGAGCTATACTCTAATGTACTCTAATGCTTTAACTGTTGATACTGTATTCTCTATCTAGAGCTGCCACCATCATCACTAAATGCATGAATGGTATTTTAGGACATGAAAAAGTTCTTTGTTTTTTATATCAATCATTTATTGTTTACTGCTTTGTGTAAAGTAAAGCGCATGTAATAAGAAAGAAACAAAATTGTCAGTGTAAGTCTTCTTTTTTATATTATTCATATAAACGCCTATAAATAAAGAACTGCTTTACCGATGTTTGATGATGCCACTTCTTGAAAGAATTCAAAGTTGGTTTCTTTGAGGCTGATTAAGTCTCCACCTTCTTGTCGACAGGCGTCTCTCGCTTCAGACCATGGTTTACACATTCTGTGGAACTTGTAACAAAATTTGTTTGCTTTATAGTACAAGTAACCTAATGGACAACTGCCAACACCTGAAAAGGAATATTTAGTGTTATTTATGCTATTAGGATGTACGTTGTGTCATCCACGAACATTTTAGACATTAAAAAGGCGAAATCTTTTGAAAATCGATCGTTTGATTTACGTACTGTATAGAGCTTAAATATCCTTACTTTATCCTTTCAATACAAATTCGATGATTTTCTTTCCAAAATGTATCTTTTCTTATTTACCTATATATCCACACAGGGCACTTCATGTAGCCAAAAAAAGGAAAGTTTCGCGTATGTTAATCTCATTACACACTCGTTATCTTGTATGTTATAAACAACGGAAACAGTGAGACTAACGATAATGACTGAGAGACGATTTCATAATTAATTTAAAGATCAATCACATTCAAACACTCTCACATAATTGTTGGTTAAAAATGCTTTACAAAAGTTACTTTATACGTTGTGTGCTCTTCGAGGAAATATTCATTAACGCTAAACTCCGAGCATGGATTTAAATGTTGAAAAGACGCAAAATATCGAAATTTGCGTGATTTTACCTTTTAGCATACCAAAAGAAAAACTACAGCAGAATGATATGTGTGTGTGTATATATATATATATATATATATATATATATATATATATATATATATATATATATATATATATATATAGATATAGATAGATATAGATAGATAGATATATAGATAGATATAGATTTTTTTTTTCCTTTCCAACTGTATATTTCATTATAAAGACTAAATTAATATATACCAGAACATGATGCATTGATGGTTGTTATCACTTCTTGGGTGATTTTGTCCAGCTTATTCTCCATTCTCTTTATCAAAACTTCCAGTTGATCGAGTTTGTCCTTAGTCCTATTCTCTAATGCAATGAGCTGCTTGACAACACTCTCCGCGCTTCCGTTTTGGATGGCATCAATTTTCTCGGACAATGCACTGACCTGCATACCAACTCTCTCCACGCTTTTGTTCTGCAAGGAACATACGGTTTTCATCGCATCTTCTATGTCTTTCTTGATGTTGCTTTGACAACTTGAAGCCCCGACAAACTGGCACACGTTGCGGCACCCTGATCCATCATCCTGAGATATCATTGTATTTCTGTCATGCTTTTGTTCAACACTGTAGCAAATACATGGAATCAACCTCACTATCACTTCGAGCAGGATTAACAAAATTATTTTACACATCGTGTTTCTTGAACTTTATCTCTTCTCAAGAAAGTGCTATGAATAGAATGAATCGGTTATTTTTTAAAGCTATAAATGTAAATAACTGATGAAGACAAAAAGTGTTAAATACTGTTGAGAGTCCTGAAGCATATGTTCCGCCCAGAATTATGTAAACCCACATCATATTGTTCCGAAACTTAAGTCCGGACTTAATTCAATTTAAATCGAGGAGGCTAAAGTGATGTCTGCATTCCTGAGGTGTAAGTAGATAGTTCTCTTGTCGCGATTAATTCATCGATAAGATATGAGTTGGCTAGTATGGGAATGCTTCTTTCAAAGAGACATAACTTGAGAAAGAAGCCACGATGGATACATGTTTTCGACCTAAATGTATGTTTGTTTCTTTGTTCAGTACACACTTTGAGATTTCTGATGTAACAATCTGTCTTCAAATGAATATCTGCATGTGTTTGTTTCTTTTTCATTTTTCTTTGAATAGCCAGGTAGCGTATCAGGGACTCATTTCCTGGTGTGTAATACAAATGAAACATATTTTCCACTGATGTATTTTTATTTTTAAACATTACTGAGTGCCAGCACATTGAGACATTTAACAATCAAGTGAAATCAAGCTTCTTGATCTTCCACTGCCATCTTCGTCGTCATTCTCATCAGCATGATCACTATCATTATATTAAAATTTATTAAAGCATAATAGCATCATCATCATCATTGTACAATTTTCTTGCTAGTGCGAATATTAGAATTCGGAATATTATCTCTTAATACAACTATTCTTAGCTAACAACATATATCACAAGTGGATATTTTCATCGATATTAAAGACTTTCTACGTTTTTTTCTGTTGTGTTTTTTTGTTGTTTTTTTTTTTTTTGGGGGGGGGGGCAGCGTAATGTGATCATGCCGTATTTAATACTAGTTAGATGTCAGAATCTAAAAATATTTTTAAAACATTTTAAAATATTGCATGGAAAAATATGCATAGGGGTCGATAGCACGAGTTTCATCCATATTGGAAATCGTTTTATTATTTTTCCTAAATAATAAAACCATTTCGAAGACAGAGGAAACTCTGTCCAAGGGTCAGATAGAACAAGTTCTAGCAACTTACTTACGGTCGTCTCCATACAGACTAATATATACGTTTTCAAAAAAGAGTCAAGGTGTAACATATAATCAATGTATACAAATATATACAAATCAGACAAAAATCAGTGAACATGCAACAACAGGCCCATGTGGGCCAGATATTGCTCATCGGGGTAACTGCCAATTGTAAGCTTGTGAAACTGTGGAGTGGAAAGAAAAGTTTGGAGCACTTAAATGCCACATTATCTATTAGGCCTAACAAAATATGAATTTTCCGGTCACGTGCTAAAAAGACTTGGACTGGATGGTCTGAATACGATTTTTAAACTCATTATTCCCTTCCATTTACCGAAAATGAACCACGGTTGCATGACCTAAGTTTATTCCACCGAGAAAAGACCTTGTCAGCATTATTTAACAACACAATGACGGACGCAGAGCCTTATCATAAGTTCACTTGGCCTTACGGCGAGGCGAGTTAAAAAGTGCATTTGCCGTAATGCTTATGTTCTGGGGAGCCATGGAATTTATACTAAAATTCAGACTTTGCTACATTCATGCATTATGGAGATTTTCTAAATACCGGCACGACAATATAAAGTGTCGACATCATAGAATCATAGTGACATGTAAAAGCATTCATAGTGAAAAGCTACATTAAAAGTTTTCTACGATTTGTCTTGTTAATTCGTTTGGAATAGCACGGTTTCTTCAAAGATAGTTGCTTTTGCCTTTTCTTTCTTGCTGTAGAGTCGTCAAATATAAATAAAGAATTTGGACCTTGATAGATAACAACCAGAAGCTCTAACCACTTGTATAATTTGTCTTTAGGATCTATCACGCTCACCTTTCTATCCTCGCTTAACAGTTTTTTACTGGAAGTCATGTTAAAAGGAAAAGTTGGACAGATGATAACGATGTAATCGGAAACGTTTTTGTATTCATTCTCTATTAGATTTAGGAAAATCATGATCTTTCTACAATTAGGAACTCCACAAATGATCATTGTATGAGGTTATGTTAAATACATGTATTTGTAGGCATAAGAGACTCTTTGTAGTCAAACCTAAAACAAAATATATACAATTGATTGTATTGAATATTTACCTGAAAATCAAACACAAAACAATATTTATTTTGAGGGCAGCTACATTTTTTTTCTACTTATCTGTAAGTTCAAGGTTAGTCAATTTATGAAAGCTATCATGCAATCTGTTTTCATGTGAACTCCTTAAATCAAGCCCTGGTATAATGATTTTCCTCATACAATTTTTTAATAATTTCGTTAATATTATCTGAGTTCTTTTGTTACTCATCCAAAATATACTTTCTGGCTTCAGTAAACTGTTGTCTCAATTAGAAACTCTGGGAATGAACTATATTTAGCAGACCTCCTATAGTCACTTAGATTTTTCTATTGATGAGTTGTACACTTTCTGAATTACTTTCTCCACTCGTTTTGTACAGTCTCAAAACACCCTTTAAACTCATTCTGAGTTAATAAAATGCGTAATTTGTTACAGTTTAATTGGTTCCAGTATCAATAATTCTCTGTTTCCTAATATGGCCATAAAAGAAAGGAGCTCAATTTTTAGTTCATTGTCTTAGTTACCACTTTCTGCCACTTCGTAGGCTTTTGCAACACTTATGTTAAATCTCACATCCTGATGAAGAGCACAAGAATACAGTGAAAAATTATATTAGTATTGAAATGGTATTCTAAACGTCTTGTCATACACTGCAAACTGTGAAGCTTCAAACCCAATTAAGTTTAGGTTGCATTGGTTTTTCAAATTTTACCTCATTTTCTGGGGGAGTAGATGCATTGGTATAAATAGATGAACCGATGCTTCTGGCACAATGAGCCGGTGCATACACAGTAAAATCATAATCCAGGTTGTTTAAATACTGTGTGACCAAACATTGTACACTCAATCTTTCATTAAGTAGTCAAGTGTCTAAGCGCTGTTTTCATTGAACTATGCGGTTCATCTCTGTAATTATGTAATGACAAAAAGGTTGTTTATGAAACTCATTTATCTAGCGATAAAGGCTGCACCAAAGTTTATGCCATTTGTTATTTGTGTAAGAAAATGTTGCTTTAAAACACTCTTTTTAAGAGTAACAAATTTAGCTTAGTGCTTTATTTTACATTCTGGCAAAACGGCTTCTTCTTTGGTTTTCAATTCAATTATTAAAATAGTTGTTTCTTCTATATATTACGTATGTGTGTCTTTTACACGATGAAAATAAGAATATTTGCATTTAAATTTACTTTATAAGCAACACGTTGGATTCATTTTGACCTCGAATCCAAAGTAGAATACAATGTAATCATTAGAAAATGTCTTAAATAAATAATATTCATGTTGAGAAAAATTGTGTATAGGTTTGATTTTTGTTTATTAAATGACATTGGGCTGCGGTTTATCTATTGTGTGTAACTTGTATTTAGCCAAACGCGATGTAACAACGTTAAATTCACAGCTATTAACTAATGTATATGGTGTAGTTTGAGACTTACAAAGTTCTAACAACCTTTTCAGTGTTTGTTTTGATGTTTGTTTATCATTCGCAATTGAGATATTATCTTTTTTCTCTCACACTTAGTTTGATTCCATCCGAAAAAGAATTTTGTAAAATGCAAAAATCGTAAAGCAGTGCACATCCTGACATTAGTTTGATTTTTTCTTTAAACTTCTTTTTGTTAATATAAATTTCCTTTTTTAAATAATTCATTCTAACACCAAAGCAAGATTCTTGATGTCCTTTCCGTGTTCAATTCCATTCTGAATGCCTCTATGTTTTTGCTATTTCGCTTTTAATTGGATGAATGTTACTACTTAATACACAAATCCTTTAATCTACCGTAGCTCTGAATACAGTTCTACATCAATACTATCTTGTACCACACTTATATTCTTGACAATTCTTGGTCAACATAGTTTG
This sequence comes from Margaritifera margaritifera, assembly GCA_029931535.1. NCBI lineage: Eukaryota > Metazoa > Mollusca > Bivalvia > Unionida > Margaritiferidae > Margaritifera > Margaritifera margaritifera. The sequence continues at coordinate 3,740,120 of JAQPZY010001530.1, read as the reverse complement.
TATCTGTATTAGATTCTTTGATATCAGCAAGCAGCTTGTTGTAAAATTCAGTAATTGTATCCTATTGTGTCCTTTTGATCGCTTCACTCAAATTAATAATATATAAATTGTAAGTTGTCTTCAGAGTATTTATTCAACAGCGGATATACGTCTTTGTTTCTGTGCAAGCAAATCTTGTACATCTAAATTCTTGCATCTGTTTTTGTAGTTCTAAGATTGTTTTAGCCCCTTCAGTATCTGTTCTTTTATTTCGCAATTTGTTGCCCCATATGTTAATATCATTCTAGTTAATACTCCCCAAAGTCTTATATATCTGAATATCAACACGTCTACGTGCATCAGTTAATATCTCGCAAATTTGTGATACGGTTGTTGTTTAAGTTGCTTTTAATTCTTTGACCTAGTTCTGCAACTTTCTCCTGTTTTTGTCTCAATATATAAAGGTAATACAAACTCCCGAGGTCCTGTCAGAGATATGTCTGTCATCATTTTATTATATGAGTAAAAATGTATGATACATGCATACCGCGATAATCTCTTACTTTCGATATTTATTTTTTATGCTGATATTGAGTCTGTTAATTGTACTCCTCTGTAATCGGTTGCAATGACCATTAAAAGCTTACGAAAGACATTCTCTTTGAAAGCGATTTTTAACAGACAAATACTCTAGTAAATTAAAATATATAACCATTAGAGTAATAATTGGTGTTATTCGTTTGTTTGAGGAAAACGTATAAATGTTTAGGTTTAAAATACCCACAAACAGTATCGGACTCAATATATGCCCCTATAGTTCTTTGGGTATTAAATCCTAACCATTTAATAGTGTGGCTGGTGATATCCATGATGTAATTGCTAATTGGAGTAATTTTAACTTTTTACTTCTGTTTCAAATATTCAGCATCAACACTTTATTAGTTGTTGCCTTTTGCACACATTCCCTCTTGGACTTTATCAATGTACATTTAAAGGTTTTAAAAACCATCAGTAAATACAATAGTTTTTTTATATTCATTTGCCTTTATTTTGGGAAAAAAAGTTTTTTAATTCATCGAAAATGTTATGGTAACCAACAACAATATCTATTCTTTTAAGCGATATCGATAGTTTAGCATTTCTGTTGTCAACTGCATTACTAAGATAGACTTCTCTCTGAGAGAGTCCGTCTACTGTAATAAGCTCCACATATAATGTGCCAAGAACGGCGTTTGCATGAGCATAATAAAGGTTTGTTTTTTTCTCAGCAAAACATTTGTGCTGGAGGTCCAAAGCACTGATACAAATTGTCAGCAACGTACACCAACGGTGCAATTTAAGCAGCAAGAGTTCTACTGTTATCTCGTCGTTAACGTTTTTCTGTTCAATTAGTAACCGCGCGGCAGGCAACCATTGCAGTTAAAGTTTTATATTATGTGTTTCCTTCCTCCGATTTTTTAAAAAATTACTCTCTATCTAGCTTTGCTGTTGTTCTGGAAGAAATACTCTGCTTTGTTGATGACTCCGCTTTCTGTAAGCCTTGAATGTCTCCAGAGTCTTGGCTTTCTGTATTGTCTGTTTTTGCTCGATTGCATTTTTGTATCTCTTTGTATCTGTTGTACTCGTTGATGATTAAAATAAACTCCTCGTGCTTGGTCTTATTGTCACTGATCGCTTTGCTTATTATGTTGTAAATATTGTTCAACTTACTAATGACAGAAATTGCTATTTCAACATATTAAAAAAATTTGTTGTATATCAGCTTCTCATCGAGCGCTTTTGAAACAAATACTATCAATGTTGGACCCAACCTATTAAAACCCAGAGAGAAAAATACGAAAACAACACTATTGATGCAGCACCTAATTCAGCTGCTGTTACATCCATATCACCTGAGGCTGTTGTCAGGCTGGTGTCTACTCAGTTCGAAGTTTATATACTACTCTATACTGTTCGATTTGCTTCACCAATCATTTTAATTGCAGTCTAACATTATTTACTCTCAGTAAAACTGTACTAATACCACTGTCGTTTATGGTTTGCATAGACTCTGCAGTACTCATTTATTGAGTAAGAATTGTATTTGATATAAGTCATGAGATATGACCTAATCATTTGTGAACTGGCTAAAAGGAACTGAAGTAATTTGCTTTACAATTACTTAAGTATTAATGCTTAACTGTCGGCCAGTCTTAAACCTCAATAGCCTTTTCAAAAGCATACTGTAGTCAACAGTAAGAGCAGAGTTTGACTTTGCATGATAAATTGTATTGATCATGCTTGTTTTGTTTTTTAGGGGGTATGGGGGTTTTTTTTGTTTATTTGTTTGTTTGTTTTATTTTGTCGTTTTGTATTTGTTTTTTTTGTTTTTTTTTTTGTTGTTTGTTTTTTTTTTTTTTGTTTTTTTTTTTCGTTACAGTGGACATTAGTATGTAGGTAAAAGCTACGCTATTTATTAGCCAAAAAGTTAAAGCATTTCGCAACGCTAATTTTGATTTTACGTTTGTGGTTACCGATTTAACAAGTTTGTCAGGTAAAAGTCACGTGTCATTAGGTAGTCAATTGTGAACTAACTTAAATAAAATGGAATAATTACTCTTTTTGCAATTTCTTCTATATCCATATTTGTTGGTGGCCCTAATGAGATATTAAACAACTTCTTCAAAACTTGCTATACTCATCTGTGAGAGCATATTAAAGTGCAGCATGCTAAGCATAGTTTATAATAATTTTATTTCACTCGACATTTGTCTGTTGATAACATATACGCTATTTATTGTCTGAAATGTTAAAAAATTTCAAGGATAAGATTATATGTAGACAAAGTCGTGTAACGGCTTTGCTGCTGTTCTTTAGAGGTTTTTGATTTTCTTCGTCTCTAACGGTACATTTTGTACAGGTTTTACCATTTCATCAGCTTTAAAAACAGAAATAACGTTGTTTTTATACCAAATGAATATGATACGTAAAACAGCTACACCATCTCCTTTCAAAGAATAGAGAGTGGTGATTGAACTTGTATCATTTTTAGAGCCATATTGTTCTTTCTTTAAACAATCCGATTTGGCTTTTTTGAACTCCTGTGAACCTTTTCTAAGTTGTCTAGTAAGTTCAACTCTGTTAGAGTGTTTTGGCTTTAGTAATGTTAACTTTTCACTTTTGGAGCTAACCTTGCTTTCATTTTTGTTGTTGTTTTATTCACCTTCCATTTATTTGCAAGGAAATTCGGAAAGGTGACTCAATATAACTCTAAATAGGAACAGAGTGAATTACAAATCATATTTGAATGTTATAATTGAAATTTAATTCTTTAAATAAAAGAGATGGATTGCAAGACATGTGCTAATGTGTGCAGATGTCAAAAAACAACTAATTTTTCCAAAACTGGTGCTTACTGGAAACCTTGACAAAAGGAGTGTGATAAGAAAAGATATCAAGAAGACAAAGTGTAGAAGAAAGAGTGCTCAGTAAGAAGGCAAAATGAAAACAGGGCGTTGTACTGAATACCATGGATACAGAAACCGCAGGATCTCACACTTAGCAAGAAGCAGAATTGTACAAGCATTATAACAAAACTTTAAATCCGATACGACGCTGCAGCTGTTAGGTGTTCTATCTATTGACTTCTACAGATGGCTTAAGTCCCAAAACATGAAAGGGTTAATGATCATGATTTAGACATTTATCATTTTATTTCATGTTTATATTTTGATTAATCTGATTTGGAATAGCAAAGGAAATGTTTCTATTGGTCAAACAAAATCTATATAAACACCACCAAAACAGATCTACGAATGTTAAGATGTATGTAATAAAAGAGATAGAGGAGCACAAGAAAAAAGTTCAATCATTCAAAAATGGTTTGCTACATCGATGAGGAGATTTAGAACAGTATTATCGAACTGTGCTTTGCATGTGTAGCGTCTGCACGGTCTCTTTCTCATTATCGACTTTATTGTATAATGGAGTGAGATTCCTGGAATAACTATTGTGATAATTGTGGCTAAAAGCATCAATGCATCAACAGCAAAGCATTCGTTACAAATTTATTTCTTAATAATTTTTGTTACGTATTTTCTGTTTTCTGGTGGCATTTAGAAATCGAAAGGTTAGAAGTTATTAAAATAGCACTCAGTGCATATGGAGGCAACCCTAGCTCAAAGGACAAAATTTCAGTGAAGTATCTAATTCCATTTTGAAGTTATGTAATCATCTTTCTGTTCATTTTCTTAACCGTCTCAATTATCGATTAGAAGACATCAGCTAATTAATAATGCCACGGTGTAGATTTACAAGTTATGACAATGACTTAGACATTTTAGCAGCTCTAGTATTTACAAATATTTCATAAATATTCATGATTAGCTTCCTATCAATTTATTCGAAATGTTTTTCAATTAAAGTTTAACCTGATATCCCTTTCTATGTTCCATTTGCAATAATTATGTTCATTTCCTCTTTGTACTAATGTAATTAATTACAATCATATTTATAAAATAGTTGTTTTGGCAGTGATTATGACAGAATATAAATCCCAAAATAGCAGAAATGTTCTGTCAATGAAGTTCCACGAAGCAAATTACTCATTCAAGACTTACAGAAAGCGTTTCTTTCATATCAGGAGATGGAGTTGATTAATGTTTTGTTGATTAGCTTTTAAACATACTTTGGCAATGATTATCACCTTTTATAAAATGTATTTGCCCAAAATGAGAAAATCAGTATACTTTTCATTCATAAATATTTAAAAACTTTTTTATAGTTATTTTAAGAATAAAGGCCCCTATGACGTATGAAAAATATATAAATTAAAATTTTCTTTAGCATTCTATTGTTGATTGTGCTTTGTATGTAATGATTGCATGCATTTATTGAACTACTGATCAAGCATGCTTTTCACTTTTCCCTGGAAAGGTTGTAGCGTTACTGGAAAAGCCATAAAATTATTCAAATCCTTCGTTGCATTACACTCATATTTGAATGCCCATATATTTGTGAGACTGTACAGATGTATGGCATGTCTGGCTGATCATGGCTTGTTTGACAGGGACTTTCAAGCAATCTTTTCTGAAATTTAACAACATAGTGTTTCTAGGAACAGGAACATTGCTATGCAGAATGGATGCAAATGTATTACTAGGCTTTATATCAGAATATATGTCTGTGTAAAGTTCATTTTTCACCATTGACCTCAAAAGTTACAACAGTTATGGTCCCTGTTGGATTTGAAACTCCATCATGAAAGCGTTTCGACTCAATAACTTAGAAAAATTTAATGGATTGCAACCAAATTTGAGGTGAGGCTTTACATTTACGTTATGAAGATCTAGGTCAAGTTTGATTTTCACCTGTTTCATGCAAAATATGTGGAAGTTATGACCCCAATTTGATTTAAAATTCTGCCCTTTAATTGCATCATATTGGCCGAGTGATCTGCCTCAATATGGCTCATTTCTATTTTATTTATTTAGTTTTCATTTATTGTTTCCAATAATTGAAGCGATACTATTTTGATTTAGTCATGTCAGTGGTTTGTTCCGCCCACCTCTAATACATTGTTAGCAGGCTTGCACACAAACCACTTTCCGTAGACAATTCAAATTTGCAAGGCATAATTGTATTTAAAAGATGCCTTAACAAAATGTACGTGCAATTGCATTTCCAATTTGTAAGTTCTTTGCTTCTTGGGGAATTCTATAATTTCATGGACTTTTTCCCATGACAATAGCTGAAGAATCTTCAGAGTTTTTCTAACTTAATCCTAAGGGGCTTTTTTTCTAGAATCAAAGCAGAGAAAAGGGAATGCCTCACTGTGTAACATGCCCTAGTTTGATGGCAGAGGATATAGTTCACACCGCATTATTCCCGCGGATCGATCTGGTTTATGTTTTTTTTTAGAAAGATTTTGTTCAAAAATATGGAAATATCAAAATGTGTGAAAATAATATTTAGGTCTAAGCTACAAATGCAAACATTAAATTTATTTTAACTACATCGTACAAAGTAACACCGATGACGTCAACAATAGACCGACTTCGGCAACATTTTAAACAGATGATGTTATTAAACCATGACAACTTGAATAGGTGCATACGAAAACAGATGCGTTTGAATTTAGTATTTACTGGGTCACTGTTTTTCTTTCTTTGCATGCAAACAATCGAAATGAAATAGGTCTTTCCATAAGAACTTTACTCATGCCGTCATTTTGTGGTGGACATTATATTTTTCATATTAAAATAATTTACGTGTAATCAGAAATGACGCTAAATTAAATAAATAAAGCTGACATAGAGAAAAAGAATTATGAAGGAATATTTTTTGTACACAAGATAAGCAAACTGAAATATTGCTACCAAAACTTAAAACAACAGATGGTGGAAACAAATTTAAATTCAAATTTATAATAAAAAAAGAATATTCTAGCGTATCAATAAACTTGCTTTTAATTAATACGTACGTGTTTGGGACTAATATATAACATAGTTTCCTCATAGTCTTAAATACTAGCGTTTTATAAAATAACGTTTCCTCTTTAGTTCAGCAGTAGTGTCGTACAGTCATAGTCTAATTGATATATCCTCGACTCAAAGGCTGTTAAAGTTAGAAAACCAACTTTTTCGTTTCAGAGGACGATTGGAGGTAACTCTACCGGATTTAGCTTTGAGACAACACTTGCATTCTCAAGAGGTTATATGAATATGTAACATACAAAATCCTGTACTTAAAAATTATTGAGGCACGTAAATAAATGGGCAAAGTAGTGAATACATTAGTCCACAATCGGTCCTGAATCCAAAATTGGGATTTCCCAACGGAAATTTTAATTGACATGTGAAATCAGTACAACTTTACTTGAAATATATTGTTCCACTGGAACTGCTTGTCCGGCTCTCCCGATGTTCGCGGTACTTAATGTTTACGTTGTTATTACACTAGATGTGCACTTATCTTTATCAAGACTTTTGGAATATGTATTTATTAACTTCAGAAAAAGTTAATGCGACATCGTTTTCGAGCTACGATGTTCCGATTCCATAGAAAATAATATTTATCTGACATCATCATATCCTTGTTTAAAACAAAGAAACCAATCCAATTCTTGCGTTTGAGTATATTTAACACATCGAACCAGCTGTCGACATTTATGCTAAGTTTAGTGAAGGGAAATCCAGAATAATGAAAAAATGTGCAAATTACCCACATATTTATTTAAGTAAAACCTAAGTTAAGTTAATGAATCAACTTAAAAAATATTTAAACTGTAAATGGACTAAATCAGTTAAATAAATTTTATTACCATAAAAGTATAATTAGTTCCTCAATTTTTTAAAGTCTTTTTCCTTGCATTATGTTGAAACTGAAGCTGTTTTCTTTATTACTTTTTCTTTAAATTATACCAGGTAGATGCTGTGTGAGAATGTGTTCATTTAATCTTCTGATATATCTAAACCAATCAAGGTGATCCTTCCCCACCTTTGCTAACTCCTGATGTACTCGGGTGGTTGTTGTCATACAATTTTTAAAATATCGAAGTTTAACTTACTTTTTACTTTATCTGTGTCATATAGTCGATACCTGTCTTATCGTGAATCATAGAAAAGTTAGATTCGATCCTACGCACTTACTCAAAAGAGACAGACAGACATACATTCAGACGGAAGAATCATTTTTTAAGAATGCATTGATTAGACAGATTGACAGTGAGATAGATACATGTCGATACATACATGCAATTTATGGCATGAATACCGGTAGATTATACAAATCATCATCATCAATCCTTAAAATCCTGAAACAGACTCCTTTAATTATATATTATACTTTTACTAAACAACAGGAAATAAATGTTTCACCCTTAATACATTCAGACGGACACCGTTATCAAACTATATATAATTAATATGATCATGCGATCAGAGTACAGTCAATTCAAGCACTGGAGGAATCACGGTACTAATTCTACTCCCAAAGTGAACCTATGGAAACACCATGATATTAAAAATTCAGTAACTTAAAATTTCTAAGTGCTCATGAAGCTTCTGTGTGGATAAAACCATATGAGCCGCAGAATTTTTTTTTTTTTTTTTTTTTTTGTTTTATCTACATGTGTTTCAAATATGTGTTTTCAATTCCTAACCTAAAGAACCAGATGCTAATTTCAGTAATGAGTGTTCCAAAGTCAAGTCCGTAAAAGCATTGAAATTCCATAAATAGAACATTGTCTCTATTTTTCTCAGTTACAAATAGGATAAACTCTTACAAGATTCTTTTGACTAAAATTTTACTTTCATTATCAACCAATCATGGCCCTCCACACTCATATATAATCTATTTTATGTTCATCCATTTATAAACTGGTTCCCATTTTTCCACATAATTAGTACAGTGAGTCCTGGAACCAGATCATGAGGTATAAGCGAGACACTTATATATGGTGGAATGTTTTTATGAATGTACTGGGTAATTTTGGGAAGGCATTTTGAATTGAAAATAAACAGATTCCAACTGTATACAATTTGACTTAAATTTGTCATATTAATCTGCTGTGGAGACCAATTCTTTTGTTATAGGGAAACGGGACGACATGCACATGTGTTGATAATCACGGAACTGCTGCATCAACGGAAGCAGAAGTACGATATACTCAGATGTATCATAAATTTAGGCATGACGTGAAATGAGGAATGGGGAGTATATTACGACTACTACTATTTATAATCAGAGACATAAGCCAAGTACGCCGTATGGTTGTTGCAGACCAAATTTCAACTTAAAAATAAAATTGCGACAAAAAGAAATCATGGTCAACCACGTTAATTATATATTCTTGTTTTCTTGGTCTTAAAATGGTCCTTAATTGTCTAGAACATCTAATATAAATTTCAGAAACGACCCCTTTTAGAATTAGATTCTTTTTATAGTTTTTGCTAGTAAATATTACTTTACATTAACAAAATTGTCCATTATCCTCTTAACTTTCGAAAATGCTAAATACATTTTATTCAGCACAACATTTCGTCTGTAAGACAAAATTTGTCATAAATTTCAACCCACGGAAAGTAGTTTCCACGGCAAAAATATTTTTAAAATATTCAGTCACATCTCTGCGTGTGTGCAACTCGTTTCAACTTATAGTTTGGAGCCTTGGTAGCTCAGTTGGTTGAGTGTCGGACTCGTGATCTAATGGTAGATGGTTCGATACCCGCCAGGTCAGCCCAGGTCAAATGCCTCTGTGTGTCCTTGGAAAAGATACTTAGCTTCTATTTCCTCGGCATGATATAACCAATAATGTGTTAAAAGTGCAACCAATAAAACAAACAAAATCAAATGTCAGCATACTAATAGTCAAATTATCGTATAACATGCTCGCAGTGACGACCATGTTGTTGTTGGTTGTAGTAGTACTAATAGTATTTCGAAGGTGGTGATAGTACTAAAGACTGATAATAAGAAACGCTAATGGCAACATCTTAACCATAAAGATGTGGCAATAACGATGACGATTCTAACTTTGAATGCGAAACAAGCACGATCGCTAGGTCTTTCTGATATATTACATGGAGATATTATTAGTCGAGAAATTTCTGGCTAATGTATTGCATACGAATAGATGTGATCTACGAGGCACTGGATGAGTACACCCTTTCCCCATCAACACTGCAATCCATTACATTGATTTTCAAGTTTTCTTCAACTTTATTTATCAAACTCGGAAAATAAAAAATATGCATATCTGTGTTGCAGATGCTTTGAGTTACATTATCTTAAGTAAATAATAGTATATGTGAAATTGTATAGTAAAATAACTAATAAGATCTGACTTTCGGTAAATTCTTCAAAAATAATTTCTTAACACAATCCTGCCTGCAGCTGCAAATGTGACTACCTACTATAATTATAACCATGCTTAAAAAGAAGTGCAGAACAATTTCCATGCAAAAACTAAGAAGGTGCAAATATCAAATCCTGGATAAATCACTTACGTTGAATATTCTTTATTCACATTTTTACCTTAAAGTTCCGATTTAGGGACTATATCATCTGTTATGTACAAAAATCAGCCATTAATTTCCAGACACGATCCCTTTTAGTGAACTTTTGTGAGAACGTTTTACTATATATGAACACAGTTTCCCATTCTCACGTTGAATTTTCCAAATTTGCTAACTAGTTTGACTTAGCATGGGAATCATTATATAAAACTAACTTTGGTTAAATTGTCCATCTTGATGTATTCCTCTAATAATTGCATCGGTACAGACACTAACATTCGTTGATAGTGAGGATGATGGCGGTGGTAGTATTTAGTAGTAAAGTAGTAATAATCCATTCTTGCATCATAGGTACTTATCCCATTTGTCACAGCTCAGAAACTATCAATATCCCCACTAATGGGCATGAACAAACGAATGCGCATATGATGATGATGTTCTTGTCCTTTTATCGTTCTCGTGTACTGTTGATGAGTGTTTACTTTGCTATAAGTATGGCTAATTTAGTTATATTGTTTATTTATAACGTGCCGTCATGTCTTACGGAAAGGGTATTATATCACATGTCTGCTAACAGATCCCGATTGTTTCACAATATGTCAATAAATGACTGTATAATATCGATTGTATACTTATAATTCACAAAGAAACCTTTTGTTCGTGACACTATTCCGTCTGACACAAGCATGTCGTGTTAGTCGCTAATAACAATTAGACAAAAGTTTTATTTTTCCGTGGTTCTTGATACAGCTGTTGTCGGGATTATTATTGTTTCGTACGGTAATAGGACCAAGTTATCCATTAACTGAAGACAATCGCGGCTTCCAGCCAATTTAATAAAATGTAATACAATCAGTCTATTTTGTTTTCATACTAAAAAACGTCCAACACACGCACATCCATTGATGCATAATTATAACAAGCTATGACCCCAAACCATCAATGAGAAAACACACATTTTCTTTAAAGCTTAATGAACAAGGATCTATAATTCCATAGCAGCAAGTGACATCCTATCTAACACACAACGTTGCTGTGAGGTTGTAATTTGGTTACATGCGTCAGTAACTTCAAGGTAACGTTGCCGAAACATTGCACATACACATACTCTTAATTGTACTCCAAGCTCTGAAGTATGCACAATTTATAAATAACACGTAAATGCAATGAATATAGTAGCTTACACAGCATATAGTGTAATTTATACTTGGATAATATGTTACATTTTTACAACGTTGTCCCAGTGCTGTGTTACATGTAAAAATCTCTAGGGGAACCATCATTATTTCGTACTTTATTCAGTGTTATTTCCCAAAAAAATAACTGATTGAGGTTTGCAACTTGTGACGGAAAATATTTTATTCTTCACCTTGTATGTTTACAAACATCTTTGACTAAAGTTTGTAGCTCTTCTTGTACCTGCTGGACCGGAAGGTAGCTGAAAAATATATGTGCTGTTTTCAATTGTTTTTGAAGCGTCAAGGTATTACATTAATCAATTAACCTATAATTAGCATCTAGAGTTATAGAAAATAACGTTTTCATTATGATTGAGAGGTTATTTTCGGTTGATAGCGCTACAGAAGTGTCTTGCATATGTGAATACCTTGCGAGCTGGCGATATGTTTAAACAAAGAAAGTATCTACCAAATTTCTCTGCACATAGAATGATATAAATGATCAGTGTATTTATGTGACCTTTATCTGACTCGTGTAGATTACAGGCGTAAGATTTATCTTCCTTGACTAGTATGAAAAAAAAAAATTGAGTGTAACAAAATAAAATGAAATAAAACAAAAGAGAAATAGAAAGGATAATAAAATCGTTAATGTTTTAGACATAATACATGCTGATATGTATAAACGTAATAAAGGAAATACACAGTAAAGGATAATTCGAATTTACTAATTATACATATTAATAATACATAATAATGTAAAAACGGATAAAAATAGATCTAACCATGGTAAATCAATCACACTGGATATAATTTGTTATTCAGAAGTGAAAGAAAGTAAATTATAAGTCAATATTGAGTAATTAGTTATACAATAAATTGAATAGATTACTTTGAGTATGGTCTGCCAAATGATGATAGAAAGAGTAATAAACTGAAACTGATCCATGGATAGTAGACTCAACCTAACCCCTTAAAAAAATCTTATCAAGTAGGAAGTTGCAAAGAAATAAAAATAATTATGTATTGGAATTGATGCCATAGTATTTACAACTTCTAAATCTACATCATACTTTATTTGCACGTGTCAATTTTCAGGCATTATGTTAAAAATATCTAGCTCTTGAAATTTGTTTATTTTTTATTTATTTATTTATTTTTATTAATTTCTTTGAAATAATAGTAAAGTGCGTGTTACATGTATTATTGTAAGTACGACAATATTTCTGATGGTCAATAACTGACTTCATTATTTAGGGATTAGCGATTACCACATTACAACAAGTGTAGTATGCATGAGTACATAAGAATTCAATATGTATCTTGCTACAGATCATGACTATTATATACATGGAACCATATATATCCAAATTAATATTTTTAATGACATGTTTGATGAAAAGCTTTAGAAGTAATGATTACTATAGTCATGTTTTCATTGTTAGCACAATGTCCACAATGTCCACAGAAAATGTTGATTTTCTAATACTGACACTCGTGGTATCCTAAATCTTTTACAGCTATCAAGCTCAGTGTACTTATGCAATTGGATAACGTTATAGAGAATCAACAGAAGCAGTTATAACTTTTAAGAAAAATCTTAGGAAATATCAAAGGCCCAGCAGGAGAAGATACGGAAGAAATACTTCCAAGGCACAGGGAAACAGTACAAGCATTGGAGGATCTTTGCCGGAAGCTGAAAGGGAATCCAGAACTCCGCAAGAAGATGGTAATTTTAAGTCTTTTTCAGATATAGAATAGTTCAAATGTTTGCAAACCTTATTTACAGCTTTGAACCATAACATACACCATGCATGTGTCTAACAATATTTTCAATATGACATGTATTTTGCCACTCCAATTCAATATTATAGTGAATGATATTCAGGGCTGTACACATTTTTCCCAGCCACTTGGCCAAGACAAGAGACTTGTCCTGGCCACTTTTTTACTTCTCCTGTTCTTTTCCAGTTCGTATTTTCTTCATTTTCGAGCGTTTAATGTCTATAATGTTGTCCGTGGCAGCATATGTATTTATATGGATATGACTAGATTGTATTCTTCATTAATATGGACTTGATCATGAACAGCAATGACCATTTAATGGAGTGCCCGAGCCAAAAGAATTTATTTTTCTTTTACCTAAAGGTTAATATTTTTCAACTAATATAATGGATATACTATGTTCTTTTGTTTTCTAAATATCAGAGCAAAAATATTTCTTTAAGCTATTTTAGGGTCAGAATTTTTTTCTAAAAATAATGCACCCCACCTTCACCCCCACCCCGAAAATGTAATGGTCGGTCCCCAATGTTGCAGTATCTTTTATGTGCGATGTGCTGTTGCATATACATGCAGAGTCTGTTTTTAAAATGACTAACCTTTTCATTTTACTGTTTTGGGCGCCTATTTGTCAGAATAACAGATATTTGTTTTTTTTGTTCAAAGTTTCTTATATTTAATGCAAGTTTACCCTCTCTCTTTCTCTCTCTCTCTCTCTCTCTCTCTCTCTCTCTCTCTCTCTCTCTCTCTCTCTCTCTCTCTCTCTCTCATACACACACACACACCATGGAAGAGAGGTATTTCAAGTCACCGATGGGAACCGTCGGGAAGCGGACGGAAAATAAATATTGCAAAAAAGCGGCCGACAGAAAGAAAATTTAGGTTCCGCAGGTTTAAATCTTCCGGAATATATCACATTTTGTTACATCTGATACAATTCAAGAATGTACTAGATAAAATATCTTACATCGGTATGATAACGGGAAAAATGGTCATTGACAATTCAATAAAGTTTCCTGTTGGCATACCAATCTAAGATATGTTGTCTAGTAAATTCTCAAATCGTATCAGATGTTCAAGAAAGAAATGCGATATATTCCAGTAAACTAGACCCTGCTGAACATATATTTTCTTCCTGTCGGCCACAGTGTGCCATATTTACTTTTTGGATGCTTCCCGAAGGTGACTAGGAATACCTTGAGCTTCTAAAAGGACACTTAATTTTGCTTAAATGTACATGAGAGAATACATATCTAGCTGTAAATAATTATTGATTTAATGATATAAAATTATTTTGATTTTTAATTTCCTTCTCATAATCTGTCGAAATTGATTATAGAAGGTCTAAGCCTTCTAAATCATCCTAAAATCTACGTACTTTGTTTTTAAAAACACGATATCGTGACTAAGCAACAGTTCACATCCCCTCCGGACTTTTAACTCATTAGAAAACCCCCCAAATTGGTCAGATACAAGAATTTCTTAGATACAAGAATAATTTTGAATCTGTTGCAAAATTGTAACAAATTATTTGAATATAGGAAAGACTATACTTAGAGATTAGTAGGATCGAGTTTCCCGCAAAACAAAACCAACTGATAACGATTTGACGTTCTTTATTGTGTTCCAATCACGATAAATAAAGCCATTCTTTACCTGCGAACGACTGTCTTTTGCCTTTGTTTTGGAAAGTTACATTTCAGCGCGCTCCACAACAACAACAACATAATGCTTGCGCAGCATTGTTGGACGAGATGTATCAAAGTGTCCGTAAGCATCTATCAGTATCGGATTTGACACACCATTGATCCCCTGGTGTGTTATTATACTTATTCTTTCTCCAGACTACACCCGAAACCAATGACTCTACACTTCCGCATCGATTGTGTATTGGCCTGAAAACATGTAATCCAGTAGCATATGTTTAGGTTCGCCGAATCCCTCGTGAGTGTTGAAACCCTCGCCCTTCGGGCCCAGGCTTCAACGACCCCCTCGGGATTAGGCGAACGTTAATACCAGAAAAAAAACATGCACGATCCCTATATTAAATACTAAATTCATGAGTGCGCGTTATTATTAAAACGGTTAAGATCAAAAATGCTAATCTGGAAGAGAACAGCACCTGAAAAAGTCGGTCCATAAAACTTGCTAAGGAAATTGGGGCTTTTCATTCTTGAAAAATTGTACCCGGCACTAAGCTTTTGCCGTTAGTAACTTGTCCGACAGAAAAATGGACTAGTTCTGGGCGTCGGGCTATCTAATTTGTACATCCCTGCCATTTGTAATGTTTAGTAATTCACTGTGGTTTTATTTATTTTATAAATTGTGGTTTCTATGTTGTGTAATATAGTCGGTGCATGTATGCAGGGTATATTCAAGAGCGAGCGATTCCTGGAATCGCATTATTTTTTCAAGTTTAAACTTTATTTCTTCATTAAATCCATCCTGTATTCAGAAAATTCAAACTTTTTTCAAATAGAGGGGGAGGGGAAATTTCCCGTCTAAATTATCAGTTTAATAATAGACCCTGGTATGTTGTCTTGCAGGTGTTCTGTCTTCAGTTTAATAAAGCTTGTGTAAATATCTTTGCATGCAAAACCATAGAGAAAAACTATCTTTAAGCATATGCTGTCAGCGTGGACAAAGAAAGGATTATTATTATTATTATTATTATTATTATTATTATTATTATTATTGCTACTTGAGTTCTCTTGTTAGTTATAGTAGTAAGGAAAGTACCTGAACAATGATAAAAAGAAAAAACGTTGGTCGGAAAAGAGTCTCGAGAACCGTAATAGGAAGGATTTTTTTCAAGAGCTTATGATCTGCGGGGTTTTAATTTTTATGTGTTTAATATTACTAGCCACAGATATTTAAATGAATGGAAAAGGCACCATGTTTTCTGCACATATGTACTGCAGTTACATACATGTAAAATAACTTCAGACCAAATTTCAAAGGAAGTGTTTGACAAATACTCCACTAATTATTGATGAAAGTTATAAAAATAAATTTCTCCATTCTATTTAAACTTATTTCAAAACGTATTCGTTACTCTTGCTTGAGCTTAACTGAGACTCTATGGCAAGACCAGGGTCAATGAAGTTAAAGAAGCAAAATCGGAGACTCAAAAGTATGCCCCAACCCAACGAGGAAGGAAAATACAAGATTATTTGTTTGAGCTCTTCATTCATTAAAATTTTATTTGATTTTGTATCTATATGCATTATATTTCAAAACGTAATTGCGTTTCTAAATTGCAGATAATATGGAAGGTTGTCCTATTTCCCGGGACAACCAAAACTTAAGTTAGTACAATTAAAGTTTACATCAAACTTATCCAATGGGTGAAGTGTTTCCATGTGGATTTTTATTAAAAGTGAATTATTCGGACAAGTAGAATTGAGTTTTGTGCAAATAGCTTTTAGGATCCACTTACCCGAATGGGCAAATAGCTTTTAGAATCCACTTACCCGAATGGGCAAGTGAGCCTCAAAGTTTACGTGCAGTCCTGCTTAAAGATGTTATGGGAAGAGAAGCTTATTGAAGAAAGTGTTATTACACCTCTTAACTACACTTTTAGATATGTAAGTAGTACTTAGATATATGACTTTGCTCAAGCATAAAAATAAGTATTCAATTTGCAGGACCTGAGCAGAACAGGAAAAAGACTCATGCTGACCTTGCTGTCCAGGATGCAGATTATGATACAGATTCCTATTAATTTCCAGAAAATGAACAGAAACAAAAATAAAGTCATAGTAAACAAATATGCTGTTTTTCCAAATTTATTTATTAAATCCTATCCCTTTGTCTCATCTTAAATACAAATGTATATACATTCGTCCTGTAAGGACTATAAAGTTTGTTAACAAAACTGCATGGTAAAAATATAATTGACAAAATTATATTTTACAACTAATTTCCTTTACTTATGTAGGGTACTTGAACAGGTTTTCGTGTCATCAACAGTAAACAATGTTTGCGTGCAAGCCATGTCAAAACAACCACACTTCATCAAGTTCAGAAGGCATGTTCCCCTTCGTAATTACTTGATCTGAAAATTGTATGCAATTTAGTGCATTTCATTTATGTACCACCATTTATTCCATTAGGAAAATCTAAATGTCATCCTGTCGACCCTAATGTATGACCACCAACCCCTAGAGGTTCATGAAGTGTATTGAACAAAACCCACTAAAGTAGACAAATGTAATTTAGTATACATATTTTCATGCACATATCAATGATCTATTTAACTTTGAAAAATTATTACACTACGGTTTTTTAAGTTTGAACTTTTGAAACTTAACTTCTTGGAAGGAAATTTATTTCAGTACATTTATGCACAAACCACATGAGGTAGACCAATTAAACTTAGTAGGCAAGCTGTTATGCATTTATATAAGGCACAGTGTGGTTTTGCAGGTTATAATTACACTTTGTAAAAAAAAATCTTATCATAACGTTTTGGACTAAGATTAGTGAGGTATGACGGTATACACTGTTTGCTAAGTTATTTTTGTAATATATAAGTGTAGATTTGGACTTTTGCAGTAGTAGAGGGACATATGTTTCACGAACACAAAGTAGTCATTTTTGACTGTTTTCAATAGGTTTTGTTTTAACGTTTTCAGGAGGTTGCAGGAATGTTATGTCATGATGTTAAACAACAACTTGGAAGCAAAATTCCAGCAAATTCACAAAATCATGTTACCACAACGTGATACAACAACGTTGCCATAACCATGAAACTAACTTTGCTGCAACGTTGTTGCAATGTCGAATCGTTAACTGGGAAGCGTAATAGAATATATGTTGGTGTTTGCATTGAGACAAGGAAATCCTAGTCGAGGGGTTACATTATTTGTCTCCGCAAAGTTCTGCCGAGATGGGAGACGAATAATGTAACCCCTCGATTGGGATTTCCTTGTCTCGGTGCAAAGCCCAGACTAGATTATTTTTCTCACTCAATTTCTTCCTTTCAAAATAAAAAATTAGGTATGATCGTTTATCCAGACAAATTTATATTATGACTGCATTGATACAAACTCTAACGCTGGTTGCTGTGATAATGATAGTAGTTGTGTAGCGGCAGTAGAATTAGCCATAATATTAGCAGTATTAGCATTAGTAGTAGTAGGAGGAGATGGTGCTGCTTGGTGTTGGTGATGGTACTAAAGGCTGATACTAAGAAGCGCTACTGGCGGAAACTACTTCTAAGACGTCGACGAATAAGACAATTAAGATATGGGGATAATTATGACGGTTATAACTTGCAAAGCAAAGCAAGAACGATCGTTTTATCTTTCTGACAGGTTACGCCCATCTATTATTAGTCATAGAATTTTGGGCCAATGCTTTTGAAATACAAAAATAAGTGATCTGCTTCACACTGGATTCACCCGTTTTACCTCATCTGAACTAAAATAGTTTTATTTCTTTAAATTGAACACTTCTTTATGTTTACTTCAAACTTTTTATCACAGTCATGGAGAAAGTTAGCAACGTTATCTTGTTAATGGTTCGATGTGTATAACGTTCAGAATATGAATACTTCCTTGACAAATACATTTTAACTACAGTGTTTGTGAAACACATATCCCGGTCTGCCCCTTTTTGTCTGACCCAACCTAATAATACGTGCCCATAAGTTCAAGTCTTTAGAGGTAAAGAAAGCCCCTGGGGCTAATGTTGCATATCAGAGTTCGTCCTTTCATGCCCAATGAGTGTAAGTTTGTCCTTCTTCTCTAAATAATGTTACCTACGATCTCTTCTTTTATTTCGTTGACCATCTTTTGACAAATAATTATAAATTTATTTATGAAGCGTTTAAAATAAGAGATATATTATTATTTTACAGTAATTTGTTATAACGATTGTCTATATTTTCCCATCCACTCCTTTCCATTTTTTATGATTACCATTTTGAGTTTCTGTAGTTTGTACTTTATGAGCATGTACATGCATATGAAAAAAAAACAGTTGGATACAAATGAATTGAAATATCAGCTGCTCGAATAATATTCGTTACTGTGTCGGTTTTTAGAGTGGTGTTTAGTTCTAGTTTAAAGCTATGGGATGACTATTTCAAGTTATTGTGGAACCGACAGTGCTAGATGTTTTATCACCATACCGACCGGCAATACACCAATATATCATCTCCATCAACAGCATAGTCCAGTCCAACTTTTGAATCTGGCATATATTGCTGAAATCTTATCGTAATTTTTCTATATGAAAATTAAACTCTAAAAACGCTTGATAACAGTCTCTTGCACAGTTGAAACAGACAGCGTAATATATGTTATGTTTTGAACTTGAACACCTAAAATACATATTAAATAAGATCATATACTTTAATTTAACCTAGCTACGACGAGTATTTAAAAGGTTCTAAATATTAGTGCGCTTTACAACAAAAAGTTCTTTATTAGTGAACAGCACGTCGCTACATCCCCTCAAAGTACTCCCCGTGCACCTCTACACACATTCTCAATCTGATTAAATTATTAACTGCCATTTTTAATTACTTTTTTGGGTATGTTGTTCATACAGTGGAAAACTGTACTTCCAACAGCATCGCGGCTTTCAAATCGTCTGCCCCTCAGCAAATCTTGGATAACGGGATTCAGCCAAAAATCACTTGGATCGAATCAGGGCTGTATGGAAAATTGGCAATGTTTTGGATGCTGTGCTCTTGCAGGTAGTCTGTCATTATGGCGGATTTATGCTTTGATGGATACCTCGGTGTGTTCCAGGAGCCTTGGCCACACTTTGGAAGCTGTTACGACTCTATAGTCTAAGAAAAATGTAACAGAAAGAAAGTGAAACCAACAAATCATGTAAAAAAAATCAACAAGCAATTTATTACTAGATAATTAAAATGAAAAATCAAAAGGTCACTTACAGTAATGTGTTTTGAAATCCTAATAATCCAATAAGAATGATTGTTCTAATCACAAGTCCTAAATATAGAATGTTCCGAATTCACGGCTGTGTCCTTGAATGTTATTATGTGCCAATGGTCTCCAAAGTCCTGATGTACTAGTAATCTTTGATGTGCTGATGTCAAAATGAAGAATTCCAAAATCTCTGAATAAGTTCACATAAATTCGAAAATCATCAATTAAAACTCCAAAATCCAAAAGTTTATGAGCACTGTTATAATCCAATGAATATTTAAAATAATTCCTCTCTTAGAATTTGGAATGAATTTTCACAACTGTAATAGCTCTTTACAAGACTGATGGTAATGTCAAAACTGAAAAAATGTCCACCAAACATGGTATATATAAAGATTGGTCACATGACAGAATGTTCTAGAATGTGTGTCATCTTAATGGAATTTTACTTGTAAACAAAAATCAACCTTGACCTTCAAATTGAGAAAACATTATATTGATCAAAACAACCTAATTCAAGGACACTAGTTAAACATGTTTTCCCTGATAAACATAAAGATTTAAGCAAATATTAAAGTGAAGAAACATTTATAATTTCCTAAAATATTTATAATATTATATAAACATCATACATAACACCTCCCCTCATAAAGAAAAAGAAAGATTTATATAATAAAGCTTTCTTTTGAATATACATCTAATACTATAATAACCAAAATTACATAAGAACATGTTTTATGATACTGGACTTAATTACATCAAGCAATATTACATTTCTAGGCACGTGAGAGTGCATCTGCAATCACATTGTCTTTTCCCCTGATGTGTTTAATGTCAATGTTATATTCTTGCAATATCAAACTCCATCTCAACAATCTCCGATTTTTATCTTTCATTTTGTTGATGAAAGTAAGGGGATTGTGATCACTGTACACAATAATTGGAGAAAGAGCTGAGGTAACATACACTTCAAAATGCTGTAAAGCCAATATCAAAGCCAAACATTCCTTCTCAATTGTGGAATAATTTTTCTGGTGCTTGTTTAGTTTCTTAGAAAAATAACACACAGGGTGATCCACACCACTTTTGTCTTCCTGAATCAATACTCCACCAACCCCTACATCACTTGCATCAACAGATAATTTAAATGATTGGCTCAAATTTGGTGCAGAAAGAACTGGTGCATTCTTAAGCATGGCCTTTAACTTGTCAAAAGATTCCTGACACTTGTCAGACCAATGAAATTTGGTTTTCTTACTCAATAAACTTGTCAAAGGTTCAGCAATTTTGGAAAAATTGGAACAAAATTTCCGATAATATCCAGCCATACCTAGAAATCGCATCAGTTGCTTTTTACAAATTGGAACTTGAAATTCAGAGATAGCTTTGACCTTAGCTTCTATAGGTTTAACTTGACCTTGTCCCACAATATGTCCTAAAAATGAGACACAAGCATGGCAAAACTCACTTTTGCTCAAATTAATTGTCAGATTCGCATCGCTGAGTCGATCGAAGAATTTTCGAATGGTTTCCAAATGATCTTCCCAGGTGTTGTTGTAGATAATGACGTCATCGATATAAGCGTCACAATTATCAAGACCAAATGTTATCATGTTCATCAGACGTTAAAACGTTGCAGGCGAATTTTTCATTCCAAACGGCGTGACTTTATATTGATAAAGTCCATCTGGAAATAGAAATGTTGAAATTTCTTTTGCCCTTTCCGTCAGTGGAATTTGCCAGAATCCTTTTAAAAGGTCAAACTTGGTGACATATTCCGCATTTCCAATTTTATCAATGCAATCGTCCATTCTTGGGATTGGAAATTAATCAGTTTTGGTGACACTGTTGACTTTTCTATAGTCAGTACACGTACGGAATGTATTATCTGGCTTGGGAACAAGAATACATGGTGAACTCCAGTTACTTTTACTTGGTTCTATGAAATCATTCTCCAGTAGATACTGAATTTCTTTCTTCAGATAGTTCTGTTTGAGAGGATTCATCCTATAAGGATGCTGTTTCACAGGCGCAGAATCTACAATGTCAACGTCATGATAAATTTTACTTGTTCGTGTTGGAACATCAGGAAACAAGTGCTCATAATCATGTAATAGCTGTTTTAGTTCATTTCTTTCCTGTTGTTGTAGATGTGAAAGTTTCTGGTCTAGGTTGTTCAATATTTCTGAATTCCGAAGATTGGTTATACCAGAGTCACTATAGTCTGATTGTATTCCATCGTTGATATCTTCACTATGTGGGACAGGTACAACTAAATTAACTGAATAATTAGCTGGGCTATCTCTGTCAAAATATTCCTTTAACATATTTATATGACAAAGTTGTTTCTGTTTCCGTCTCCCAGGAGTGTTAATGATATAATTTAAGTCATTTACTTTCTTTTCAACGGTATAAGGACCATAAAATTTAGCCTGAAGAGGATTCTGAGGTATGGGAAAGAGAGCCAGGACTTTGTCACCAGGTTTAAAACTCCTTTCCTGTGAATTTCTGTCATACCTTAATTTCATTTTTGACTGGGTATTGTGAAGATTAGTTCTTGCTACTTCACAGGCCTTTGACAACTTGTATTTAAAATCAGAAACATAATCAAGAAGATTAATCTTTGAATCTTCATTTGAAAGAAGTTTCTCTTTCAATAATTTCAATGGTCCACGGAGAGTATGACCAAAAACTAGTTCAAAGGGACTAAAACCCAACGACTCTTGAACTGATTCCCTAACAGCAAACAAAAACAAATGAACACCCTCATTCCAATCCTTTTCTGTATCAAAGCAATATGATCGAATCATATTCTTCAAAGTTTGATGAAATCTTTCCAAAACACCTTGACTTTCAGGGTGATAGGCAGAAGATTTAAACTGTTGGATGCCTAATTCATGCATAACTTGTTGGAAAATTCCAGACATAAAATTTGACCCTTGATCCGACTGGACAGATTTGGGAAGGCCAACAAGTGTAAAAAACTTCACCAAAGCTTTCACAATAGTTTTAGTTTTTATATTTCTCAGAGGAATTGCTTCTGGAAATCTTGTAGATGTACACATGATGGTCAACAAGTATTGGTTGCCTAACTTGGTTTTAGGTAAAGGACCAACACAGTCTACCATTATTCTACTAAATGGTTCATCAAATGCAGGAATAGGTTGCAGATGAGCCTTAGGTATCTTCTGATTGGGTTTTCCTACCATTTGACAAGTGTGACAAGATCTGCAGTATTTAGAAACATCACTTTTGAGTTTCGGCCAATAAAAATGATTCAAGATCTTGTGATAAGTCTTACGGACTCCTAAATGACCAGCCAAAGGAGTTTCATGGGCTAAATTAAGAATTTCCTGTCTATATGACTTAGGAACAACAATTTGATAGCTCACTGACCACTCGTCACCAGCGGGTACATCAGGTGGTCTCCATTTCCTCATAAGGACCCCATTTTTCACAAAGTAACACACTGGAACTTGTGTGGCTTCAGTTTCACTAATAGCCCTCTGAAACAAACAAGATATCTCGGGATCTTGCTCCTGTTCAACGACAAGGGATTGTCGCTTGTCATCCTGATTAGAACAAAGAGAATGAGTTGCCAAAAGAGGATCACTGTGATCAATACCATTTGATTGATCAATACCTGAGGAAAACGTGACCTCATCAAAAGACTGACCAATACATGTGTCAGCTAAAGGAATAATATCCTGATCAACATCACTCTCAAGAGCTTTTTTTGCCATAGCTCTAGTAACTGCACAAGCAGGGTACAAATCAGGGATTTCAGTTTCGACAGGATCAACTTTCTGATCCAAACAAGGCTTGTCAGTTACAAGTGGATTAACCACAACCTTATCTCCAGCTAGGTCATTGCCTAGTAATAAATGAACACCCTCTATGGGTAAAGAAGTCACTGCCCCAACAGTCACAGGTCCAGAAACTAAGTCTGATGCCAAATTTACACAATGAAGAGGAACATTTACAAAGCCGCACTCTACTCCCTGAACAAGAACACTTTCACTTGAAGAAGACTCCTCAGACAAAGGCAAAGTACCTGATAATAAAAGACTCTGAGAAGCTCCAGTGTCCCTTAATATTTTAATTGGGATAGGTTTGGCAGAATCACCAATAAGTGATATAGAACCTTCTGACATGAATGGTTCATAAGCCTCCAAAATAGAATCAGACTGGGGTTTGTTTGACCCAACAAATGTATTGCTTTCAATACAAGACCGTGACCTTGACCTCGTAGAAATAAGAGCATTTGGAAAAGCTCTGTCTTTATTCTGTTGCTTATTTTTCAACTTGAAGCAATCAGAAATAACGTGCCTTTTCTTTTTGCAATAAGTGCACGTAGGAAGAGATAAGGATTTCTGATCAGTCTTATCAGATGTTTGATTCCTAACAGTTGTGCTGTTGTGAAATTTGGAAGTACTCGAATGAGATTGAAATGGTTTTTTACCAGAAAACTGCTGAGAGGACGACTTATTGCCAAATGAAATTTTGTGAGTCAAGGAATAATCATCAGCCATACGAGCAGCATTTTCCAAAGTTTCCACATTCTGCTCGTCAAGATAGGTTTTAACATCACTATGGATGCACCTCTTGAACTCTTCAATTAATACGAGCTGTCGGAGGTTATCATAACCTTGATCAACTTTCTTGGCTGAGCACCACCTATCAAATAGTTGTTCTTTATCCCTTGCAAATTCGACATGAGTTTGCCCAGTTTCTTTTCTACAATTCCTAAACCTTTGTCGATATGCCGCTGGTACCAACTCATAAGCTTTCAAGATGTACTCCTTAACCACATCATAATCAGTGCTTTGTTGTACTGACAGTGAAATGTAGACTTCACGAGCTTTGCCAATAAGTACACTTTGTAATAACAAAGTCCAATGCTCTCTGGGCCATTTCAAGTTTTCAGCTATTTTCTCGAAATGAAGAAAGTATTTATCTACTTCTTTTTCCTGAAAAGGGGGTACTAACCTAATATATCTAGTAACATCAAAACCTGGACTTTGTTTAAAGGAGTGGAGTGTGCTCTGTTTGCCAGTTCTAATTCTCTTAATTTAAATTGCATTTCCCTTTCTTCTCTTTGCATCTGCATCTGTCTCTCCTCTTTCTCTTTCTCTCTCTCCCTCTCCATCTGCCTCTCTTCTTTTGCATTTGTATCTGCCTCTCTTCTTTCTCTCTCTCCATCTGTATCTCCCTCTCTTCTTTCTCTCTCTCTCTGAATCTGAAGCTTTGCCAATTCTAAATCCATCTGGTTCTTTAACTCTAATTCCCTTAATTTCCTGTCAGAACCAGATACAGGCTTTCTCTTCAAACTTAAAGCACTATTTTCAAAAATTCCCTTTCCTACTAAATACTGAATCAAAATAATCTTTATCTCCTGTTTTGTCAATGATACTTTTGCCTCAGATAGACTGTATTTTCTGGCAAACTCGAGCAACTCATCCTTTCTCATGCACTCTAACCCCTCCTGGGTAGGTTTTGAAATGAAATTCTGAACATTAGATGCCATAGTAAATGCTTGTTGGTTTCACACACAAAAAAATTCTCTATTAAAAATCTTTGCCAAAGACAAAAAAAAAATTCCAAGACAAAATCAATATGAATTTCAAAGATAACTTTAAAATCTCTAATATCCTTTAAAGAAATTCAGATCCCGGAACGACGAGCCCCCAATTTCTGTTACGACTCTATGGTCTAAGAAAAATGTAACAGAAAGAAAGTGAAACCAACAAATCATGTAAAAAAAATCAACAAGCAATTTATTACTAGATAATTAAAATGAAAAATCAAAAGGTCACTTACAGTAATGTGTTTTGAAATCCTAATAATCCAATAAGAATGATTGTGCTAATCACAAGTCCTAAATATAGAATGTTCCGAATTCATGGCTGTGTCCTTGAATGTTATTATGTGCCAATGGTCTCCAAAGTCCTGATGTACTAGTAATCTTTGATGTGCTGATGTCAAAATGAAGTATTCCAAAATATCTGAATATAAGTTCACATAAATTCCAAAATCATCAATTAAAACTCCAAAATCCAAAAGTTTATGAGCACTGTTATAATCCAATGAATATTTAAAATAATTCCTCTCTTAGAATTTGGAATGAATTTTCACAACTGTAATAGCTCTTTACAAGACTGATGGTAATGTCAAAACTGAAAAAATGTCCACCAAACATGGTATATATAAAGATTGGTCACATGACAGAATGTTCTAGAATGTGTGTCATCTTAATGGAATTTTACTTGTAAACAAAAATCAACCTTGACCTTCAAATTGAGAAAACATTATATTGATCAAAACAACCTAATTCAAGGACACTAGTTAAACATGTTTTCCCTGATAAACATAAAGATTTAAGCAAATATTAAAGTGAAGAAACATTTATAATTTCCTAAAATATTTATAATATTATATAAACATCATACATAACAAAGCATAAAAATGTCCAGGGACACTAACAGAGTCAGACACAGCTACCTGTTCGACCGGGACCTTTTGCATCGAAAAACAATACGTATAAACCTCTCCTGACAGTCCGACTACGTCGAGCGATTTGTGGCCTCTGTTGGTGTTCTCTGATCCAAACTGTATTATTTTCTCTTGAGTCGGATTCAAAAAGGTAAATCCATGTTTCATCACCTGTGACAATCTCATTAAAACGTCTGTGGTCACACTTTTCGTATTTGGCTAGTAGCTGTTTGGCGATTTTAACCTGAGTCTGTTTTTGATCAGTCGTCAACAAAGGCGGGACCCATCTTGCGCGAACCTTTATGAGCTTCAAATTATTCTTCATTATATTATAAACAGCCGACGAATTAATGCTTGTGATGATATGCATATCTTCCACTGTATATCTAGCATCTTCATCAATTGTCTCCTTTACAGCAGCCACTTCCCGCTCACCAATCGCAGACAACGGTCTTCCAGAACGTGGGTCATCTTCCATGGATTTGTGACCATGTTTAGAACGATGAAACCACCTTAAAATGGTAGGATATGACAGAGAATTACACCGATAAACTTTATCCAAGTTGGCCTTGATATCAATTGGTGAGTACCCTAAGAGCTCCCAGATTTTACAGTATGCTCTTTTCACAGTAGCAGAATTGTTCTCCTCTGATATTTTTAGGTCACTGTCAATTATTTATGTTACGTCACACGCATATATCTGCAGGTGTACGGCGTGCCGCACGTACACCTGCAAACCATTTTATAGAACGTTATTATGTTTATCGATCGGCATTCAATTTATTGACAGGTTCAAAGAAACAAAAATGTTATAACAAAATATTGAGAACTTTTCAAGTACCCTTCTTATTCCGTCTTCTGCGAGATGATGTCAAAAAAGTCAATTCATCCTATTTTTTTCTTGCCACCATTGAGTTAATTTCTTCAGCCCAGAATTCTCTCCAGTTGTAATGATGTTTGTAAGCTTTTAACACATCAACTGGTGTAGGATATTTTATAACCACGATGTACCGTTTTATGTTATTCGGGTCTATTATAAATCAAGTATTCATTTTTCCTTACTGTGTCTCCAGTCGTGATTTGATGGAATATTATATTTATTGCAGATTATATCAGATTGTTTGAGATCTATGTAGTTAATCAGATAAAGATACTGAATATTCACACAACAGTCTTCGTATCTAAAAGTAGAAATGAAACCTTGCATTATCTCTTATACACTCTGATCTGTTAAATGCCAGTTAGATATTTTTCATCAAGCTGTTGCCATCAGAAATGCCCACTTTAACTTATTTTACCGAAATATCCTGTCATAATGTGCTGTATCTCTTAACAGAGTCATCACTATTAAATCTTAAGGTATAGTTATCAAAGGTGTGTGTACTAGTTTGTATGTATAATACTTGTTTTCAGTGTAATACATTTCTGCTTGCTGTTTTTGTTTTATAATATTTTTATTCTTTTTTGTTTTGTTGTTTTTAATCTGAAGTCCATTATTTAATTGTCACAAATTTTCATGCACCTAAATCATTGATTATGACACGTCTGCCATAACTGTAATGCATTTTTCTCTGCTTGTTTCTTTTTACATTTCTCTTATAACTGTATCCCACTTTACGGTACTGTATCTATAATTAGCGCGTGAAACAAAATTTTTTGGATTAAACATTAAATTTCAGTAGACCTTGAAATCCGAGTAAATTTACAATCACCGAAAATTAATGTGGTTTAGATTTATTCCATTACGACAGTTTCCATTTGTTTATCAGATCATGATAGTATCTAGTAAAATGAATGAAGAGTCCAGACAACACATTTCTAATTTAACTATTTCTGATGGCATAACAACCAAAATAAATTATATTCTTGTATCCGAAGGAGTTCACTAGGGATTATCATTCATCTTATTACACCTGTGCAAACAAGCTGTCGAAACGGACGGGCTGACACGACCAACTCAAAATGTCCTTGCTGCATGTAGTTGGAATATAACTAAATAGGAAGACATGACAACGGATTTAAACATCTCCAACAGGAAAATGGACAGAAACACTGTACATTAATGATTGATAGAAATACTTAAGCTAGCTTGGTAAATAAATTAGTGTAGGTACAACCGAAGTTATGCAAATGATATACTGAAACATACATACATACATACATACATACATACATACATACATACATACATACATACATACATACATTATTTTTGTTTAATCTTGAAGTTGAAAAGTTATAAAGAGCGAGTTACAGATATGAATTTTAATATCAAAACCGTGACTACCTCTAAAGAAGTGGCTGAGAGTTTCTGATCATACAAGGGATGTTCTAAGGAACATGCTTCATGGAATTCTTTATCTAAAACAGCAACAAGGACAACTACAACATTTACTATTACTATTACTACTAAAACAACAACCGCTACTACCAATACTACTACTATTTTTACTACTGCTGTTGTTTTTGCTTCTGCTGCTGCTAATATTGCTTTTTGTACTACTTCTACTACTACTACTTGTATCATATCATAACTAATGCTACCACTAGTCAGTCTATGGATGTAGCACATGTTTTATCAAAATCTCTTTGCAAAATATGAGTGTTAAGCAAGCAGACTGGGTGACAAACATATGCATGAAGTATATAGTGACTGGTGCCTGGAAATTATAACATGTCTAAAAAGAATGCATGTTTAGACTTATTGCACATTTATCCAGACTTGATCTAACATTTAACGGTACGAGAAAATTGACGGTCCAATTATTTATTTAAGTACCTGTTGACAATCTCAAACAAGATAGTTATGATAATCTTTGCGATAAAGATATGTGTATTATTCACACTTGTAAAGTTGAGCAAGAGTGAACACATTATATGTTACCACAAAGGTTAGAATTTGTGAAGAGGACCAGGGAATCAATGGTGGTCCAAATAAGCCCATGAAATTCTTGCGCAGTATTCTCTTTACTGATTAGCTGCGACCGTGGGAATTTTTCTTGCCCCGCCTTCTGGAACGTTTTATTTACTATTACTATCAACATTTTGGCGGCCATTTTTTGAATCGATTGCCCAAGGGGCATTGAGAAAAAAAGGTTACGTCTGTCGGAATATGGCCAATTTACCCCACAGGGGCACGCTACATATACAACTAAGGGTATTAGTCAATGGATACAGGGCTGGGGCGGGGTATAAACCTATAACAGGGACCCCACTCTATGATAAGCGTGGTTTAAATGTTAACCTGTTGGAGTAAATAAACTCACCTCTGTTTAGAGAAGAATGTGGACAAATGCCGGTCTCCCAACAGACAGAAAGTTTTCCAACCACAGCATTGTTTTAAATCACATAATTCAAATATCCGGTCACAAATACATTAAATCTGGAATTACTTTACTCAGAAACATCTTTAGTCTAGATTTAGTACAATTTCTGCATCCGTTAATCATCCCCTCACATGAATATCCAACAACTGGAAAGAAACTTGTTCCGCCGTATACAATAATATAGTAATGAAACTGACACAATTTAGGTGGAAACATCATAAACAGTCTCATCGACATCGATGTATATATGGCGCGTCTAACCTAACCCAAGTGAACTATGTGACATCACACAGGAATTTCCATCGGAGATCTAGTGTTGAAAAATGATTTTGTCTGTGTCAAATGTTCTATTGATTTGGAAGGACAGTTGCTCTTTTAATTATAATTTTGTAAAAAAAAAAAAATGAGGAAATCAGTATCCTTTTCATTAATAATTATTTAATCACTTTCTAATTTATTTTAGCAATAAAGACCCCTATGACGTAAGAACAATATATAAATTAAGATGCTCTTTATCATTCTAACGTTGATTGTGCATTTATATGTAATGATTGCAATGCATTTGTTGAACTATTGATCGTTTGTGATTTTATGACGTTCAGTTTTACCTCAAAAGATTTAGCTTCATGGAAAAATTAATGCAATTAGGTAAATCCTTTGTTGCATATTGCACTAATATTTGAATGCCCAAATATTTGTCAGATTCGCACATGTGTATGGCATGTCTGGCTGTTCATGGTTTATTTGACGGGAACTTTCGTACAATCCTTTCTGAAATTGAGCAAGCGTTTGTTTTTCAGAACAGATATATTGTTATGTTGAATGGACTGAAACCAATTTCTCTACTAGGTTTCATATTAGGAAGACCTATGTCAAGACAAGAACAGAAGATCTTTGTAAAGTTCATTTATCACCATTTTCGCCAAACAATTACAGGAGTTACGATCCCTGTTGGACTTGGGACTCCGTCATGAAATCGTTTCGACTCAATAACTTGGGACTCCGTCATGAAATCGTTTCAACTCAATAACTTAGAAGGACTTGGGACTCCGTCATGAAATCATTTCGACTCAGTAACTTAGAAGGACTTGATGGATTGAAACCAAATTTGGTGTGCGGCTTTACATTGTGAAGATCTAGGTCAGATTTGATTGTCACCAGTTTGCTGCAAAATATGTGGAAGTTATTACCCCAATTTGATTTAAAAGTATGCCCTTTAATTGCATTATACTGGCGGAGTCATCCGTTTCAGTTTGACGCATTTCTATTTTATTTTATTTATTTATTTATTTATTTATTTTTTTATTTATTTATTTATTTATTTATTTATTTATTTATTTAATGTTTCTAATCATTGCACCAATAACAGTTTGATTTAGTAATGTTAGTGGTTTGTCCCATCCGCCTCTAGTAGCTTGTTAGCAGACTTGCACATAAACCACTTGACGTAGACAGGTCAAATTTGTAAGGCATACTTTCAGTTAAAAGATGCCTTAACAATTTCACGTGCCAGCACATTTGAAAATTGTAAGTTTTTAATTATGTTGCTTCAAGACTTGCAAGTCATTACAGATTGAATACAAACGGGGGTGAATGGGTGGGAGGGAGAGGATTAAATTTGCCAGAGGTCTAAAGGCAGATAATGTACCTAGTCGTTTTTCAGAAGTTGACACATTTGGAAATAGCAAATCACCAATCCTTCCCCTTTCGTTGTCTTTTACATAGGTTTGTTATCAGCTATTATGAACACAAACTGGTGATTGTATACTGAGCATATTTATCACTTCCTACTTTGGCTCAGACCCATATAAAAATGGCAACTCCCCCACCCCATCCCAGGACACACACACACACACACACATTTCTCTCTCTCATTTTTATTAACCATATCTACTGAAAACTCACTAAAATAAATAACTCGTTTTCTATGAGCGAAAGTTGTACGCTAACTGTGATTGGCGTGGCTCTCTATTTTGACACTGGCACACGAATGAAACAAAAACAAAAAGAAAGAGATCCTTCCATACGACCTTTACTCATGCCGTCATATTATAGTCGATATTATATTTTTCATACAAAGACAATTAACGTGTAATCAGAAATGACGCTAAATTTGATAAATGAAGCTCACACAGAGAAAACGAATAATAAAGTATTACTTGTAAACGGGATGAGCAACAAGGAAATATTGATATCAACACTTAAAATCAAAGAAGCTGCAAACAAATTCACTGACTGACTGACTGAAGTTGGATTATAGACGTGTGCGACGATTCCGTCATGTACGTCTCATTAATATGCGCACGGCGCACTATTTAATTGCTCACCAAACTGTGTTATTAATAACACAATGGTGTACAAAGTGTGCAAAACACACTCTGTGAATTTGTTACACCCCTCCATCGCTGCATGGTTTCCCCAAAACTGGGGTTCATTGAAGGCGCGATACGTTTAGGAGGGTGTGTAACCATTTACTTTCCACCTGTACATAGGATTAGAACCTCAATGTTAACAGGTTTAAATGCAATGCATGCACCGCATGCTATGTCAGGAACGTGGCAGGCGGCTTGGGTTTGGCAAGGGAGACACGAAGCGGAACGGAAGAAACGCCAGGATCGTAAGAGGTCGAATTCTGCCCAGTTTACTAAGTCGGGCTGTCCCTATTACCAATTGTGTGTTAGCCACATGTTGTAATTATGGTCACATTTTCACAGTTAAATAAAATTTTCCTATTTCCCTATCAATTTTGAATTTCGTGTACAAAATGTACATGTATTTTCTGAAAAATGATGAATAAATAAATCATTAGAGGTTAGAGTACCCCTTTGATTTTTTTTTTTTTTTTGTGATCGTAATCAGATATTGACAAGTTATCATTGAATTCGGTGGATAATTGATCATATTTGTGTTAAGATTTAGTTGTATTCGAAAAGGTTTTCAAGCCAAAGTGAAAACCTGGAGGCCTTGAAAGAATTCCTTAGCCCTTAAAAGGGCTGGGTATTACCCCTAGCATCGGCAATGCTTCCTTCAGTTGCCCAGGCACAATTAATCTCTTTGGTGGTCGATTTCTGCTACCTGGGTCAATGATGTGATAAAGGGCTTTGTCATCCATCCAATCCTCGCAGTTTAAGGGGAGGGCGTCAATCCGGTGGTATGCGATCAAGAAATTGCATATGAGCACTGCTAGCTGTGCCTCAGTTTCAATGTATCTCGGTCCCATTCTCCTGATGTTTGCTATAGCTTTTTTAATACGTGTTTTCGACCTTTTTTCCCCTCCACTGCTTTCCGTCAACAATATTGTCCTATGGTCCTCGATGAAGCTAACGGCTTTGTCTTTTTCCTCCCATATATCTTCACCAGTTCCGGTGTGCAAGGCCATACGGTAGACGTATGTCCACGCTTGTTGGTGTGGGGTGCCGGTTATGACTATTTTGCCCTCTTCTAGTGGCAGTATGGAAGTGGACAGTTTTGGTGCTGGTGGAGGTGGTGACGAAGCTTTCTTCTTTCCTGCCGATGCTGTCTTCCTTGCCCCCATTTTCTTCTCCTCCTCTAGTTTTTTCCTTGAAGACTCTGTCTCCTGTAACCCAGCTACAGATGGTGTAGACATTGCCGCTGGAGGAGTAGGCGGCGGTGGCGTAGCTGGTTGCGCTGCTGGTTTTGGCGGCGATGTGGACGCTGTAGTAGTTGGCAGCGGCGGTGGTGTTGTTGGTCTTGGCGGCAATGGCACTACTGGTTTGGGGACCGTGACAGGACCGCTCGGCTTCGGCTTAGGGGGCGTTCGTTGCTCCCACTGCTTATTCCAGGCCCGTCCCCTCCATGGCCCTCCTCGTCTCCAATCCCTTGGGTTTCTTTCTACCTCATTTCTTTTTTCTTCCCATATCAGGAGAAGAGTGGTTCTCTTCTCCTGGGCTCTTAAGTTCCACCCTGAAGCCAGTGAAAGGCCGAGGCCCTTCAAGGCATTCAGGGCGAAATCAGGAATTATTTGCTCCATGACTAGCTCTGTTTCGCTGTGTATGCTCCTGCTCTGCTGACTGCTCACTACTGACTGCTGCTGCGTGCTGCAAACAAATTCACATTTTTCTAAGTTATAAAAAGAATTTATTGGTGTATCAAATAAACTTGCTCTAATTAATATGTACGTGTTTAGGGCTGTACTATCACGGACCTAATTGTTTCCTCATAGACTTAAAAAACTAGCTTAGATAAAAATATAATTTCCGCCTTAATTCAGCATGTGGTGTTGTATAGTCAAAGTTTAATAGATATATCCTCGACTTAAAGGCAGTCAAAGATAGAAAACTTAATTCATTTCAGAGGAAATGGGAGGTAACTCGTCGGACTTAGAGACATTTAAATGAAAAGGAATAAATATGATTTCACGGGTAGCAATGAATGTCGACTTTGTTTCTAAGCTTTCCCGTCAGCTACAGCTCAACTCAACAAACACATGTCATTTTGCATTGTTTCTAAATATGCGCATTTATCTTTGTTCAGTGGGCAGCTATAATTACTTTACACAATTTCCACTATCAGATTAATTCGAACATGGCAAAGCTAGTGGATATAGAAAGTACAACAATTACTATCTCTAATTGAAATACTTCCTCTAGAATTTGAAAAGTGATGACATTAGTACTTCAATGTATTTA
This sequence comes from Margaritifera margaritifera, assembly GCA_029931535.1. NCBI lineage: Eukaryota > Metazoa > Mollusca > Bivalvia > Unionida > Margaritiferidae > Margaritifera > Margaritifera margaritifera. The sequence goes on along the minus strand of JAQPZY010001530.1, from coordinate 3,705,814 downwards.
TTATTTTATATTTATTTTTTATATATTTCTGCCACAAGTTGCTTTCAACTATAGATACATTAACTGATAAACGTAAAGACCCTGAAACTACGCTATCACAAGCGGCCGTCTAATAAATAAATTCCCTCTACTTACAGAGCAAATACTGAGCTACACTTCGCAGACAAGGGTGGGAGAGATATTTTGAAAGTGTCATGAAATGATGTAATATAAGACTTTGATTTGTAACCGTGATATTTTGGGTTTACAAATTAAACCATGAATAATTACAAGAGTTTCAACGGTTTTGATGATAATGAAAAAAAAAGAATAATTCATTTCATTTTGTTTTTATATTTTTGAACTACCTCTCTCTACTAAGTTTTACCAAAAGGAATAACGAATACACAAACAAAAGACCACGCTTGATTACTTTCTTATTATATTGCGTACGATTTTGACAGATTACGCAGAAAATCACTGAAAATTGATCAGACAAATGGTTTGCCGTTGTGCTTGGGGCACATAGAATGCAGATTGTCGTTATTCTGCACGGATTCAAGGTTGTTTTTTTGTAAATTTTCTCAAACCAAAAACCAACATGGAAAAATGTCTGCGTTGGAAGTGATACATTAATTATAATCATATTTCATATATAAATACACGAAGCTGTATTAAAATAATGACATCATTTGTTATGATTGTGAAACTTGTGAATACAATTTTATGCTAATTGGATGGTTATGTTCGAACTGTATACCTTATTTCAGTAAAAATATTACATACAACAAAGAAAATGTTGTGTGTATACGTGCTGTTTATTTTTGTCTTTTTATTACCTTGAATTTTTTATTTATTTATTTTTTTTTGGGGGGGGGGTAAAATTAAATTTGGAATATTGGAATCCTGCATCATACTTCATTAGAGTTGATTTTGTTAACATTTTCAAAATTGAGCATATACTTGTAATTGGTGTCAAACTGACAAAAAATTTGGCACAGGTTGTTTTTCTTGGAGAAATTTAATAAAATACTGTGGGTTGTGGATTTTAGAAACCATTTCCACCCTATACACTAAGTTCTTGAATGGCCCTAACTCTATTCAATATCTATACTTGAAAATTGGATTTTGACATCATTTATTTCAAAATTTTAAATTGAATTTTGTAATATAATTTTTATTATGGAGTTTTTTAAAAAATATTTTGACTTTATAAAGAGGTGAAACTGTAATAAAATATTTATTTTGTCTTTATTAGGCCTGAGACTATAAATAACAGCAAGCGATGTCCTGCCATTTTTTGCATTTTTGTCATGCTGACTTCAAATAAAACTTATCTCATATAAATTACTGATTTTATAACACCTGCAAAATGTTATGACATCAATGAAGTAAGATAAAACACGTCACACTAATTTAGCGAACAAAGTTAAAAGTGGATGCAAATGTGTCCCCTGTCAACGTGCCTGTAGTTGTTTATTTCGACATGCCATCATTATTTCTTTCTTTTTTAAGAGATAAATGATCGTTTTGCATGGACTGAATTAATTTAAATTTACTGGTTTATCAATGATATCCTTATAAAATGCTTTTATCCGTCCAACTGAGGATACATGTTAACGCGGCCTAAAGAACGTAAAACACTCCCTTCAGTCACTCAGGAAACTTTGTATAAATTGTTTATTTATTTATTGTAACTTTAATGTTTTTCCTAAACATTATTAAATTATTAATTGAGAATAAATACAAATAAAAAATTATAGTAGATCAGAAGAAGTATTTGTTGTTTGTTTCTTTGTTGTTGTTGTTTTGTTTTTTTTAAGTGGGGGGTGGTTTTGAGGGGTGGTTTTTTTAAAATTATTATTATTATTATTATTATTATTATTATTACATGACAATTATACATGTACAATATAAATTTAATGGGTGCGAATACATAACGAAAGCTTTATTTGAAATTTTTAAACAAATTTAAAAGAACCATTACTGAAGTCATACTAGAAATTCTGATTTAATTAACGAACATACACAACTTTGCAAGAACAGAAAGATTCAGTTATTTTTTCCTCTTCTAGCGAAATGTCTACTTAAAGTTTGCGAGGATGCTTGTTCTTTCTCACAGACCGCCAGCAACGTGCTGCAACTTTCACCTGATTTTCGCCATCTAAAAACCTAATTTCATGAATATACCCTTGTGTGTAATAGTTCAAGCCTTTCATTAACACACGATCTGAAAAATTCTTGCAGTCAGGTAGGAAAGTTTCAGAAATATTGTCGGGAATATTTTCCAATGAATTTATTGCTGATGCTATTGAATCCTCCATTTTGACGATAGCTTGTGAGCCGGAGCAACAGTAACTAAGTGGGTGGAGCTTATCGTTCGATACCGGAACTATCCATTGTATCGGTACAGACACTAGCATTGCCTGGTAGTCAGGATGATAATATTAGTAGTTGCAGTCCATTCTTACTCCAAAAAAACTTGTCCCATGTGTCAAAGTTTAGAAACTATCGAGATCCCCACTCAATAACCATGTGCGTGCCTAATAGCCATGAACAAACGAATGTGCATATAATGATGATGTTCTTGTTCTTCTATCGTTCTCGTTTATTGTTGCTAAGTGTTTACTTTGCTATATGTATGGCTAATTTATTTATATTGTTTATAACTTACCGTCTGTGTTACCAGATTTCTCTGTTAACAGATCCCCGATTGTTTCACAATATGTCAATAAATGACTGTACAATATCGATTCTATGCTAATAAATCACAAAGAATCCTTTTGTTCGTGACACTATTCCGTCTGATACAAGCATGTCATGTTAGTCGCTATGCACAATTAGACAAACGTTTTGTTTTTCTGTAGTTCTTGATACAGCTATTATGAAAAGTTTTGCATCATCGCCACTTATTATGAAAGGTTTTTAGAGATTTCCACCACTTATTAGGAAAGGAATTTTAGATGTTGCACCTTATTATGGAAGAAATGCTCATGATCACTACTTGTTATGAATGATTTTGACCATCACCACTTATTGTGAGAGTTTTTCTTTGGACAGCATTTGGTATAAATAGTTTGTCACTGCTGCTGGTGATAAGGGGATGTTCGTCCAGCAAGATTTCTGTGCGGCCTCCCTTGCGGAGGTGTCACTCCTTGCGATGTGTTGGCTACATCGCTGGGGTGCGAGAGGGGTACCGGGTTCGAACTACAAAGGAGGCTGCAAGCAAAAACAACTCTTCAGATGTAAAGAGACGTAGCAACTTTTATTAAATTAACACATTCCGAATAAAAACTACATAGGAAGATATATATTCTAAATACAAGAATACACGTATAATTGATATATTAGTTCAAAGCTTGCCGACTTCATACATTTATTTAATTTCTGTATTTTTTGAATTCTGATGTAAATTACTAAATATTGAATAAACCCAAGATGGCCAAAATAACTTAAAATATAGTAAAACTCAATATTTCGAACTACGACCAAAATAAATATCGTGTATCATGTTTTTTTTTTCAAAGCAACGACATTTTATTTCTAAATTAATTATCAAACGCATGAAGCTGGCAGCAAATCTTTTTTCCAATAATTCAACATTATAATTTCAGTAGAAAATTCACACAATTACAATTCATATAAATTCCTACTAAAAATCTACACAATTATGATGTATATAAATTACTAATAAAAAATCTTCACAATCCCCAAAAAAGAATATAATTTACAATTAAATATTAAGAATAAAAGCACATAATGTTCCAAGAGAGAAAGAAAAATACCTTCCAGCACCTAAAAAATCTTACAAAAAGTCTTTTAAAATATGATAAAACAATTTTCTCTTACCTGCAACAAGAACAACTCTTCAGATGTAAAGAGACGTGGCAACTATTTTCTCAAGGCGCGCAGCGCCTTATATCCAGTTCTTGGTCAAGGAATGCGCAGCTCACTCTATATAAAGTTATGAGTTTAGGCGATACAGGCTAAAGCGAGGTCTCTAGCCACGAGATTCTCACGAGACTCTCACACAACGCATTCCCCTTTCCAAATATGTTTGCAGGTTAGTTGAACTACGCTCTTTACACGAAGGTTGCCGAAGGTTGCTGACCAGGCTAGGTGAAGGTGTTGAATTACGTAGACGTGAAAGAATTTTTTCCAACATCAGCGTTTTGCCTTTACAATCCCCCACCTGTGTATTGTCAGAAAAATCTCACTCCTACCGTAAAATATCAATGATGTACACTTTTGTACCATTATGTTTTAGAGAACTCAAGCGTTAAAAATTATGTTTTATTAAGAATTATAAACATTTGAATTATAAAAGAAAACTTACTCTTTATAAAAATTCCTTAAAAATTCATCGATTAAAGAATTATAAAATTTGAATTATAAAAATTTGAGTTATAAATATTCCTTGAAAATTCTATCGTAACACAGCTGTTGTGCGGATTAATATCATTTAGTACAGTAACAGAAAAAGCTATCTACTGACTACAGACAATCGCTGCTCTCAGACTAATGAACTTCATACATACGCGCATCCTATAATGCATAATTATAACAAGCGATGATCCCAAACCATCAATGAGAAAATAACACATTTTCTTTAAAGCTTAATGAACAATGATCTATAATTCCATAGCATCAAGTGACATCCTATCTAACACACACGTTTATGAAACGTTGCTGTAAGGTTGTGATTTGGCTACATGCGTCACTAACTTAGAGGTAACGTTGCTGTAAAGTAGTGATTTGGCTGCATGCGTCAGTAACTTAGAGGTAACCTTGCCGAAACATTGCACATACACATAATCTTAATTGTACTCCAAGCTCTGAAGTATGCAAAATTTATAAATAACACGTATATGCAATGAATATAGTAGTTACACAGCAAATAGTGTCATTTATACTTGGATAATATGTTACATTTTTACAACGTTGTCCCGATGTTGTGTTAAACCTAAAAATCTGAGAAGAAACCGTCATTAATTCGTACTTTTTCAGTGTTATTTTCGAAAATACATAACTGGTTCAAGTTTGCAACTTTTGCAACTTGTGACGGAAAATATTTTATTCTTCCACTTGTATGTTTACAAACATGAGGTATGATCTCTGACTTATCAAATGTTACGAAAGTACCAACTAAAGACAGGGGCTGATATATGAGCAGTTTTCAATTGTTTGAAGCGTCAAAGTGTGTATATTGATCAATTTTAATCAACAACTTACATCTAGATTAATAGAAAACAACGATTTCATTATGATTGTGCGGTTATTTTTGGTTCACGACACTATAGAAGTGTCTTGCAAATGTAAACACCTTACGAGGAGGAGTAATTTTCAAACAAAGAAAGCTATTTGCCAACTTTCTCTGCAGATTTAATGATATAAATTCTCTGTATTTATGTGACCTTTATCTGACTCTTGTAGATTACAGGCGTACAATTTATCGTTTTTGACCATTATGAAAAACAATTGAGTGTAACAAAATAAAATGAAATAAAACAAAAGGGAAATGGAAAGGATAATAAAAAAAATATGTTTTAGACATGTATACATGCTGATATGTATAAAATTAATAAAGAAAATGCACACACTAAATCGTAATTCGAATTGTTAATTACAAATATTAATAATACATAATAATGCAAAAATGATACAAAATATATCTAAACAATAATTATGGCATGGTAAATTAATTACACTGGATATAATTTGATATTCAGAAGTGAAAGAAAGTAAATTATAAGTCAATATTGAGTAATTAGTTATACAATAAATTGAATAGATTACTTTGTGTATGGTCTATTAAAAAAGGCTGAGGATGCCAAATGATATTAGAAGGAGTAATAAACTTAAACTGATCCATGGATTGTAGACTCAAACTAACCCCTTAAAAAATCTTATCAAGTAGGAAGTTGCAGAGAAATAAAAAATAATTATGTATTGGAATTTTCAATTAGTTTATATAAATCAATTGACGCTACAGTATTTACAACTTCCTAAATCTACTGCCATCATTATTTAATTCGCAAATGTCAATTTTGAGGCGTTATGCTAAAAGTCTAGCTTTGAAAAAAAATTTTTTTAAAACATTTTGTTTCTTTGAAATAATATCAAGGCGCATGTTACATGTATTATGGTAAGTACAACAATATTTTTGATGGTCAATAACTGAGATCAATATTTAGGATTAGGGATTACCACATTACAACAACTTTAGTATGCATGAGTAAATAAATTCAATATGTATTTTGTTACAGATCATGAATATAATGTACATGGGACCACGTGTATTCAAATCAATATTGTAATGACATGTTTTATTATAAGCTTTAGATATACTGATTACTATAGTCATTATTTCATTGTTAGTCCAACGTCCACTGTTAACAGTGATTTTTTAGAACTTTCACTCATGGTATCCAAAATATTGTACAGCTTTAAGGCTCAGTGTACTTATGAAATTGGATAATGTTATAGAGAAGCAACACGAGCAGTCTTTTAAAGGAAAATTTTAGGAAATGCCACAGGCCCAGCATGAGAGGATATGGAAGAAATACTTCCAAAGCACATCGACATAATATAAGAATTATAGGATCTTTGTCGGAAGCTGAGAGGGAATCCAGAACTCTGCAAGAAGATCGTAATTTAAAGTTTTTTTCAGATACAGAATAGTTCAAATGTTTGCAAACCTTATTTACAGCTCTGAACCATAACATACACCATGCAGGTGTCTTACAATATTTTCAGGATTACACGTGTTTTGCCACTGCAATTCAATATTGGAGTGAATAACATTCAGCGCTGTACAGTTGCTTCGTGGCCACTTTTCCAGGACAATAGACTTTGGAAAAGTGATTTGTCCTGGCAACATTTATACTTCTCCTGTTCAGGTCTATAATGTTGTCCATGGCAGCATATGTAATTATACGATATGACTGAATTGTATTCTTCATTAGTAGGGACTTGATCTTGAACTGCAGTGTAAGGGTCTGACCATTTAATTGGGGTGCTGGGGCATGGGATTTTTTTTGAGCCAAGATTTTTTTTTTTTTTACCTAATGGTTAATATTTTTCAAATAATATAATGGATATACTAAGTTCTTTTTTTCTTCTAAAAGTCACAGCAAGATTAGTTTTCAAACTATTTTAGGACCGGAAATATTTTTCCTTAAAAATTCAACACCTTCACCACCCCCCACCCGCTCCGCCGTAAATTGAATCGTCGGTCCCTAATATTGCAGTGGCTTTTATGTCCACTGTGCTGTGGTATATACATGCAGTTTCTGTTTCTAAAATGACTAACCTTTAAATGTTACTGTTTTGGTCGCCTATTTGTCAGAATAGCAGTTATTTTTATTATTCAAATTATCGAATGTAAAAAGAGTTTCTTATATTTAGTGCAAGTCCACTCTCTCTCTCTCTCTCTCTCTCTCTCTCTCTCTCTCTCTCTCTCTAACTCTCACACACACACACACACACGTAATATATAAATACTACAAGTGTAGTATTTATATAGTACGTGTATGACTGATACGTAAATTTTAAGCAACAATACTAGCCCATGTGCTGATGATCGTATTCTGGCCCTGGCTACTGTCACAATATATGTACATTTCAAGTATGTATGTATGGATGTTATCTTTACTACATATACAACAGTAACCAAAGTAACTTAGAGAATAATTGTTGTATTTCATTTCCATCCATCTATCTATCTAAAAGTATTATCAAGTTGTGACGATACTGGTATAATACAGGGCACAATACTATTATTTTTGTTTAACGAGTATCGTAAGCAATTTTGTTACATTTAGTATCATTGCTATTTCGTGGCATATCCCTCCACATTGATAGTCTTCTGGTATTATCATTTCTTACAATACTGGTCGAAATAATCAGCATTACTAATACTCGATGCTAATTGTGTATTATGATCGTTAATTTTGTTCTAGTATTTACCAGTATCCTTAGATTTTACAATACTGCAATTTCCAGTATTATCAAATGGCACGAGTTGTTCATAGTTAGACAATTCGGTTTTATCCAGTATTTTTATCCAGTATTTTTCGCACAATACTGGGATAGTTGTGAGCAACCAGTATAGTCAAGAATACTGCCTCAGACAGCATTGCGGTCGCGTTCTTCGTGTATAGTGACCTATATTTCACGCCTCACTGACTTCGGTTCACTTTTGAATGCCTCCTTTGCTATCTATGATATGATTATGTTATTGGGTGGAAGGATTATAACGAATAGTCGAGCTATGCTGTCTTTAGCCACCTCTTGTTTAACATATAGTTGTGATTCTCACTGAGTAATGTAATGAGTGGTATGTCAGTGATTTTGGTTCAATCCAGGAAGTGTTATAGGTATTTTAGGTTTTAAACGCTAGAAAAAGAAAGAAAGAAAAAAATGATACCGTTTTATGATGTTTAATGAAAATATAATCCTTTAGACTGTGTACTGGCGTATAACCTCAATGAGTTAATTTACGTGTCCAAAGGATACCATGAGAAATTAAACGCTTGAACATTGCAGGGCCTGCAAATGTATACAGTCGGCTTGAATTTGCTAAGGACACCCCTTGTATATTTTTTCGTGAACCCCTCTCATATTTTATGGCAAATTAGAACGATATATAAAGCAAACACATTATTTATATACAAACAAAGAAACAAAAACAAAAAAAGTTATATTTAGCGTTCACCCCATTGATATACAAAACCTCAAAGAAAAAATCCCTGTATTTAGAATACATTACTTTTCTATTATATTGTAATTGACTGTCATAATCTTTGAACTAATCATCGGCGTCTGCAGAATTTCCCGTTAACAGAAGTCCAGCATGTTTTGTGTGTGTGTGTGTGTGTTTTGATTGTTTTGTTAATTTTTTGTATGACGAAAGACAATCGGAATTTATAATGTTTGTATTATCGAAGTTATTGCAAAAGAAACACCGTCTGATATCAAAGCCATATAAATTTCAATCATTGATTCCAAACCTTTTTAACCTAAACCGATTATTTAACGAAGTTGTTTACTTATTTTTAATTTGTGCAATGAACGAAAAGCGAATTCTTCATATTATATATATATATATATATATATATATATATATATATATATATATATATCAAGGTTAAACTCTCATCGAGGTTCACCCTGGTCAGACACCTTGCACAATGGCGCGCGGTTCAACAATAGTTACTGCTAGCCTCTATGGTAAGAGCCAGTCTCCTAATTAACATGGGGGTGAAATAAACATTCAAATTCATGAGCAACGGGTGGTCCAATGACACTTATTTGCGGGGGGGGGGGGGGGGGGGGGGGGGTAAAGAATAGAAAATAAACTCAACATTCTGACTAATGATGTGATGGTCTAAATCGGTTAGATGACACAGTCGTTTTCCTCATCTTATTGCCGAGGAAAACGACTTATGCCAGTTAACATATACAAAGATTTAATCCTAAAGATAACGGTGATAATAGTTTCTTAAAAATTTTTGGGACCAACCATTTAATTTTCGGGAGGGGAGGGGGAGTGGATTTTGTTGAGAAAAAAATTCCGACCCAGAAATAACTTCAGAACAATATTCATGCTCTGATTTTTCTGATTTTTAGATGAAATAAAAACTAATTATCTCCATTATATTTGTTCCTATATAAAAAAAAAGTTAACTTCAGGTGTGCGAAATAAAAATATCACGGCTGGAAAGAAAATTCCAACCCCTCCTCCTCCCCCCCCCCCTTCCCGAAAATAAAATGGTAGGTCCCTTAGTGGTTAGTATTTTGAGTGATACACTGAACCCTTACTGGTGGAAAACAACACAAGCAAACGAACGACATAATGTTACATCACCAAAGAATAAAAGTTTGGGTTGTTGATTCAGGTGAGTACAATAATGTAATGAACACAATATGAACTATTGTTTTAACTGAGCTTACAATAAGCTCCTCTAATAGACGTAGAGTTTATTAAATTTTTTGGGAGAATAACTAACCTCATATTTCATTCTTAAGAAAGTCTGCTGCAAGCAACTTTTGATCAGGATTAATAAATGTTATGTTTTTACAAGCATAATCAAAATCAATTTGAAAAATACATGATTGAATATATATATATATATATATATATATATATATATATATATATATATATATATATATATATATACATACATACATATATATATATATATATACATATATATATATTGTTACAGAATCATATATCTTCTTTTTATAAGGATTTAATTTATTAGTTTATGATCTCTGTTCTTAGCCTAAACAGCTGTCATCTTATGAGTATACATACGGCAGCTTTTCAATCGATAAATGGTCACATGACTAAATGCGCGCGAAACAATAATGCTAAAACTTTCGACCTAGTTCTCGTACTTTTGGGAGTAAACATTACAAGGTCACATTCCCATACAGCATCAACACGATGTTTACTGTTTAAGATTTTAGTACGTGAGAACGTAGGCATAATGACGCATAACCTAATTCCTGATTGGCTCGTAGAGAGTGTTACGGAATCATACCTCTTTCCTTTTTATAATGATTTAAGTTATTAGTTTATGATCTCTGTTCTTAGTCTAAACCGCGGTTATCATATGGGTATACATACGGTAACTCGATCGATAAATTGTAGCTTTTGGTCACACGCTGGTAGTGTCACGTGATCATCTCGCGCTCATAACCTAGATTCACTGTACTTTTACTTCATTGAAAACAACATCGTGTTGACTGTTAATTATAGTCTAAAATAGCATTCTTGAGAAAGAAATTGTGTTTACTGGAAGTAAATACATTCTATAGGCTTCCAAAGGCTTCGAATGCTGACAGGAACTGCGTAATGGGTTTATTTGATTCTGCGCACTTAGTAAAGTATAAATAGGAAATAATCCTATAATTATCATTCTTTACAGCTACTTTGATGAGAGAGGTCATATTGATTTAAATTCAGTTCAGTGTGGAATATATTTATTTATTTGGAAATTCATCTGCATTACTATACAGCTCCGGGGAATTAACGGAAATACTTCTAAAACTTGTGAGATTCAGACTTACAAGGATTATTTGGATTTACTTAAAACTTATCAACATACCAGCATAGCAAAGGCTTTTCATTCGGAATACTACATCCGGATTATTTGGATTAACTTCCGGAAGTGAACTCTAAAACATGTTAGAACTTTTTAGGATATTTTATACTGTAAGTTATTTTAATTCTTTCACTTTGATTGTTTGTTGAATTATTTTAATACTTTTAATACTTTAGGAAATTAAAGATTTGCATTTTAATCTTGAAAGCTTGTTTGTGTCTTTTATCTTGTTACATTACCCCTAGAGTCGTAACAAGAGTTATATTATTTTGAAATACCCTGTTATTGAAGACGGAAAAAGGGCTTTCATTTCGATTCTGCGCACTTAATGATATATATATATATATATATATATATATATATATATATATATATGAAATAATCCTGTGATTATTATTCTTTACAGTTACTTGATAGAAGAGAGGTCATTTTGAATTGATTCAGTTCAGTGTGGGATTTACTTTGAAGATTCATTATTAATACAGTACATTTAGAAATTGGTACTGTTCTTTATCTGAATTATTATACAGTTCCGTGGAATTATCGGGAACATTTCTAATACTTCTGAGATTCCAGACTTACAAGGATTATTTGGATATACTTAAAACTTATCAACATATTAACACAGTGCAGGTTATTTCATTCGGAATTCTACATTCGGAATATTTGGATTAACTTCCGGAACAGTGAACTTTAGAACAATTTAGGACTTTTAAGGATATTCTATACTGTAAGTTATTTTTAATTCTTTCACTTTAATTGTTTGTTGAAATATTTTAATACTTTAGGAAATTAAAGATTTGTATTTTAAATCTTGAAAGCTTGTTTGAGTCTTTTCTTTTGTTACATAACAACTAGTCATAACAATATATATATATATATATATATATATATATATATATATATATATATATATATATATATATATATATATAAACAATACTACTTCGCACCAAATGAATAATTAAAAACCAGTAAATGCATTTATGCACCCTCTTTTGGTATGTCATACTTTATCTGTGTACACATTATTTTATACAATTGTTGATAAAATATCAAATCAAGGAGAAAAAAACAAAATGAAACAAGATTGTGTTTCTTATACAGCTGTACATTTTATAGCTATAGTTACCTTTTATGCGTGTGTGCACAATAAATATGTAAAACAAGGGCGCCTATTATCAAAATCTTTTCCATATTACTTTAAAATGACACGATTACAAAAAATTTGTATATGCATCCATACACACACACACACACACACACACACACACATATATATATATATATATATATATATATATATATATATATATATATATATATATATATATATCTGACTCAGTCAATTATAGTTGTTAATTTCCAGACACAAAATTAATGCTGAATTTGCGACCTTACACTTGCCAATTCAATGAAACTTTTTCTGATTTTCATGCTACACCTTTCTGAAGCTGGCATATCTAGCTTTCAATAAGCCCGGGCCGTCGTAAGGGGCGGGCGATACGGGCGACCGCCATGGGCGCCTTGCCGGGGGGGGGGGGCGCGATTTCGCCGATCATTTTCTTTTAGTCTGTATTTTACTTAAATAAACGTGCAGTATTCTCATGGCTATTAATACATTTTTTTTTAAAAAAAGAGTTTGCGGTATTTTTTCCGAGGGTGGGGGGCGCCGAAGGCAACGCTCGCCCGGGGCGCTGATTCGTCCAGTGCAAACTTGCGACGGCCCTGCATAAGCCCTATAGTCTTGTACAACAGTTAGAGTTTTTATAAAGGCTTCCATGGATGGAAAGAAAATAAATCAACGATTGTATTTTGCACATTATTTTGATCTACTTGTGCCTATCGTATGTGTTTTGTAGGAGGTACTCAATGTTTCTACTTTCAAACCTTTTCCACTTTTCACCCTGATTTAATTAGCATCATAAATGCCTTAATTATTTCATCGGGTTTGTTATATTATAGTTATCTTTATATCAATGAGAAAAATATTAACCAGCATTGACCATCAAGACCTTTACATCTCTAACTTCATCTTCAACGATCAGAGAGAGAGAGGGTTGGGGGGGGGGGGGGGGGCTAAATGCATGTCACCATTTTGAGTAAAGTACAAATCAACTTTTCGAAAACGAATTACCTTAAACTAATGAAATGTTTCAGTGTGTGCTTTTATCTGTTTGTTTATTTGTTTTTTCTAACATTTAAATTGATTTCCAAAAGAGAGATGACTGTGATTGTGTCAGCTAGTTTTATTATTCAAGTTAGTACTGATTTTAAATTTTCATCCAGCAAACACATCTTTACACTTACACATTTCTTCTATCGTCACCACAGAGTTCAAAGATATATGTAAGAACATCAATATAAATCCTCACCCCAGAAAGATCTGATTTGCAGGACGACTCTAATATGCTCACAATCAATGTCTTTGGAAATAACTTAATTGTTGCATTATAGTTTTTAAAACAATTTTCATTACTCAAGAGCCACAATTTATCTTTGAGTCTAACTGAATATTGTCTAGCCAACATCATACAGGAGATTCTATAAAAGTTCATAAAACATAGATAAAACTAGTTTGCACCAAAATTTTCAGTTATTTTCCATTTTTGTGTGGGTGCACAGTACATGTGTCAAATATGGCTTCCTTCGACAAAACTATATGCCATATTACTCTGATGACACATATAAATGAGCAGATATATACATACAGACATACATGCGAAACACACACTTACATTTACACACACACACACACACACACACACATATATATATATATATATATATATATATATATATATATATATATATATATATATATATATATATACGCAATAAACTGAAAACGAACAGTGCAAAACTAGTTTTCAACTAGCCTAAGCGCTTTCGACTCTCATTGAGTCTTTGTCAAAGGCAAACAGAGACAAAAGCAACAATAAACACAAAAAGCGTTGAAATTATTAAAGTCTACATAACTATTTCTAACGGAATTAAAGCTTGAAAATGTTTGATGTTTCGCCTTGTTGGCTTCAATTTGACTGATGATGCGGTAAACTAGTTGATATTGACCTACAAAGGGATGACCTATAGCGCCATCTTTTTTTAGTGTAAAGTGGTGTAACCGTAAATTATATCCCGAATATTTCATTGTATATGCTCTGCGAGTAATGACCATAGCAATAATAACATCAGGAAGGTCTACGAAAAGCCATAGTAATTATAGGTGAGTGCGTGAGTAATGAGCAAACTTAGTGAATTATTTAATTGAAAAAGTGGTGGCTATAAACAGATGATGATTTTATTTGCGTGAGTTTGAGCTTTCGGAGTCTTCTATGTTTAAGCCGCTTAGTTTCAGTGTTCTAAGGCGGCGTATTCAGTAAGATTCCATTTCTTTCCTGGTTTCGGAACTCCAGTTGGGGTTGTGAGATAGATATATAAAATACATAGATAGGTAGGTAGATAATTTCAACATACAGCTACGTTACAGCAAGCACTTTCGCAACGTCTTAGGTTAATCATCAAGCTTCGTATTATATTATAACAGGATGGCATTAGATAAAGCCATGCTATTACTATATCAGAGGAAGCCTCAAGATTAACGATTACAATAATGGAGGGGTTGGCTTTTTTTTTTTTTTTTTTTTTTTTTTTTTTGTTTTGTTTTTTTGTCGTTTTGGATGGTTGGAAAGAGGGGATCCTGGAGGATCGGAGGAGGCCGGCTCGACTACCAATAACTTCTGTTCACCCTTCCTGCTGCTGCGGTCAGTTCCTGGGTTAAGTCTTTTCACTATGCTTTTAATTTTGATGTTGAAATGGGTGGCTGACAATATGTTGCCCTGAGAGAGAGAGAGAGAGAGAGAGAGAGAGAGAGAGAGAGAGAGAGAGAGAGAGAGAGAGAGAGAGAGAGAGAGAGAGAGAGAGAGATTCAGACCTGGACTAAATAGGTCATTCATTATGAAGTACATCCATGCTGTTTCATGAGGTTTTTCAAAGTTAAAGAAAGATGGCTACAATATGTGCCTTCTTTATGAAAGCTTCTCTAATAAATGCTTCAGGTCTGACTAGACGGTATAGTCTAATTCATTGGTGTCTGAATCCACATTGAAAGTCTGATAGATATTTGTCGGATCCAAGATACCAAAGGACTCATTTATTATTCGGTACATGGTTTTGCAAATACAACTTGTTAGTGCTGCGGGTCGATAGTTGCAAGGGTTGGTATGGTCCTTTCTAAGTTGGGTGCTGCTATCACTGCTGTCATCAACCTTGCTCTTTGTATAAATCTCCCACTAGATTTATCCTACTCCTAGAGATTCATAGACAAAGTTATGTTCATTTCAAGTAGTGTGGCATGAAGCGTTTATGCATGTGTTTCCAAGGTTTCATTATAATAATAACAAGAAGAACATGAGGCGGAAGAAGAAATATTAATAATTATTACAACAACAACACATATTGATCATCAAATTGAAATTATAACAAATTGTAATAAATAGTGTTAGTTATGGAAATAATTCATTGTTTGGGGGTGGAAGGTGTCTTTTTTAAAATGGTATTACTATTAACTCAGAATCAGTGCACTAACAGAAACGAGACAGCTTTGCTCCTGAAGATTACATAAACCAAGACCTCAAGTGTCAAATTTAAGTACAGGAACACGCCATCAGCTATATAATTGCATACTAGCTACATTTATTTGTAAGTCACCTTGCATACCTGAGCCACCCCATACAAACCTTGCTTTAAGTATGGGAACACGCCATCAGCTGTATAGTTTTATACTAGCTACATTTATTTGTAAGTGTTACGACTCTATGGTCTAAGAAAAATGTAACAGAAAGAAAGTGAAACCAACAAATCAAGTAAAAAATCAACAAGCAATTTATTACTAGATAATTAAAATGAAAAATCAAAAAGTCACTTACAGTAATGTGTTTTGAAATCCTAATAATCCAATAAGAATGATTGTTCTAATCACAAGTCCTAAATATAGAATGTTCCGAATTCACGGCTGTGTCCTTGAATGCTATGATGTGCTAATGGTCTCCAAAGTCCTGATGTACTAGAAATCTTGATGTGCTGATGTCAAAATGAAGTATTCCAAAATCTCTGAAAAAGTTCACTTAAATTCCAAAATCATCAATTAAAAATCCAAATTCCAAAAGTTTATGAGCACTGTTATAATCCAATGAATATTTAAAATAATTCCTTTCTTAGAATTTGGAATGAATTTTCACAACTGTAATAGCTCTTTACAAGACTGATGGTAATGTCAAAACTGAATAAATGTCCACCAAACATGGCATATATAAAGATTGGTCACATGACAGAATGTTCTAGAACATGTGTCATCTTAATGGAATTTTACTTGTAAACAAAATTCAACCTTGACCTTCAAATTGAGAAAACATTATATTGATCAAAACAACCTAATTCAAGGACACTAGTTAAACATGTTTTTCCTGATAACATTAAGATTTAAGCAAATATTAAAGTGAAGAAACATTTATAATTTCCTAAAATATTTATAATATTATATAAACATCATACATAACAGTAAGTAACCTTGCATACCTCAGCCATCCCACCCCAACCTTACTTCACCCCATGATATTCACCACCAAATCTCACACAACTCATTAACCTCTTTAGGTCAAGTAAACGTTCTGTTATATCCTCTACAATTGAAGAGTTAGTCAGACTACCAGCAATACACATGATATGGGTTCAGAACACCTGACACTGATCTGTGCCTCATTGTGATACACCCTGCCACTAGTCTATAAGGTTCAGACTTGACCAACAAGTTGTACGTTGCCACTTTTGATGTAATTTTCTAATATCACTGACCGTCACCGCCTCTAATGTCGGAAAAGAATAAAAAGTTGCAGAGAGCTCTACTCTGAACCTTGTACACTATAGGGAGAATTGTGAGGAAGAGATCAGTGTCAGATGGATAATTATATATATATATATATATATATATATATATATATATATATATATATATATATATATATATATATATATATATATATATATATATAAACGTTAATTGTTTGACAGCCCTGGGCAAGTTGAACCTATGCCAAGGCAAATAAAGCTCTAACATTGGTCCAAATTTTACATTAAATATTCAGAACAAAACCCATATATTGTACAGTTTAGAAAAACCTAAGCTCTGAAAAGTAGGCAATTGTTGGCTTTCTCAACCCTGGTATGACTTGATTTTTAATAATCTCTTAGGTTGTGCAACATTTTCAACCTGGCCCATTTCTATGTGTTGTTCAGTACTCCTGCAAGGAAATTGATGCAGATGAGCTGGATGGAAGGGGAATTATTTCTTTCAAACTTGTGTCCCATGGTTATTTCATTACTTTCATGCAAAAATGTTATATAGAATAAAAGCTGTAATGTGGTACGTAGGTAATCTTCATTCCTATTTAATGAATTACTGTCTTGGTCTAATTGTAGAAAACAAATCTTATAAAAATATATAATTCACTTGCAACAAAGTCAAGACTATTTTCAGAGAATATTATAACTAATTTCTATTTATGA
The DNA here is from genome assembly GCA_029931535.1 of Margaritifera margaritifera. Lineage (NCBI taxonomy): Eukaryota > Metazoa > Mollusca > Bivalvia > Unionida > Margaritiferidae > Margaritifera > Margaritifera margaritifera. Next base: position 3,688,154 of record JAQPZY010001530.1, on the reverse strand, counting down.
TTTTTATTCTATCCAAGTATGTACATGTACAAGCCAGGTATTATTAAACAGTTGCATAGTATTACCATATATTATCATGACTGAACAAAGAAATTGTATCAAATATTTTTTATTGTAAAGACCTGTGGCAGATTTCAACACATTAATAACCTGTCCAAGAGTGATATTAACCAAATAATGAAAGTGAACCTTGTAAAAATATACATACTACAATTCATAATTAGGAGAGATTATATGTAATAGTGGATTAAAGGATAAGTACCAGTTTAAAAAGATATATAATGCGCGTAAAAGTGTATAGTAAAATAATAGTATTTAAGTTGAAATACATTTAAACAAAAAACGGAAGTATTTTATGCCCTTTCTTAACATCAGTATTTCTTCAGTATGAAAATTATCTTCATTTTATGTCCTTTTATTGGTCGCTTTTGTTCAAAATTGGCACAGTGTACGAGCATCATATTAGGATTTGCATATTATCAAGCTATTACTATGTTAAAGCTAAAGGTAAGCTGACAAGAGGCGCCCGCGGGCAATATTCTTTGGTGGCGCACCTATCGAGGCGCCCGTAGGCATTGTTTTTATGTCAGTTGTCAATCTTCATCCTCCCGCCACCCCCACCCCATCTAAGACAACGTTACACTAAGGTGAGGTGAAATACTATGAAAATTTGAGCTGAAAAAAAAGAAGCTTCCGACGGCTCCCTCCTTCGCCAGGCGCCCGGGGGCAATTGATCCCCACCCAACTTCCACCCCCTCGCGCCGCAACAGCCGTCAGATAACTGTGAATGCAATGAAGGCATGGTGATTTATTGACGTCTGTCAATCCATGCTGCCTATCTTGATTGAATGGTTACTCAATAGTCATTCAATATAGGGAAACTAAATGTGGTAGGCATGTTTTTATCCGCTTGTTAAAGGCATTATTTTTTTTTTTTTTTAAAAACATTTTGAATCAAATGATTTTTACACTTTTGATCATTTTTGCATGTGAAAACGTTTTTAAGTGCAAACCTAGTTATCACAGTTTTGCAGAAAACAATTGACTTATGTAAATTATATACATTCATATATGCATTACCTAGTTAGATTTTAGGGTATTTAAGTCATTTGTTTTCACATTTCCTGGGTCTTTTGCACTTTTTGGACAGATTGCATTAAGATGCATGTTGGTTAGAAAAACTATTTAGAACCTCAACAATCTATCACACTATAATGCAAGGAACATGCTTGCAACACTTAAGATAAAGACAACTCAGTAAAGATGAATTTTTAAAACTTTTTAATCGCGTGCACACACACACACACACACACACACACACACACACACACACTCTCTCTCTCTCTCTCTCTCTCTCTAAACCCACACACACTAGATAGAAATAGTTTATCTTTTACAAATAAATCTGACACAGAAAGTTGACTTTTTCATCGCAGCCTTGATTGTTCAGGTTATATGAATAGTAAACGTTTAAGTGACCACAGTGCTCGGATCCTGGATCAGGCTGACCAGGATTCCAGAAGACAGAGCTGATCTTTTCTCCATTTAGCCAGAACCAATTTCCCGGTGACACGATGTCTGTTGTACCAACCCACACATGCTCAGGACGGCAGGTGGCTTCACAATAAAAACACGAAAACAAAAGAAAAGAATTAATTTCAATTGCAGAGTTCAAGGAGGTTTCACAATCTGTATAATTACAAACGAATGCCAGTTATTATCAATTCAAACTAGCTAGAAAACTATTTTCGATTGCTATTAAGATATAGAGATAAAATATTTGCTTTAATGTCCTTACATTCAAATAAAAGTATCTATGGAGTTGACAATCTGAAGTTGGATTATTACTTTACCTATTAAACCAACAGGTCATCATCAGTTGGCATGAACATCACTAAACAGAGTTATTGCTTTTAATAATTGAAAATGTATGTATGTATGTATGTATGTATGTATGTATGTATGTATGTATGTATGTATGTATGTATGTATGTATGTATGTATGTATGTATGTATGTATGTATGTATGTATGTATGCATGCATGTATATATGTATGTATGTATGTATGTATGTATGTATGTATGTATGTATGTATCTGTATGTATGTATGTATGTATGTATGTATGTATGTATGTATGTATGTATGTATGTATGTATGTATGTATGTATGTAGATCTATATATGCTAGATCGCTAGCTAAAGTTTTTATCTGGATATTTAAATATTTGTGCTTTTTCAGCAATATTTGTTTTTGGCAGTAAGAACAAATTGTCCATTTATAAGGTTCGTTCAAGGTCACTGCTGACAAGATCTCAAGGGTATAATAACTCTCTAATAATAGAAAACGGCGCAGATTTATTTAAAAAATAAAAGTATATTTTTATAATTGGGAAAGAAACCAAGATCTTAACCACATCCAATACATTGTTACTGTGAATTATTTAATTTCGTGGATCTCAATATTAATGGTTTGCAAAACAACTATATTTTCATCAGTACCTAAATTCGTGGATTGGGGATAAGGTCCTGCTGTTTTAACAAAAAGAATTATTCGTTGGGACTTTAAATCTTTGGCTCGTAGCAACCACGAAATCAACGAACATTGCTACCCCACAGTATTGTGTATTCTGATAAATCGTGTAACTTTGAAATATAATTAAGGTTTTCTTTGTACTTGCATAATTTAAACATATATGGTAAAATTATGTTCACTGTTTAATGAAGTAATTAAACAATAAAATATGATAAAACTAGATGATATACTTGGTTTTTTCCTTGCAAGTTCCTTGAAGAATTCGAAGTTGTTTTCCTTCAGACTGATCAAATCCCCGCCTTCAGTTTGACAGGCTTCTCTCGCTTCAGACCATATTTTACACTCTGTATGTAACTTGTAATAAAATCTGCCCGTTTCGTTGTACACGTATCCTTTGGGAATAGCTGAAAAAAGATAATATTCTAGTATAATTATATATTCGGTGGATTAGTTGAATTATTATTACGATTAAAGCATGAGCAACATTAGTAAAATAAAACAATATAATTTCTAAAGAAAACGTGATTCTTCTCAAAATCTATGTTTTAATATATGTGGAATTATAGTCTGAAATATTATTATCTTATTTTATCATTTATTATCATTGTTGATGATTATTCTAGTCTTGTTTGAATCCTCCATTGTTGTTCCAGATTGTATAATATGCACATAAAGTTGTATTGACTGTTGCTCTTACTATAAACTTAATGTCAGTAATGGTTCCAAATATCGTAAAATTCAGCTTAATTGTATTATTTAGATGAAGAGTTAAGACAACACAAGAAAGTATTAACACTAGTAACACTCATATAGCCTCTATTTCAAAATTTGTATTGCTTCTGTCTTTCCTTTTCGGTTTTGAACAGGTTTCGCAAATTGTGCATTTTATTTCTGTACTTAAATTTTATAAAATGACGCACAGGTTAAATATATCAACATAATAAACTCGTGCAAAGTAAACTTCCAATTCTAATTTTAATATGCTTTTGCCGTGCCACGTAAAATATTTAGTGATAAATATTGGTGAAAAATAGTTATATTTCACAGTAACTATTCCTAATGAACCTGAAAATTGAGGTTACACATACCAAGGCATGACGAATTTTTTTTTTCAATTATTTCCTGAACAAATTTGTACAGCTTTTCATCAAGTTTCTTTTCCAAGGCTTCTATTTTCACGAGATTGCGGTCAATTTTCTTTTCCAACTGTTCCATGTTTAAAGAAACTGTTTTTAGTTGCTCAGCAAAACTCCCCTCACTTTTGTTCTGCAAGGTACATACGTTTTTGACAGCCTCTTCTATATCTTTTCTGATGGTGCCTTGACAACCACTGGCCCCGTAGAACATGTTGACGTCGCGATACCCTAACCCATCATCGTTTAAGTTTTTCTCATTTCCGTCTGGCTCCTCTAAAACGCTGAAGCAGATACAGGGGAATAACATTGAAGTCACTCCGAAAAGGGCTACTAAAATCAATATAGACATTGCTTTGTGTATGTCCTAACCTGTTTCTCAAGTGTCTGTTAAGCGCTAAAATGACGCTTCGTTCGGGAACTGTCTCTTTAAATAACAACAAGTGCCAGGAAGCTACATACAGGTCAGATTCGGAACGTTTGAGTTCTAACCGGAATACGAAACAAGAATAAAGAATAAAGAGAAAAGAATCAAGATGTTCAGATACCATACAGTTTTGGCTACAAAAGATAGAGCTGGTATCTATTGATGAAGAGGAAGTTAAAAGTGTCAACAAGAGCGGGAAATATTTTAGATTGAGGACTGAAGATTGTACGATTTCATTGCAATAATTGATTTGACATAAATAATGACAAACGAATGTTCTATTTTTAAAGCGAGGAAGTCTCTTGTCAACATTGTTATTAAAAAACTTGACTGGATTGTATTAGATAACATTTTTATCATACCGAAATATTTTTGGAAAAAAACATCACATCTTATTTTGCTTTTTATCTCTGAATCTCCACAATTGTATCTGCCACGTGATTGTTTAACCTAAACTCGAGAGACGTCTAAAGTAAATAGTTTTCCTTCAATATATATATATATATATATATATATATATATATATATATATATATATATATATATATATATATAAACAGATGTACATATAATACATTCGCTGAGCTATATGTATTCAGGTGTTGTTACACTATGTAAAAACGCCCCGCTTCCATCCTCAAATGTCATAGACTATGCTTTGTTGTAGGACCGACCTTAACTTTAACACATATGTTGAAGTTTAAGTTTTCGTAATCTGCTCTTCTTTCATTTACGTAACAGATGCTTGCTTAACTGGCAGATTGTCTCTTATTGACGGACGAACATACCTAAAGGGGGAACAGGTGAAGTTTTCGTCAAGAGTGATACTCCTTTCTGTTTATAGATACTTCTAATGACTTCTTTCCAACCACTTCAAAATGACCTCATGATTGACAAGAATACTGGTATTCAGATGTACGCCTCAAGAATTAATACAAAATAGATTATAGATGAAGTCCAAAGAGCATTATTCCAGCAAATATCACTCATTTTTGCCCAAACTGAAACACAAAACCTTGAAAATAAAACCAAACATTACATTTTTTGAAGAGACAAGAACATCAAGATCAGCATACTTTCGTTAACTCAAAAAATAAACTGATGCTATCTTTTTGTTTTAAAGGCAAGTGTCTTCTTTTGGTTGTAAATGACGTGCTCGACTTTTAATGAGATACTGTGTTGATCTGCTCTCATCAGTCACACGTACCTGTAATGCAACATTGAAAAGTAGATGAAAAGACAAGTGTTTTCCTGTACAGAACTCCTTTTGTATGAAACACACTGCAAAATATAAATGCTACATATACACAGTTTAAATGATGGCTGTGTCTCCATCATGGCTGCATTATTTGTTGTTGACTAGCACTTTCATATGTTTTCTGCAAAATACAGCCATGCATCCATCCATCTTTATCGACCTATTTATCTATCCACCTATATATGTCTGTCTGTATCCATCCATCAGTTCATCTAATCATTCTCAATTTACTATCCATCCATTCATTCCTTTATCTGTCTGTTTGTCCGTCTTTCAATCGATCTATAAATCTTTATTTTAGTTTATTGACGTTTTTGGTCTCTTGACAATCAGAATGGATATGAATCAAACCATATAACTAGATGTATGCTACATACCCTCAGATAAATCCATAAGCTCCTGTGAACGAGTATATAGGCAGCTGTTTAGAGTACATATATCCTAGTTTAATTTAATCTGGACGCACTTTGAGACATTTCACGCCTCACGATGCCCCGAAAGTAAACCCAGAGTCCTTGTTTGGTGCAAGGACTGTTGTAATTATGCTGCAAATGTAATTTGCAAATTTGTTAACATTCATAAAATGTTTGTCCTTAACGCTTTCTCTGAGTCTACGAAAGCCTTGTTTTGAAAACCATGATCAGACAAAATCCTGTATTTTTAATCAAGCACTTCTTTTACACAAGTATCCAGTCAAAACACATTAGTTAGAGGATCTTCAATATTAATTATTATGGAGACGTTCTGCAAATTCTCTTGACAATTAGAATGAAATTAAGGCACATGGCTAGATGGATACTACAGCAAGTCCTTGTAACTTTAAGCTTGGATTAAATGTGTCTACCGTTAGTCTATTTCTTCAGATAGATTAATGGCAGCTGAAGATTGTTTTAGCATTTAATATGAACTATTTTACCCTATCAACACAAGAAAAGGAGAAGAATATTGTGAAACGTATCTATTGCTTAATGAACAGGTGAGGATGACATGGTAGTGCTTGGCACATGTGCCATCCTTAGTTCGACCCTAGTTTCTTTTTTCTTCAAGGGTCAGATGTCGAAATCAAAAGTTGATAGTTTTTTCCAGTTTGTCAGGTTTCCTTTACATTAATGACCACCTCGTGTTACCAGCTGAGACGTTGCATAACATGTCAGAACTGTACACTTGACATTGAATAAATAGACTATAGTAGTATAGTGCGTCACTTGAGCCCCAAGAACGAATCCAATGTTAAACAGGGTAAAAAAAAAGATTCTGGGGCATAAGGGAAATTAACATTAGGCCGCCATTTTTTTTTATTTTTTTTTTCTTTCTTTTTTTTTGGCATTATAGGGACAATGGGAATTAACATTAGGTTAAAATTTGTATGGGTTTCTGGGGACAACGGTAAATCTTATGTTAGAAATGTCCATAGGTTTTATCTATATACATTCTGTATGAAGATCAAGGGGTGGGGAGTTTTAGAAATGTTTAAACTTTACTAACATTTTACAATTCTCACTGACAGCAAGTTTATTTCAAACATGTTGAGTATTAAGTCAGGCAAATTTTCATTCATCAGTTTTGAAGACCAGTGTTATTTTGCTACATTGTCGAAGGAATGCAGAAGTTTTAGTGTGGGTCAAATTTGGTTCTTAAATTTGTTACAATTTTGCCAGCCTACATTGACTTGACCTTGACTTAAAATTTGGCGTGTGCCAAAATTGGTTCTTAACTTTTTACAATTCTGCCAGCCCCACACTGATTGTCATTTTGGTTTACTCAATGTGCAGCTTGATATTGTTGTTGAAATCATGTTACAACCCTATTACGGACTAATATCTCTTTACGTGACATGGCTACATTTCAGAACATTAGTGAAATTGCGTCTGTTTGGCTAGAGCGATTTTCTATTTTTACCAATTCACTGGCAGCAAGTTTTGTTACAACAAATATTCAATGTCAAGTGGCTGCCCTATTTGTTTGCTTGATTAATATATTGGCATAAAAAGACATCGAAGTTGGGCATCGTACCTTTTGGATAGAATTTTGTGCCAACCCAAAGATTGAGTATTCCATTATAACTCCCCTGTCAGCCTCTTATAGACAAATCCAACACCCCGTACCATTAATACAATTCATATAACTCTTACGAGAGAGAGAGAGAGAGAGAGAGAGAGAGAGAGAGAGAGAGAGAGAGAGAGAGAGAGAGAGAGAGAGAGATTTAATAAGTTAGCACGAGACTCGTCTATTAAATTATTGCTTTCTGCCCATCAATACAAGTGTTTTTATCAAAATAGATGCGAATATGTTACAATGCCTTTATTAGAGAAATTTGCCATGTAATTGCTTGGGTTGTACATTCTACCATTCTTACATATCCGACATATTATACTCTTTGACCACTCCTTTTATAAATTCCGCCGTTTCAAAGATTGTATTATAAAGCACATTAAGAAATGAAACAATGCATGGTAAAGTTTACTTGCAACAAATGACCTGGATCTTGTCGGGACCTGGGATTTTCTTTTTCAAAGAGCGAACGCTATAAGTTATTTCTTGATTTGTAACTGGTTTATTCAATTAAAATTGCCATTTTCATTTCTTGCAGTATCTTTTTCTTCATCCATATTATTTTTATCTCCATTAGACATTAATAAGGAAAGAAAATAGTTAAGCAGTCATTCACAATATATCGGAAATTGAGAGGATTTTCGCCTCTGTCATCAATACTGAAGTTTGGTATAAAAGGAAACAAATCCGTTGAGACTACAACATAATCCACATATCAATGTGTGTGTGTGAAACGGAGAGAGAGAGGGAAAAAAAAAGAAGTACGGAATTAGTGGAGTTTATGTTCGTTTGACTTGAAACGACAGTGTTGGACATAAGCGATAGGCAAGTTTCTTGCCTGTTTTATCGACAGCTTGATCATATGGGAGTAGTCACCTCAGTGAGAAATGTCGACGTCATTTAGCGAAATATAATTTCAAATGCCCACGATACGGATAAAGCCTTATTCTGCAAGCTTCATTTTATATGTGTTTACCAATGAACATCTTGACTGTAGTCTAAAAATGTAAATTTGAAATGAATGCTTTTTAGACTTTCCTGGTGATGTAAACAAAACATTCAGCCTCACGGTGAAGAATTGACAGATGGTCAGAGACGGATGATAATTCAGTTAATCAAAAAGAATTTAGTAGCAGAAAAAAATTCTGAAATTACTGGAATGTCACTTACTACGATATTCATAAACTTTTAAAACGGTTTCACAAAAGGGGGGTGTAATGCAAAATGTTGAAATGAGATAGAGAGATTATACAATATGTGTATGTGAACATATTATCAACTGTAAAAAAAAAATTAAAAAAAAAAATACTATGGCATAGTGACACTTGCATTTTTTTATATTCTCCTGAATAAGAATTACAATTCATCACAACAGTACTCACGAATGTCTTTTTGTTTTTGAGGAAATAGTCATACGTTGGCCAAATGGAATATGCTGATAAATCATATCTAAAACAATCAGTAATTAACCCAGCACACACCACACACTGTGATCCTCTTGGGGCAAAATAGTTCTTGTGGTGTATTCTCGTGAATAAGAATTACAATGAAATTTCATAACACATCGTTTCTATATAAATCACGTCCAAAACAAACTAGTACGTGTTCTAAGGGGAACCCATGACTACGTTGATGAAGAAAATATACACAATATTGTCCACACACAATAGATTCAGATCCTTGTAATCTCATATTATTGAATTGTGACGATACTATAATCCTTCTATTTTCCAAGCGTAGATGTAATGTTCTTACTAAAATCCCTACTTACTGTCACCCAGATGGGTTTGTCAAAAATAATCGAGTGTCAAACACAATTTTCTTTCTTTAATTTTTCTTACAAATTTGCAATATGCCAATAGCTAGATTTCGTAAACTTACTGACCTATGCTTACTCAATGAGCTGAGTGAACATTTTTTGTTACTATCTCTGAAGATGGCAGAAATTCATAATAAGCAGATTGGGTGCTCAGGTATTTGTTACAAATTGTTACCATTCTGCTGGCAAATATTGACCGACTTTTTATACCCCAAGATTAGTTCACTTGTTACAAAAATGTTGATTATCATCAGATGAATGAAAATATGCCCTAACAGCGGTGTTAAATTTAACACAGACTTAAACTATGTCAGAATTTGGAATGAAGCTAAGATTTCTTGTACTGTAAGACTGTACATTTTTCTGTTCAAGTTGTCAGAATTTGACTGAAGGAAAGATTTAACCGATATAGAAATTAAAATGTTCGGTTTTAGTTTCAAAACTGCTGTATGGTTGCCACAGTTTTTGTGCACAGTTATGACTAAGGCAAATATTTAGATTGGCAAGTCATTATGAAATACATAAACTTAGGTGGGGGGGTACTCTAGGGCGGGAGGGAGGTACATGGGTAAATAGGTAGGTAATTACGTAGGTATGGGTGTCAAGAGATAGATATGTCATGCATTATTCATGAAAAAATCAGGTTCGTTATGTGTGTGTCTACTTTGTGAGAGAGAGAGAGAGAGAGAGATAGAGAAAGAAAAAACTGCTTCAAAACGACCCATGCATCACTATTTTATTTTGTCAAGAAGCCAGTAAAAGTAGATATATATCAAGAATTCTGACCCACTTAATATTTTTTTTTTACTGCTTTTTGAATTTACTATTTCAGCCCCCACCCCCGAGTAAAAGAATTTTTTTTTAAAGTAATTTGAGCAGCTTGGCTGCAATATAAAAAAAAACTGTGCAGACCTGTATGGGGTCTAATGGGAATTTAACATAACGTCATTATTCAATAGGTTTAACATGTGTGGGCCTGTATGGGGTCTAACATGAATTTAAAATTACGCCTTTAGTCCATAGGTTTAACATGTGTGGGCATGTATGGGATCTAACGGAAATTAACATTACGTCATAGGTTTAACATGTGGTGATCGATCTGGCCTCTAACGGAAATTTAACATTATGCTTTTAGTCCATAGGTTAACATTATGGTTCTGTATGATGACATGGGAAAACGTAATGTTAAAAAAGTCCATAGGTTTAACATGTGTTGGTTTGTATAGGTCTAACGGAAATTCAGCATTACGCCTTTAGTCCATAGGTTTAACAGTTGTGGATCTGTACAAGTTCTAATGGTAATTTAACATTACGCCATTAAGACATTGGTTTAACTTGTGTGGGCCTGTATATGGTCACACCGGGAATTAACATTACGTCGTAGGTTTAACATGTGTAGGCCTCTATAAAGTCTAACGGGAAATGTAACGTTAAAAGTGTCTATAGGTTTAGCATGTGCAGGTTTGAATAGGGTCAACAGGGAAATGTAATGTTAAAACTACATCTACTATCCAGCACTCAGTTATCTACTATTCAACGCCTAGTTATCTACTATCCAACACCAACACTATACAACCAAAGTTTGACAGAGTAGTACAGTGTCATTTTGCCATCGATACACACTACGTTTCTGTGCTAGAGAAAATAGATAGCCATAATGTTCGCAAAACCACTTTTCTATTTTATAGTTTATAGGTATAGTTTCAAATGACTCTCTGCTCTCTGTAAACCTCTGAGCAGAAGTGTCATCTGTTGTAGCTCTTCCATCCTCACAGTATGAGTGTATTGTTTTAGGTCTCTCTCTCTCACTCTCTCTCTCTATATATATATATATCCTTTAGTTTCCAAGTGTCGAATCCAAGACTTTACCAGTCATGTACATTATTCCAGTCGTAAATCTGTTTGTGTATCCAACTAGCTATACACACTGCTTGATAAGTATGAAGAGTAGATAAAGTGTGACGAATGTCTTCCTCACACAGGGTACAGAAGCTGTATTCATCACCATTCGTAGCATGTTTAACACAGTGATTTTTTCATTCACAGATAAAGTTTTGCTGTCATGTCTATGCCTGTACTGTTCATAAATTTGCCACAAAGAATCTGCCAGTCAACAAAATCAAAGAAATGTAGTCACTAGAACACACGTCATCCAAATTTCAAAGGAACCGTATCGTCTTGTGGAATCAGTTCTGTTAAACGTACTTGGCAATCCACTAATTAGATGGCTGTGAATTATATTTCACCCTTCTTTGAATGCCTTAAAGTTCTGTGGGCTTAATAATCCTATTAAAAAAATAATGAGTCCAGAAAGACATAAACTTGATATATGGATGCATTTCGGATACGAACTACAGTCATTGAACGACGTGAAATATTGGTCCATATAACATTCTTGACTATTCTGTTCAGTAGCGTACAAATTTTTATTTTTTATAATAATCAAGAACTAGGCATATGTGTCCTAAAACATGTGATGAACTGTTTACAAAATTACTCTAAGCTTAAAAATTAGTATTAAAATCAAGTCAGTTTGACAGATTAGAAGTCAATGTGACCTATACTTAACACTTGATAAAATTCTAAAATCTTACATGTTCAACCGATAAATGTTTAATTACATGTCCCACACTCATTACCACCAACTAAAGTGAATAATAACATCAAGTAACCTTCTATTACCACACCTAGTTAAAATATATGCTAATTTAATTTGAAAATACAAAATAAAAGTATGAATTGAGAGAGAATTTATGTATTAAGAAACACATTTTTGATGGTATTGGTACTAGAGAAAATCAGTTGATATTGCGTAATATAATTTGCCTTGTACCTTTAAAGTGATGAGCAAATTAATTGGGATGTTAACACCCATACGTTACAGGGTTCTATGGTGTGACCTGCAAGGAAAAAGGAGAAAGTCAGGAGTGCTGACTCATGTGACAGTCACCTTTAATATTTATTGTCAGAAAGCACTAGTCTAATAAGCATGGTACACATGAACCTGACATGTTAACAAGAAGTGTTATTTAGACACATTAGCATGGTACACATGAACATGGAACATATTAACATGAATTGTTACTTAGACTCATTAGCTGACAGCACAAAACATGGATAAACAACCTTGATTTAGAATCTGAATTGTTATACAATGAAGCACTTTAATCCTTGATTGACTTTCAACTTTGGCTCGTTACATGAACATACAATAAATTGATAAGGCTTGTAAGTACTACTAAATTGAATTAAAAGACGATATTTACAAGAACAATAATACTTTAATGTATCATACAAATACCTAAAATACAACAGAAATACTTTTTTCTAGCCTACAGACTAAATTCAAACAAAATATTACAAATGTGACCATTAAATTTACAAAACAAAATGCTCAGTAACACCCAACATCTTAGAATCATTATCAATAAAATGTCTGGTTTTAGAGAATAAACAGATAATTCACCAGTGAAACATTACACATGCCAATCATATCTAGTTCTATCAACAAACTTCTCGACTAAACTGCTAACCAAGTGTGGTTTTATACTACTAGTATTACTGATGTGAGACCGTGATACCAATGTTGGTAATACCATATACTCGCCACATGTGACCACATTTACCGCCATATTAGGAAATTGCAATAATACCCACATCTCATTCATCTGGTAATGTAACCAGGAAATTAAGCTGTATCTACACACATTAGAATCATGACTGGTCATAACTAATATTGTAGTTGACCATGCACTGAATGTAGCATGCGTATACATCATAACCTCATACAAGAAAACTTGGATGTCGATTTCACACTTGAATTTCATACAAATGCAAATTCATAAATATGCTATAATGAAAATTTAAAATGCTACCTATACACGAGTTTATATTTACAGTACACAGAAACATAGAATCATTCTTACCTAGAGGGAAAAAGGAAACAGTCTGGAATGAGAGTCACCTTTAATATATATTGTCAGAAAGTACTAATCTAATGAGTTCCTTGCAAGATTTAAGCATGCAGAATTTCAAAATGGCTGCTCCCATATGCTCGAAAATCATCCTAAACTAGTCAAATGTACAATAACATTAGCAGTTATTAAAATTGGGAAAACGAATTTTGCCAGAGTAGGCAATACCACCTTCTAAAAATGCAACGAATGAGTTACAAAATATGTAAAAAGTATACAAAGTTATCGGCTCATTTTTTTACAATTTACCTTTTAAGTTCAGGAAGTGAAAACGACCAAGTTGAGATTGACAGGTGCACATCTGAAGTAAGGCCAAGCTGTATACTCTATAACCCAAATTACACCCATCAATCATACACCAAAATAAAAGGAATTCAAAGTTCTTTTAACAATATATAAGACATACAAGGTCTGTTTTAAATAGGCAGAATAACCAGTGAGGAAAACATGGGAAATTCTTTTTCTTTAAAAATCAAACCCTATGCAAAGTACAAAACTGGAGAGTGCAAGCAAGAGGCGCATGATGGATAGAAAGAAAAGATAAAAAAGAATGAGGGGTCCCTCGAAACCATAACAACTCATCACACATATATTAGGTACTGCAATCAAAACCCTGCCAATTAGATTGTGACAATATTGTTAACAACTGAACGATGTATGAAAATAGTAATTTCATGGATAAAATATATTGTTACCAATTATTTTTGCACAGGCCATATGTTTCTTCCACTTCCAGAAGTGGCAAGGTTTTGAAAAGCAGCCTGAAAAAATATCTCCGACTGATTTAGTATTGATGAATTGGAGCATACAACAAAAATTTTACTAAAATGTGTTCATGTGTATTCTACAATTAGAATTGTATTTGATACATGTGATCTGCATTATACAAAATATTTGTTTCATCAAATTCCAACTCTTTTTATATAAAAAAAAAGCCTTGGATCTTAACTACCAAAAGACACTTCGTAAACGCTTACATTTCGTTCACATTTTATCATGGTTGACAGCCTAAAGAAGCAACAGGAAACTTTGTCGAATTATAAGTTTTTCGAGAATCTGGTCAAGAAATGTTCAATATATGCAAGCGAACATTGCTTTGTATCAGCTGGTGAATAGGTACATCTGAGTGACTTCACCCACCCATTCCATTTATCTGAACATTCCTTGATGATACAAAAGTGTCATATTGGCTATGGTTTAATTCAAGATCTCTCAAGTTCATAGATCTTCCTCACTGCTTCTCTTATAATCACTCCAGAGTTTTGGTTGGGTTGCTTGCATACATCTACTTATATATGTTAAAGCATGAACGGATGAAAGAATTAATTTATTTAATTATTAAGTAGCTATTTTCTTTTCTAATATCAAGATTTTAGTTGGCATGTTTACTAATTAAGTGTGTTAACTTCAACGATGATATAAGCTCCATCATTTTAGATAATACTTCTCAAATAGCTATTGATGGGGGATTTGGTCCTTGTGACACAGAGTGCTCATGATCTGTCCATAACAACAACACACAAGTTAAAGAATAGGGTTGAAAAGTTTGTAGACCAAATGACCTGTTGATAAAACTGCATGTGGAAAAAGTCTTGTCGACCAAATGTTCTGGAAATACGTACAGTTTTGAAAATTGTTCAGTTTGGAAACAATCTCCTGGTAATTAACAATAGCATATAGTACACACATCTTACTCATGCTCTAAACAACTATTGATTGCAAAATAATGCTACTTCTGTGGCTTGTCACAGCAAATCCCCCCTTCGACCTTAACCGAGGGTACGTTACCCAAAATCCATTGCATCTATCATATATCATCATTCTAGGACAGCGGGTTTCATGTTGGGTATAAAAGATAATAAAAAGGTCACTGTAACAGTTACTGCAATTTTTATATATTTGATTTTTACTCCCTCCAAGGGACCGCAGGGAAGGGGTTCGAAAACCATACCTCCTTGCTGATGGTTATGATTTGGACAATCTATGTACAAAATTGATGAATTTCCACCCTGCGGTATAGAAGTAGAGGAATTTCGGCCAAACTGTTTTAAACCTCAGAGTCTGTAACAATATTGATTGAATTTAATGTAACAACTAATCAGCTAATAGCAGCCTTGACAGTTTTGTGGTATTTATTGTCTTCAGATCGACCGCAATGTTCTTCTCTTTGCACCATGCTGAAATTCATATCGTTTTGAGCTTGGTTGTTGCTATTTATTAATACTCTGAGATCGGTATTTAGATTTTGTGGAAAATCACTCATGCATATTTCCTTTCCTTACAATTTATTTATTATAAAAAATTTGTTCTTTGTTTATATTGTGACAAATATCCATTGACAGTATGCATTTTTTCAAGACTTTTTTAACATTGCGTAAAAAGCAGTTATAGCAATAAAAAAAATAATGCATTGTGAACATGCACTGCAATTTCTTATGCATTCATTTTAAGATAAACATTTTAATTATTGCAGAGCCAAGTCTCATATTTATATGAAATGGTGTTAAAGATTTAAAATGCAAATTGTTCTTGTCTTTATATCTACACATAAACAGCATCTTGCCTTTTAAAATGCAAATTGTGCTTGTCTTTATATCTACACATAAACGGCATCTTGCCTTTTAAAATGCAAATTGTTCTTGTCTTTATATCTACACATAAACAGCATCTTGCCTTTTTTCATAATATATGCTTTAGGAAAATGAAAGTTAAGAGCAAATCAAGTAAAAAAAAAACATATTATAGCCAAGATTAAATCAACAACCCAGTATATATTTTCTATTATTATACTTCATATTTGTTATGGAATGAATGAATAAATGAATGAATTAATGAATCTACCTGTGAAAGTCTTGTAACCCCACTGAGTATTTTCTTAGTAGATGTTTAGTACTGCTGCTTTTAAATACTTATACGACCTTCCTCTTTAAAAGACTTAAATCATTTTGGTCTGTCGTCATCAACTAGCAACTGAACTGGTACTGGTTCATTTAAAATGCTTGATAACTCAGCTTATTATATTTCTTCCACTTGAAAAAGACTCCTCAAATACTGATGGGTCAATGTTTTCCATGTCTCCATACAGAAGTAATATTCTTCACAGTTTATACATAAATAAATGCAACACAATCTGACCACATGGTTACATTCTGACCAATTGAAATCCCAGTTACCTTTACAAACTAATTATATACACATATAAGCGCTATAAGCAGCACCCACTGATAAGTACAGATGTATAACGTAGACTGTCTTTAGCTGTTGCTGGAAATTTTGAAACGACAAAAGTTTTCTATTTGAGTTTTACATGCAGTGGTACAAAAAATGTTATATACTTTCTTTCTTTCTACATATATCTTTTAGCCATAATAACTTCTATTGGGAGAAGCATATTGTAACACGCAAGGGGTCTAAGAGAACCTTACAAACAAACAAATCAAAAAGCACCTGCGTGAGGCTGGCTTGAGGTTGTTGTTTCTGCTATTTTCATGGACTTCTAGACAACAGTAGTTGTAAACTGAAAGGTTCCTAAGCATGCTAATACCACAAATAATTTTCCTGTTATCAAATGATGACCACACATTCACAAGACCCCGATTTCACACTTGCATGGTTTTCCTTTCTTCACATTCATATGACTTTTTTTATCAGTGCTCTTCTCTAAGACGTCGATTGGTATTTCATGCCACATACTAGGAAGCATGACCCAATCACCTAATACACAGAATTATTCCTATCTCAATTGACCAAACACTTATAGATGAAAATATTCCAAGAATTCCTGATATTAAGAAATTAGGGAAAATCCATTTTACGAAACTAATCCATGCTTGTGAATACTGTACATTATGATGTCTGCTCCTAGTAACTGGCTAATTACTCGGTTTGAGAAATATCTTCCCAACACCAACTCCCCATAATCAAACAAATCACCACTAATATTTACCAAAGCTATAAACGAAGACGTAAATAAAAATAGCATATACCCTAGGTTTGTTACATGACCCATACCACCGAAAATCACTTGTCCCCAAGTGATCACAAACGTCATACTTGTGGTCATAAATCATAATTGGATATTCTCTCCAAATCAGCTAATGAATAAAATAAAAGACCAGAAATTTAGTTCAAACAAACATTACACTGCCTGGACTGCACTCTCAAGGCTGCAGACTTTCATGTATTAATAGCAGGTTGCAAGTCCATTCAAACCACCGAGGTACTAATTACAGACCAAGGGAGAGAATTTTGAATGAAGTGAACCAATTGTTTTGCAGACAAATGGGTGTAGAGCACTGGATTGCATCCCCTTATCACCCACAAGCAGGGGGTCTGACAGAAAGATTTAATCACAAGTTTTGTTCCATGCTGACCCGTTCTGTGAATGAAAAGTGCAATGACTGGGATGTAAAACTCACCTAATTTTATAAGCTTAGCAGACTGTGGATCAAATCTACTAAGAAAAAGTCATTTTTCTTGTCTATGGAAGAAGGGTGAGGTTACCTGTCGAGCTCGATATTCTATCGTCAGAAGGTAATTCCCTTACAGATACTGAAGCAATGGAAATGATGGAGGAAGACATTTCTCAATTTGTCTCTGTCATGAAAAAGAGCTGCAAAGAATATATGTACCGCACAGAAAGAAAACAAAAAAAACTTTACCATGAAGCCAAAGTGAAAGATACTGCTTTCAAGGAAGGAGATGATGTATTACTTCACAATACAAGAAAAACAACCTAGAAAAGCAGTAGGTCTTAATTGAGCAATGGATGTTTTTTAATGAAATGGAATATTGGAATGCAAAATGGAATCTTACAAATATTCTTTTTTTTTTCTTTGTATACCTTTGAAATTAATAACAGTATTATAAATATTGTGTTTGCTATTATTATAATTAGCATATTGTAATAATATACATGTTTTGATCTTATTGCCTCAAATGGGAATAAAGGTTATTTGTGGCAAAATGGACATTCATTATACGAAAACGACTCATTACGTAAATGTAAATGCGGAATGGAATCATCATAAACTATACATTTTTTCTTAATTTTTACAACTATTTAATGCTTTTTTTACTTCAAACTTCGTGCAAACATTAGTTTATTTGATTGTACAAAGCAGTCATCACTTTCAATGCTGTTGCATATTAATTTGTGTTGCATACTGGATAATCGACATGCAAGATGAAGCATTGACAATTAATAGTTGTTTAATAGTTGCTTATTCTTAAGTTACTCACTCAGTAAAATCATGAACTTTAAAAAATATTTTCGTTATTTGAGTTTAAGCTAAAAATATTTTATTTCATACTTTTTCCTAATTGTTACAAATGTAAATTTGTAATGCCAAATGGAATTTTGGCATGGAATCATGTTTGTGAAAGTGAGTATCGGTTTGCAAAATAAAATCATAAAACAAATGCCTTCATTTGTTTTTTGAAACCAAGTCTATTATGTTACTAATAAATGTATCAACTGTAAGCAGAATAATAGTACTAATTACAGAAGTAATTCCATTTTGTATGCCAAAATTCCATTTCGTGACATGAAGGCTGGATTCGTTACGTTAATGTAAATTGTATACCGGTTAGTATTTAGTTTATAGTGGAAGTAAATAATATATTATGAATCAAGACATTCGGAAAAGGTAACAAAATGTGAAACATAATTTACTTAGTTACCTATCATACATACTCAATTCGTGTGTGTGTGTGTGTTCTTGACGCTACTTGTCGACCACCTAAAACTGTTCCCCCCTCCCCCGAGTCCCAAATTTATCTCAGCTTTTTACAACACTGTATCAAACTAAATCACCATTCTATGAAAATT
This sequence comes from Margaritifera margaritifera, assembly GCA_029931535.1. NCBI lineage: Eukaryota > Metazoa > Mollusca > Bivalvia > Unionida > Margaritiferidae > Margaritifera > Margaritifera margaritifera. The sequence goes on along the minus strand of JAQPZY010001530.1, from coordinate 3,669,127 downwards.
ATCAAAAAATCTAACACCATAGAAGCTTTTTATATAGACGCTTATGGTAAATTATAATAACCTTTTGGTATGTGTGTCACCCCCTTAACAGCATTCATTGAAATTTTATATACGATTAGTTTTTCTTTTCTAGAATTTAGTGAAAAAAGGAATTATAACAATTCATGTCATTTCCATTTCGCACAAAAAGTCTTTAAAATCTATATATAATGTGATGAAAAGTAACAATATGTTAAATATTTCTGTTCAAAATAATAATAAATAATTCAAGCAAATTAAGCTCGATAAGTTTGAATTAAAGGTTGTTTTCAAAGATGTATTATAAATGGGAAATATTACAATTCCATTTCGCATAAAACTTTTCCATTTCACTCCATTTTGTAGAAGAACTCCATTTAGCAGTTAAGACCTACCCCCAGAAAAGGAGGAAGACTCAGTGCCTTGTGGACTATATATTGTCGAAACAGTGCTGAAAAAAAGGATCTTGCTGTTTACTGTTTACTGGAATAAAAGAGTGCTGTAAAGGTAACAGACTGAAAGCTTACATGAGGAAAGTGGCTGAAACTGAATCAAAACTAGAGCAGGAAAACACTAAAAGTATCAACAAAGACAGAAACAGGTGGAAATGGGAGTAAATATCGAAGCCTATTTGCCTCAAAAAAAAAAAAAAAACATCAGCAAGATATTCTGAATGACAGTACACAAGTCCAGACAGGTTTAACCAACAGGACCATGTTGAGGTAGAATATTTGTGTATGGATACAGTGAATACAATATTCTACAAGCCTGTTGACAAAGAATAGCAAAAAGACAAATCACATATGTCTGGAATAAAAGTGAAAAATTATCACAGGCAGACCTGTGCATGGCATGAAACAAAGATGTCCTCTCGTCTAAAAATGACAGCGCCTATTAGGGGGGATGGTAACTGTCTTTTCAGAACATTCAGCTCCTTGTTATTTGGTGTCCAGTCATACCATATGTTACTCATGGACTATGTGATAAATGTCGTGAAAAAAACCCCCAAAAAACAAGAAAGTGCTCGAAACAATGGAATAACAGCCAATCAGTACATACATCAGTGAATTAGGGATGTCTGACCCTGAGACCTGGGGTACAGAGATGGAAATAATGACTTTTTTAACTATACTTAAAACAAACGTGTATTTTTATTGTTAACATGGGAAAAAAATGGCAAAACCAATTTCACCTGACTCACTTATTCTCCTTTACACACAGATAGTTCAGTATCGGATACTAGGATGTACATATAAAACCTCCATGAGCATTATGAACTGGTGCTTTAAGTAGAGGACACAAGCTTTGCAGGCGATGGCAATAATCAACCTCTCTTTGAAAGTAACCCAAACTTGGGTATTAGAAATTACCTGCCGTGTAAATATTGGAGATTTGTGTCTGAAACCACCCTGGATATGGCACATGTGGATACCTACAAAGATGAAGCCATTCAACAATAGTCATTCTGAGATCACTATTTCACTATATTCATTCAAAAGTTCAAAGATGACTATTATAACATTAAAGGGATTGAGAAGTATGAGAAAGAAAGAAATCTGAATGTTTTTAACTTATTTCGTGCTGAAGAGAACTTTGCTGAACATCTCGTGCCAAAATCTAAATATGCCTGAGATGACCAATATCAACTAGAAGACGACAAGCCGACAATGCCGCAAAGTGACCAAGCGGCAATGTAATGAAGCAACAACGTGACAATCCAAAACAATAGGGCAACAGAATAACATGGTTGCTTTGTTGCCCTAGTTTTGTCAAATGTCAGATTGTTTATGGCATTTTGTCAAGTTGGCTCTTTGGTACTTTGCTGCTTTGTTGCCACAACAATGTGGCAGCACGACAAGGCAAAAATCGACCACCATAAGGAGGTGCCAACAATGTACACTGAACTTGTATGCTAACCATCTTGACAGACTGAGTAAATCGGACAATATGTCGTAACAAAGTGAGGGTAATGGAGCTGTGCTTGTAATGGGCTAAGGCCATTAAGTTCTGTTATACAATATTTAATTTAACATTGGTCGATATCTTTGTTTGACCACTGTATATATGATAATAAAACTGTCTCTAATTATATAAAAGATTTAAAATTTAAAGAAGTTAGATTAAGTTGCAGTAGCAGTATCAATTTGTTTATAGTTATAAATCTAATGCATTAAGGGGTATAAGTCCATTAGGCCATGCCAACAGCAGGGGTGCCTCAAAATCTCGCTTATGAAGATCAGACAATGCGAATACACGTACATGTTATCACAAGTAATACTGGTAACCATGAATCACAGTGGTATCTCTATTACACCATTGTAAGGAAACAACAGTATTATATGTGTCATTTTGTGTCTCTTTAAATTCAGTGAAACTAAGACATGGGTAAATTTCCATGATTGTATTGTATACTATCACAAAAAGCCTAAAAACAGTGTAAAAACATTCAATTTGAGAAACGCACAATATTTAAAATGCATTCTTTTGTGCCTAGTGTGTATGCGCACATGCGTGCAACTGACAAGGATATCGTGGGCCTTGCTCATAGAAATCATTACTTGACAAACCTACACAACCATTTTCACAGATATCTGGACCTGCAGATATAATATGCACAAGGTAGTTCCGCTCTTTAAGGTATCAGACCACTGCTTATTTTACAGCCAGAGGACCTGTCTACATGGGGGGGGGGGGGTAAAAAAAAAATATAGTACTGGTGCAAACTATGGCGTCCCCTATTTAACAGCACAAGGTTAAAAAAAATGCTGCGGAACACCTGCTTTTCAGCTTTACAAAAATGTATCCAGCTCTAATGAATGAAAGCATGTGGTTTGCATGCCAATTTAATGCAGAAATTATTTTTTATTTTTTTATCAAATCTATGGGAAATTAATTAGTGGCCTGATCCCTATTGGGGTGGGGTTGCATGTGAGTCACAAATGTGCATATCTGCATCTGTTGCAGTGGCATTAGTTGATTTATGAGAAATTACAATACAGTGTAACATATTTGGAATAATTTAGAGCAGACACGTGAAAATGCAAAGAAATATGGTAAACATGCCTGATGAAGCATTATAGATACCAAGTAGCTACTACTGTCCGGATCAGTTGCCACATTTTTTACCTCCATGTGAGATTGAAGTTTAAGTTCTAATAAACCATCTATTGACGATTTTTCATCACCAATATCCATTTGGACAGTTATATTTGCACCACAGGCATACTCAACAACTTCTTCCTAAGATGTATGAAACTGACCAAAGGTGCCGAGTTTGTATTTGGTCACCACATTAATCACCTTTTTATTTCGAGTTACATTTCTACCTAAGTTGCAGGGTGGAATGGTGTTTACCAAACTCTATTATTGTACATATTATCACATTGAATGTAATTAATGTTTACTGTGTAACCTCGCAACAAATTCACTTTTCTTATTTCATCTTAGACATCAAAATTACATATTACCCTTTCTGTCACATAGAATCTATTATTTATCATGTTATGTTGCACTGTGCTTTTTAAATGGCTTGATTTCTAATTTACAACTCTCTCTGTCATGGTATTAGACTGGATAGCTTATTTCCCCCATGTTCGACAATGTGCGACTCGTACCATAGTAACATATCTAACTTTAAGACTAAAATGGTATTTTTGGATTTGTTTATATTACAATTAGAAAAGAGAAATCGACTTCACACTGTGATCTTTTAGATGTACACTGAGTTACAGTAGTTTATGGCTTTTGAGATGCTCCCTCAGTTCAGCTGAGTAGATAGTGTTGTTAGCCCCAGGCAGGCTTAGCAGGTGTTGATATCAACTGCGCCGACAAAACAAACTCTTGCACATATACAGGCATGTGTTTTAATAGCTGACTGACCATTAACCCTTTTCCCCGCAAGTTATCATTTGTTTTCATTGCCAGATTTCTACAAGTTATCATTGGTTTAAACAGTATTTATTTACAGAAATCATCATGGAAAGTACATACAACTGAACAAGAGATATAGAGGATTGAGCAAAAAGCATAAGCTTATTTCAAGCTCTCTCCTCATTACCAATAATATTTACTTTTATAATGTGTCTGATGTGATTAATGAAGGCATAATATTTCAAACATTGAAACATGCTAATGAGGTATTAAAAGAAAATTGTACATAGAATATTGTCATAATATCAGAATGTAACAAATAAGCGTTTACAGCAGAAACATGTTACTGTATAAGTGCAAATCAACAAATGAGAAAAAAAAGTATAAATATGTTGGCATTAATGAAAACATACCAACTTGTGTTTCAAAACTTAAAACATCAATATGTAAATAACAATTTTTTTTAAGAATATAATCGGTGAAAATACCTTCTAAATATATTTTTTTAAAGATTTTAACTGCCATACTTGCGTTATTTTCTTCATAAAATCAGTTTGAAACCATAAGTGAGCCTGTCAAGAGATAATCGCTGTGTCTGGGAAATACTTATTCAATAGATTGTTTGTTTTTGTAATTAAGTGGGCACATAAATAAAGGAAAATATACAATTCATTGAAAGCAAGGTCTAAATATTATATGATAGAAGATTTCACCTACATTTTTAGGTTGGAAACATATTTCTAGCTCTCTCCTCATTAACAATAATATTGATGAAAACACACCAACTTGTGCTTCAAAACTGAACACATCTATATGTAAATAATAATTTACACAATTAGTTACTGTCTGATGTTATTTTCTAAGCTATGTTGTGGAATTTGAGAAGTGCTGTAAGGTCAAGGTAGTTTTCTTACATCACTCATATTTTTGAAAATACAAAAAAAAGCATAGAAGGAAGTATTATCTAAACAATACATGACATTATTACGAGTACACAGACAATTATTAAAACTATACATTTCTGTAATCCTATCTATGGATTTTTGTAATAACACTAGAAAATGTGAGTGGTCATATTAAGAAAATCCCTATTTCTAAAAATAGATGCACCCACATGGCATGCGCAGTGACGATTTTGTTCTTGGCAGTGTGCCGATTTAGTTGGAAAGAAGGATCTAGTTCATTCATATATCGACTTTAATGCTTTAGTTCATCGTGAATGAATAGCTTAGGTAATGTTTTATAGGCAACAATGAAAGTAAATGTAAATGTTTTGAGGTTATTAAATGTCAGTCCCTTCCTTAACATTTATGTGCCCTTCTTGGTCTCAACACCATGTATTTTGGCCGTATAATTTAACATGAGCGCAGTAGGAATTATACATCGTAATTAATTTTAACTGTTAGGAGTACATAGATTACATCATTGCAATTACAACAAATATAAATAGTCAATCAAATGCCACTAGAACAAAACATTTCATTTTACTACTTTTCAAAACTTCACCATAAATTTCCATTCCAAAAGACTCACGTTTAATTTTGAATTAACTCCCTAAACATGTAGTCTTAAAGTTCAGGTTACTCATCTGTATCATCAGTGACCACTGTAGTTTGAATGAATGAACACTCTGGTGTGAAGACACCTGTGTATGTGCTCTCATGTACATGTTATAGGGGTTGCATCAAATTAGTTTAGAAATGTTTTTGACTGCCATTTTCTAGTGAAGTTTTAAAAACTAAAAAAAAAAAATATTTCTAAAGTGGCAGTTGATTAAGTATTTTTACCTATTTGTAATTACCATATTAGAATCTAGGCACTATTATCAGTTAAAATTAATTGCAATGTATAGTTTCTGCTGTTCTCTTGTGAAGTCATATGGTCAAAATACATTGCATATATCTCTCCATCTAAAGATACACAATTTCAATATTGCATATGAATACACTTACAAAATGTATTTATAATATACTTGAAGATAAAGTATTGCTTAAAACCAATGTCAAATGAAATTATGCATAATGAGAAACAGAGGGCACAGTTCAAATATAGAGAACCAAAGCACACACACATACATTATATATATATATATATATATATATATATATATATATATATATATATATATATATATATATATATTGCATTTCTTGCTTTGCTCCCACTTCTTGTTCAGCTCTCACTACTCCCTATCCTGTCCAAAAGGAAAAGTCACTTCTCCCTAAAAATCAAATCTAGCTTGACCCCTGCTTATAATCTGTCGGCATTACATAAGAGTTGATTATTATCATTTAGTGTGCGTAGAATACTGCCCAAATTAGCATAGTGCATACTTGGTATTTAAGGTTGTCAATACACGAACATGTGAAAAAAAATTGATGTTTGGTTCCAGTTCTCCGACTTCTAATTATTTTACAGCCAGAGAACCAATCTACTGGTAGGGGAATAAATAAAAACATAGAGTACTAAATGTTATGAGATGCACCAATTGGGTAGTAAATGAATTTAACTTTTCCATCATTAATTTCACAATCTATGTACTATAACTGACAACAAAATATTTGCTATTATTGTGACATCCTGTATTTAAATTCCTTCTGACAAAATATCATATTAACTCTTGGTGCAATGTTATTAGACCAGGTGGTCCTCCTGTTTAACAGTACAAGGATTAAAAAAATGCCATGGAACATTGTTTTTCAAGACTGAAAAAATGTATCCAACTCTAATGAATGGAAGCATGTGTGGATGTATGCCAATCTAATGCAGAAATTATTTTATATTACTTTTTAATATAATAAAAAGTTTTATGGGAAATTAATTAGTGGTCCGATCCCTTAATTGGGATTTAAATATCTTAATGTAAATTACTTAATTTTCCTGTTTCCACTCCTTGTTCAAGATTTAAACATCATCAATTAACATACATCACTTAATTCCGAAAGAACTATCCATGTTCTTTTTGTGCAGGATAGGGTCTGAAATGCTTAATCTGATTTTAAATCACACTTAATATCAGATCATGAATATCGGACCCAGTCTTTCTACAAAAACCAATGGAATAGTTATATTCAATATGAGGGTGATGTACATTTTTAATTTCAATGTGTTCATGGTAGCAAACAAGATGAACAGTTGTAAAATAATAACTGTTGGGGAAGACACATCACCTTTAAGGGAACAATATACACACCAATAGCTTATCCAGTCCAATTACTTTTTTCAGTGAAGGAAAGTTACTCAAACAGGCTATCAGATCTATGCACATTTTCCGGCTATTAATCTGCAAGGCAGTGTTTTCTCATCTTACTAATCTAAACAGGAACATGGAGTATTTCACGAAGTGTACAACTGACATAAGAGTATATACACAATGAGAGTTTAAGAGTTCTCCAAAATAGTTACAGTTAAAAGGTAAATTTGATGTTTATGATTACAAGTAATTCTGTCAATTTTCTTTTAACAAATTTAGTATAAATATTATATGAGAATGGTGGCATACTGTTTCAAGTTTTCTTACTTTTGCTATTAATTATAATGAAAATGCTGATAAAGCTTCATGGCTGTGCACACTTGATATCTCAGGTATATCTTCCTGATTAGTTAGTTCTACAACCCAACCCCCAAACCCCTCCACACACACACCATTTGCCACAAATAAAACTATATTAATTTAATCTGGGAATTTGCTGCTGAGTGACTGATTGTCACTCCTTGTACACTGGATAACCATAGTAGGCTGAATATGGTTGAGTATGGTATATCAATGTGCAAAAGAAAGTCAAAGTATAAATGACAGTTCACTCTTTATTATATTTTCCTTTAATTTATCTAAATGATGCATGGCCTGATGAATTTGTAGAAATATGTTTTCCAATATCTAACACTAAGACAGTTGATCACAATAACATTTAAGCTATGTCCAGTCAATACATACATTTTTACACACAAAGTTAAAAAGTTACATCTGCCTACTTTTCTTTTGCAATTACTGATCAGGTGGGAGTAGCTTTTTTTCTAAAAAAAAAGCTCCTGATAAGTTTCCAACAATATCCTCTAGTAGTAAACCTGGGCTTGGTCATCCAGTTTACAGGGAATGATAGTGCAGTTGTGAGAATGGGAGGGTCAGTTTCAATAAATTCAATTTTCAATCTATAGATGGTTCACTGTACAATGGGTCATTTCTAGGTGGTTCAGTACTCAATAATTTAAAACTGGCCCTCATTTGTTGAAAAATGAACATTGACTATGTTTTCAATGGGGGTGAAAATTCAATCATACACTGGTTATATCATTCCCAGTAGGAGATTTGGTACATGTAGGTCTGCTGGGCTTTCCACCACCCTCGTGCTGGAAATGTTACCCTCCCAAAAATGGGATTCAGTATATACAGATATAAGCTATAAATGAAAATGCACACGCACACAAGGGTATTCTACTAGTTGCCCAAGACAAGAGAGTGACAAATTATAGCCACGGGGCAGGGCGTTGGGAATGGCTATATCACTCCCACTAGGGGAGTTGTTGGTGCTTACCTTGTTAGGCCATTCCCCCACCCTCACACACTAGAAAAGCCCCAACCCCAATGAGAGGAAACTTTGTCCCCATATAAAATATGTATATACATGCCAAAATACTTAAATATGAAAACAATATAATACAATGTATAGGCTGGATCCCAGCCGTGGGGCAGACAATTTTGACCTAATTTTTAACTGTGTAGGAACATGTAAGTTAGGAAGCAAATTCCTACCCTTGCTTTCACATCCAGATTTGAACCCGGATCTGCGGGTTACGGCACCCATCGGCTTGCCTGTAAGCACCAACCCCTATACCATCTCGACCATGCACACACCACCAAAAAATGATGCCACAAAGTCGGTGGTATAGGCATTCGTGCATAGCAGACATACCTGCATGTTAACCCAGTAATTAATTCTCATCTAAGTACATAGTCCATCTGAATTCCTAATACAGACATCAAGGTATGTAGAAGTTATTATAGAGAATTACAAATATACACCAAACAGAGTGGATTATATATATATACTCACAAACCAGATTATTTTTGACAAAATAGTCCAGCAATACACAGTAATCTATTTCATGTTTCTAAAACATGCATAACTAAGAACATATATATGTTTATATGTATATACAAATCTATATCACTACCTGCTGTTAAATCTACTGAGTAAAGCCTGCATGATGATTCTTCAGAAATTCTTGTTTTGGACCAATTGCAGTATTAAGCAATATTTTCATTAAAATCTTAAAAAATCTTGAAACTAAACAAAGGTTGCTCAAGAATGAGTTGTCTAAAAAATGTAAATTAAAAAACTGAATGTGATGGGTTATCAAGGGACACCTGAAACAGAATATATATCTTAGCACGACTTTTCATGTATTCTGTAAAAATGTTTTGCTTGCCAGGATTATGTTTTATCAACCAATAATTCGGACACTCTCAATGTTCTTCTGAATTTCTTCTTCAAAATCTGTATCCTGGAAACGCTTGCTAAGTTTTGTTAAAATAGATTCAGCTTTCTCCCAACTTTCGTCAAAATAATGGCTGCTCATTTCATGTGAAGGAGAATGGGCAAGCCGATTCCTCAGTTCTTCCAATTCCTTTATCTGTTTTTTTTCCTCTTCATTTAGGGTGGGAACTATATGAAGCAGAAGAGCACACATAGGTACAATATCAAATTCTTTCAAACATGGAGGTTTCTCCTCAGAAAATAAAGAATCCATTTCAACCTGCGTCAAGAACATGTTGTGTCTCATCTGACTGATGTAATTCTTGTACTTGTTCAGATACTGACCAAGCGTGTCTTCAGGGGTGACAGTGTGAAAAAGGAAGAGTCGTCGCAGAACCTTTGATCCAATGTGAGTTACCAAGGATTTAAGACACGCAAACTTGGCAGCTGATTGAGATGGCTGTAAATCACTCGTCACTGAAATATAAACTTTCATGTTATACTTTTCTGACTTGGCATTCAAAGTCATTTAAATGTAAAATATAATTTGTTTATAATTTCTATGATCATTTAAAGGTTATGGACTACTTTTTCAAATGATTTTTCATTTGAACATTAAAAAGTTGTTACTTACTCACAATACAACTGCTTTATCAATATATATGTTTGGTAAGAGAATCCATTTTTGAGAATTTGACAGCACAAAGTAACGTCTATAGGTGTCAAACAATCTTTAGACAGAGCTGTAGGTCTGAACCACTAACAACGTATGAAAAGAAATTTACATGCATAAATCTTGTGGGATTAAGTTTTATTAAGTTTCATATGGCCAATACTTATCTGGTAGAGGTGTAGGAACTTATCAGAATGGCAAAAATAAAAGCAAATGATTGTCAGAATTGTTTTTGACTAGTGACCTGCCATCCCTTTTTCCTGGAATAGAAATACCCATAATATGTAACTATAATCATAACCTAGTCTAAAAAGCATATTGGAGAGCTATTAATACAGTACTTAACTTAAATTAATAGCTCTCCAATATACTTAAGTTAAGTATCATGGCTAAAAACAAAAAATCACACCATAATATTAAAATCTCTCTCTCTCTCTCTTTCTCATAGTAGACTTCTGCAATGTTAGTGTTTCAAAAAGCTTTCATAGGCATATATGCAAGTTCACAGCATCCATGGGACAAAACTTGGAAAGTATTCATCGTGTTTATATTATGGGGTAAAACACTTCACAAAATCAAATTAAACGGACAAAATATGAAGTGGAACTAAAATTTGTCCAAAGATACATACACACACGTAATAAAAGCTAGCATAATTTATCAATGGTACTTCATGTTAAAAAAGTCTTCTTCTGGCATTTTAAGTCATTATGATGTGAATTATTATCATTTTCAGGACAGATACAATGGACAAAAAGTGTTTTATCAGATTTTAAAGTAACGGAGAAAGTGCTGAAATGAATACCTTATTTTACTAATAGAGTATTTGCAGCCTGTATTCAATTCGTATTATAGTACTATAGAGTATTCGTTGTGATGTCATAATGAAATATTTACGATCGTCACTGCAGAATCGACTTGCATACAGACTTGTCTCGTCTGCCAGGCTGATGAAGTGCTAAGCTAAATAACCCTTCTACATTAAAAACAGTGAATGACACTTTAGGAATTTAAAAAAAAAAACACTTAAAAGAGTTTTTTCTAAAATAAAGACTCATTCATTCCCACAAAAGCTGCCACTGCTGTATCTGCATAATTAGTGATGGCTAATGAAAAACAAGAATGGATGGGATAAATATTTGAGGGTTATTCTCAAAACTATCTTTTTACATCTGCGAAACATATATAACCGGTCTAAGCATGGCCCTGCTTTCACATAACATCTCAATTTGAGTATATGCTCATCTACTTGAATCAAACTGTTCTATCTCTTTAAAATTTCATGACCGGCAAATTCATGGACAATTGTTTTCAAAACTAGGCAGTATTTTTGCTGTACTTTCCAAATGATGGCCAATCAAAAACTGAGTCGAGTACATACATAATTGAGTGGTTTCATGAAAGCTGGGCCTGATAGGGTGAGCTTTTCCGAGTCTGCGTTACTCTTAACATTCAGAAGGCATGCTTAACCTGGATCTATTCTAGAACATGCAATTGTGGGATTCACACTAATTTCTCAAACGATGTGCTGAAAAATCAACTGAAAGTGCAAAAATTGTGCATCATATTTTTAAGACTAACTTTATTTCTTTATTAAATCCCTCCTATGCAGAAAAGTTCCACCTTTTTAAAATGTAAGAGGGGGAGGGGATTTCATCACTAAATTTTCAGTTCTAGAATAGACCCTGGATAAACCATTACAGTCTTGATTTTTCTTTTAGAATTGGTACTAATACTGTAGAAGTTAAAAATGGTCATAAATGTCAGAATCCTTAAATTACTACAGTCTTCATGCGGCTAAAACACGGTATTGGTGCTGATAAAGGAATTTTCATGTTATATGCATGAAATAGAAAAATTAAACAAGATATGAACCAATTTTAAAGATTGGTAAGCCTGGCATATACCTCTCTTACTTTCCTGAAAATTTCAAGAGGTTAGTGTAACCCATTGTTGAGATATGCATGGAAACAAGCTCTAAAAATGGCCATTTTTGAGCGTTATGTAGTCTCACTCGAAAAAAGCTTGAATATAAAATAGAGAATTCTCTAAATATCATACTGAAATTATGCATTTATTGGTCTGGTTTTATGCGGAATTCTATCCTGCAAATATTGCTTCTTGAATTAAAGAAATCGGTAAAATATTATGGATTTTATAAGCAAAATACCGTCAGTAGAAGTTTTGTTTCAACACTGAAATTCAAACACTAATCTGTTGTTATATGCCAACATTTTGTACAAAATAACATTCATTATAACTTTTATTGACATCTAGAACTCGACTTTATATTATAATAAGTAGTAAAACCATTTAAATCACATGGCTAGCCAAGATATTCGATTGAGAGCTTGTTCTTTGTCAAACTTTCCAGTTCTAAATTTTGTAGTGTCTGTAACCTTTACAAGTTTATATGGCAATAATTTTGTTGTTTCATTATGGAAAAGTATAAATCCTACAAAGGCTCATGTGTATCCATGTGATGTCCAAGTTGGCCAAAATTGGTGGTGCTGTATTGTACCATTAAAAAACAGCAACTCAATAAAAAAAGTTACAGACACTACACAAACAGGTATAAAAATGAAAGATAAAAGTATTGTTCTACTTGTCATTAAAACATTGTTTTTCTCAATAGAAAGTTCCATCTTATGTGATGTAATGTTGCATCATCTATTTACCTCTGCAGCCAAGAGCAAAAAAGTGATGCAATAACTCTCTTGATTGAATATTGCATCATTCTTGCAGCACTGTCTGTTTGAGTAATTTACTACAAGACAATGTAACCTGAATTTCTTATCCTAGAAGAAGCTGCCTAATTACTTTTTCTGTTCTTTACCATGGTACATCCCTAAGACATGGGAAGACGACAAAAGCAAACCTCTGGGAACAACTCTGGTAAGTTTGTATTGAATTGGTAAACCACACTCTTAAATTGTAGTGTCTGTAACCAATATCCCCTTTTTATACTGTCTATGACTTTATCCCTGTTTTTTTTTAAAAAAATGAAGCCAAATTATGTTTCCTATTACAGTATTGATGTGTAAGGCTAAATTTTGACATATTGTCTCTCTGCAATTTGTAATATTTTGGTATATTTATAGTTTCTTTCATCTAGATTTCTGATAACAGGCAACATTTTCAGTGATTTCTTACAATATGCAATTGAAACTGAGTATTTTTGTATTCCATATCATTAGACTAGTAAATTCAAACAGAAATATTATGAGAATTCAATGAGCTCAGACTTAGTATTGGATACATTGCTGATATTGTCAAATGGTTACAGACACTACTAGACATGTGAATTGACCCGACTGTTGTTTACATTATTAAGGAAAGTGTGCAATCATTGTAAATGCTAGAACATTGAATAATCATCAGGTTTTATGCTATTTCTTTTTCAATCAGATACTTTTCTTTAAGAATCTACAGGTTATTCCAGTTTGCTTATGTATGAAAGCATATTGCGTACTCATTACAAGTATGTTTTGTAAAGTCTAAATTTCATCCGTATACATAGAGGAACAAAAATGAGAATGAAGTTGTTTGCTTTTAGGAAGCAAAGATAAGCCAGAAGAAGATGAACAGAAGATTAAAGCTAGAAGGGAGAAGACGAGGCTAAAGGTACAAGCCTGGAGAAAAAAAACAGAGGGAAAATAAGGCGAAACATGAGGAGCTAAAAAGGGTTGATAGAGAAAGAAGAAAAGATGCAAGACTACTAAAAAAACAGCAATCACTTTCCGATTCAAATCTTCAACAAGAATTAAGAAGGAAAAAACGTGAAGAAATGAAAAGGTATCGCCAGAAAAAGAAAGAAAAAGCAGCCCTGGGAATATCGGTTAATAAGAGTGTTGATTTAAGAAGTCCGAAAACTGCTGAATTAAGTAGAAAGAAGAAAGAAGCTGTGAAAAGAACCCAAGCATGGAGAATGCGTAACACGAAATTATTTCGAAACATCACATGGAAAGAGTGTTTGCGATGGTCTCGGTGCGACAGTCAAGAATGCTTGCTTCAGAGCTGTAATCAGCAATAGAAAGGTGATAGGTTGTGCAGAAGATGTATATCATTTCTGTACAGAGAAACTGAAAATGGAAAATACAGATAATGAAGCTAAAACAGTTTCGAGAAGGGAGTTCATCCTTGTTAAAGATGTTGAGAGAAATAGAGAAGAAACTGATGTGCAAACACTGCAAGGTACAAGAAAATTACATGCTGTAAAGTCAGGAAGCAATGATTATGAACTGAGCATAAGAAATCTGAGCTGTTATTGTGAGCAATGCATGAAGGTTGACGGGAGATGCAACTTCAGCGAAAATGTTAATGCCTGGGAAATGAGAAAGTTAGTACTCAATAAAGATAATTTAAGTCAGAAAGGAAAACAACTTAAAGACAAGAATCCATCAACAATAGAAAATAATGACAAGAAAAGAAAACAAGGAAGTAACCAGAAAGATCATAACTCAGCAACAAGCGAAAAGCCTAATAAGAAACGGAAGTCAACAGAAAGACAAAACATTGTGACAAAGAAGATCAAAGTTGACAAAAAAGCACCAACCAACACAGAGAAACCAATAGAGAAATACCACCCTGGAGAATTTGTTGCTGTAGGACTTAAGCCAAAGAAGGGACCTCTAGATGTATACTTAGCAGAAGTAATAGACATTCTTCATAACGAAGTTAGACTTAAATACATGAGAAAGTCTGGCAACATGTATGCTTGGCCTGAAAAAGATGATTATTCACAAGAGGCTCTAGATGCTATCTTGTACAGGGTAAAAGCTCCACAAATAGTCAATGAAAGGGGTCATTTCAAGTTTAATGCAGCTGAATTGTCTAAGCTCAAGTCAAATCTGGAAAAAAATCATAAGCACTTCTATTTGAAATGACAATATAAAGTCAAGGTTTAATGTGTAGTGTCTGTAACCTTAAGATCAATCACATATGGGTCTGTGTTTGAGTCAGCACCTTGGGTTGAACAATACTTAAGTGACTATGATTTATTGAACATTCATTATACTTCAATATTTTACTCTTACAAACACTATTTAGTATTAAACTTTCAAGTGCTATTTACCAGTTCATAATTTTAACACAAGTATTGGACATATACCTGTTACAATGTGGTTTTATCATTTTATTAACTAATCAACATTCATTTAATGAATAATTCTAGTCAATGTGTTCATGTTGAATTATTTTTGAAGTGAATTTTATGGAGATATGTATGGTTCTGCAGCTGTATTGAAATGCTATAGTTTTGTAGTGTCTGTAACCAATTTTATGGACAATGTACTTCTGACTCTTATGGAAGTTTGCAATACTTTTGGCCAGTATTAATGATTTTGTTTGTTTAAATATTCTTCTTGGTGTTAGATAAATGCCTAAATAAGATTATTCTATGTCTTTTATGTTTGTTATGCAAAAGTTTCATGGTTAGGTTTTTTTTCTAAGTGATACCTTTGTCATAGATGTTTTGATTTTGTTATTAAGTTGTTTACCACTTCCAGTTATGTTGTTTACTTTAAATGTTGATATCCTGTTACTGATGTTACTGTGAAAAAAAATAAAGTTTTAAAGTTTTCATGCTGTTTTTCTTGCATGTTATACACCAAGTGTAGTGTCTGTAACTGTTGTTATACCAATGAATTGAAATAATGGTTAAACAAAATCGCATGCATGTTCAAGCTAAATCTAACTTGATCTGACTAGGGGACACCCTAGGGTATATAATGAGCTTCATTGAAATGTTCTATCAAACATTTCAATTTTTTAAGTGAGTGAGACTACTCTCAGCACCAATACCGTGTTTTAGCCGATGGCAATTCTATAAATAAAAACTCAATAACAAACAAGACTAAACCAGGATATGCAGCATTTATTTATCAAAACCAAGTAAAAAAGTTTACAATTTCTACTTATTTTCATATGATCCTAAAGAAATATTATGGAAAAGAAAGCAAATTTTTTTTTAAAATTATGTTTCTCTGATAATACTTACCTGATCAAATTACATTAGGATAACTATCTCTCCTACCTCTGAATCCAGCCCTTACGGAAAGACGAAAAATGTGTTAACATCTATACATTATATAGACAAAGGGAAACAACTCTTACATTATAACTCCATTTTCAACTTGCTTCAAGGTTAGCGTTACACCCAGATGTAACCAGTTTTTACTTGAGCGAAACCTTAAAGGATGCTCACATTGTGGGGAAGGGTGGGTGGGATTATTTGTAATGTGATCAGGTAAGTATTATTGGAGGAACATAATTTACTAAAAGAATTTGTTTTCTCCGTCAAATACATTACCTGATCACATTACATTAGGAGAATAGGTAAGAGGAGGAGGAAATGCTGAGCATCCTACCTCAACCTATGTCACCCAGTAGGAACGTGATTGATCTGCTAACAGATGAAATTCTCCTATTAGGCCAAGAAAAAAATGTGTGTTTCCTACTGCACTGGTTTTAAACTTAGGGTAAGCAGGTAGGTATTTTTTTTTTTTTTTTTTAAACATTATATATAAATCAAATAATATTTAAAGAGCTTCAAAGTACCAGGCAAAACTGGCTCAATTAGATGCAAAAATCAATTTTGGCAATGTGATTTTGTTTATAATAAAAAAAAGTTTTAAAAAAATTTGGGGTGGGGGAGGGGTGGGGGGAGAAAAAGTGGTAGGGTCGGCAACGTGAAACAGAGACGGTCGGCTGACTGGAAACACATATTTTTTGTGCCCTTATTAGTTTAGCACAACAGAAGACCTTTTGTATATTTATTTGAGACACATCCCTGTGGGATTCTGTGCTTGATTATGGTCTCATCCTTAAAATTTTCCAGGCGAATCCAGCGAAAGTGGCCAATACCACCTGGTTATGAGGTTGTGCAGTCATGAACAAAGATTGGTCAGTGTCTGTGCAGCTACCACTGGCCCCATGAGGTTCAGTTCTCTCCTTTTTAATGCTATGTCCCGCACACAGAAGCTGGAGAAAGTGCTCTTGGCATACCCTCCAACTGATGTCACTATGTCTCAAATTGAGACGCTACATTCTAATGCCAGGCTAGTCAAAATTGCTTGTATTTCTGAGCTGAGATTTTCATAAGGCGTGCCTACCCATGAGAGAGTTCAAGTTACACAGATTTTATAACTCCCTTTAACAAAGCGGCTAGTGCTTGTGGCATTATGTCTTGTTTTCTGGACTTGAGAGGCAGAAAAAGCCTGGTCTGGGCATTGCGGATGATCTCAGTATGCTTCAGATAATATCCGTGAGCATGTACGGGATCCTGGAGCTTCGCATCTCTTGATGTCTCGATCGAGGAGAGAGGACAAATAGTTATTTGTTGATTGCCAAGTGACGGCAACCTGTTTTTACCAATAAAACCAGGTTGTGTCATTAAGACAACTCATCTGTCGGGATGGAACTGCATGTAGTTCTGGTCCACAGAGAGGGCATGTACATGCAGCTCACTCACTCTGCATGCTGAGGCAAGCGCTATCAGAAAGCAAGTTTGTATGATAGCTGATTCATTGATGTGGATGACGGGATCAAACTTGGATGAGTTAATCCATGTCAACACCCAGGAGAAATTCCATTTTGGGAATAACGTGTGAGCATGGTCAGTATAAATTGAAACAAAACAGCAAGTTGGAAAGGTCCTTGTTATGTCCAATATCGTCTCGTCCATGATGTCAGAACATGTCTGAGATCATGGACCAGTATCCCTTTATGGTGATTGGGGCTAACTTCTTGTCTTCAAAGAGAAACAGAAAGAAGTTGCCCTGCTGAATAATGGAGGAAGTTGTGTGACATCATCGATGTGACACCAGTCATTAAAAAACTATCATTTCCCTTCGTATGCTTTCAGAGTGGAAGGCCTTCTATCTGTTGCAATCCTCTCCACAACTGAAGTTCTGAACCCCTTTTTGTGCAAGGCATCCCTGACAAGAGCCAGGCGTGAAGGAGGAGTTTCTCTGGACACAGATGGAACAGTGGCAAAACCTGGCTTGCTTGAACATAATGGGGTTGCTACATGTACGACTTTTCTGGGTACATCTGTCGACAGGGTGAGCAGATCGTTGATCCAGGATTTGTCACATCATAAAGAAGTGATCAGAACTATCTGGCAGTTCGTGTCCCTCACCTCCTTAACTACTTTTGGTATCAAGACTGAATGAAGGAAGGCATGGGCTCACATTATCTCCCAGCTTACTGACAGAGCATTGACGGCCCATGCTTCTGGGTCCAGAAAAGTGGAGATGAAGGTGGGCAATTTGTTGTTCCAACTTGTCGCGAAAAGATCTATCAATGGGCAGACCCCATAGAGTACAGACTCAACTGAATGTGGAAGAATGGAGAGACCACTCTGTATGAAGCAGTTGTCCTCTCCTTGACAGTGAGTCAGCTAAAACGTTGAGCCGTCCATGTATGTGGTGGACCTGGATATTTATCTGGTATTGGGTGCACCACCGAAGGTAATCCCATACCATGACACAAAGGTACGGTTATTTCGTCCCTCCCTATTTGTGGAGGTACATGACCACTACCTAATTGTCCAACCGTATGAGGACCGCTTGCCCACACATGCGTTCCACTTATGTATTGTAGGAGTTGAGAATGGCTTTCATTCCATGAGGCTGATGTGAAGAGCCATCTCTTGAAGCGTCAACTTGATATTGACCATCATAAAGTCCGGTAGCAAGTGTGCTCCCCAACCTGACAGACTGACATCTGTACATATCATTATTTCCAGTTGTGTGCTTTCAAGGGCTATTCTTGCCACGAGTTACTTCCTGTCTTGCCATTGGAAAAGGAAGTTTTTTATGCTGGTCAAGATCATAATGTTTTAATTTAGATGGCCGGTGAAAGGTCGCCATTGTGCTAAAAGGTCCATTTGTAATGGGCACATGTAAATGCAGCCAAGGGATAAAAAACCTGCTGCCGCATTGAATGGATAAAATGTTGAGAGGGGACAAGCTTCGACTTCTCTGCATTTATTATCCACCATAGACTTTGAACGAGGGCAAGAAGGTTGTTCATATCTTGGACCAAAAGCGAACTTACCCAATGTTTTTGAAGGATGTCGTCCATGTACACCACCGTCACTGTGGAGGAGGTCATCCTGAATCTCGAGATTACAGTCGAAAGTTTTCGTGAAGGCCAAAGGGCTTAGATGGATGGACTTTGCTGTTTCCATCTTGAATTTTGGGGCAGAAATAAATTATTGAGCCTGCTGATGTCGATACAGGTCTCAATTTGCTGTTGGAATTTGTCACCATAAACAATCTGGAGTAGAAGCCTTGTGTGTACGGCTTTCGTACAATCTCCACTGCACACTTCATGAGTAAAAGATGAATCTCCTTCTGTAGCATGTCTGCCTTAATGGGATCGCTTGGGGTTTCCATCATGAAGAGGGATGTCAAAATTAGAGGAGATCTGATGAACAAGATTCTGAGGCTGTTGACATGACTTGGATCACCCAATAGATTGGGAGAAAGAGGTTGATCCAAGTCCAACAAAGGAGTCTGGTGTCCACAGGTAGGTCACCAGCAGGCAGGAAAACTAAGTCACTGACGGGTGGCAGGAGACTTGGAGGAGGATAAACATTTTCTTTCTCCCCTCCCTGCCTACACGCTAAACATAGGGGTGTATTGCCTCCCATAATTTGCCTGGCCACGGTTACTCTGTTGTCATTGGTAACTGCCTTTATTGTATCCCTGCTGATGATTGTCCCTTCTCTGGAATGATCCCTGAGCAGGACATCCAGGTATGGGAGCTTGCACTGACAGATGGAGGGGCAACTCTTGTGCCACCTGTTTTCTGACCTCCTCAATTCGACCCCCCCCCCCAAAAAAAAAGGGGAGAGCCGAATGGAAGGGTATGCAAGGCCGGCGCATGGTGTGGTTTTAGAGAAGAAGAGTGCTGGATTGCATCTTTTCTGACTAAGTCCATGTTGCAGGAGGCTGTCAGGGCATTAGCCATGTTGTGTTGAGATGCCCTATTCACGACCTTGGTGATATGGCTCACCAAATCCCAGGCGTGATAATTTCCGGCCTACTCAGCAAGGTGAAAAATCGCCAAGGATGCCAAGTCAAGTAGTGATGAATTTGATATAATGTTCCTCGCTAGCTTGGAGGTGGCACTGAAGACTTGCCAATCCACCTTATAACAAAGTGGGGCAGTCATGCCAAAGGCAGAAATATCCTTGTTGACATTAGGCATTTTCTAACAGTATGCGCCAGTGTATGACTTACCAGTGAGACGAGAAGCTAGCTGGCAAGTGACTCATGGAAAAGAAGGCTTTTGCATTACCTGGGTCGCAAATTTTTTTCAATGATTTTTTTACAACTGAGGCAATGTTCTGAACAATGGACTGTTCTTGTCATTGTCGACATCCACAGAGGCTTTGACCTTGTAGGTAGAGATGACTGTAGGTGGAGGAGGACATTTGGACAGAGGCAAGATTTGACAGATTTCTTCTATTGCCGCCTTAAAGCTGAATTCTGTCTGTTCCATTGTCAGATCAGATGATTCAGGCATTTCCATTTCATCCCCTTTGTCTACCTGAGGATTGTCCTCCTCTTGTAGACCTTGGGTCTATGGGTAAAGCATTCCATATGGCAATGATGATGCCATATCATCGGCATGCATCATTTTGCCAACAGGATATGCCATTAAGAATGGTGGTATAATAGAATGCCAGTTTAGCACGGCCAGTTTGGCTCAGGAGGACGACTCTATGAATAAAGCCAGTTCACAATGAAGAGGCATAGTAATGTTCAGTCCGACTGGTCTGTCAGGTGGCCAGCTGGTCAGATGTTCGGTATGTTTGGCATAAGATATCGTAGCTGTTGGTATATGTGGATGGATGGACAGCTCACCAGTCCAAGATAACCAACTCATGACCACTGTTGTTGTATGTCACACATTTGCAAACCTGGACTGGTTAGTCAACTGTCAGAATAGCATACAGCAGAGGATAAATGCCATGATGGTCAGCCGGTACAGCCATCCTGCTGTACAAGTGAAATGTGGTTAGGTTGGTCCGGCTGGCCAGTCAGCTGTACGAGTCAAGTAGTATGTCTTCATGTCCGACAATAATGTTCTCATACACAGGCAGTTTACGGAATATTGTACATTCACGCCTCACAGGTGGAGATATGTTTGACTCTACACCCTCACACCCTATTGGCAGGGTGGTTATCCCCAGTGGGATTCTGATAAAATTCTTCCTGTTCCATCATCAATAGTCAACAATTTCGACAACAAAGCCTTATTAATTACAGAGATCATGCACGATCTGGCACTGTCTTCTGTATCTTCATTGGGGGTCAAAAGGGACATCTCGTTATCCCCCATGAGACTCGTTAGTGATTCAGACATAGGACGTAAACTCAATACTTCATGCTGAGATGAAACTGACAGTGTTCTCTTTTTGTGGCCCTTGCTTCTTAAGAACGTTATACCATGTATTCTTGGACCACACAGCACACACTTTACAGGTGTGTGATGAAGAGTATTTGGTACAAAGAAAGCATGTCTCATGGACGTCCTCCATTACTTTGAATTGCTTGCATTTATTGCACTTTGTTATCATCTCCGTAATGAAGAAGAAAATAAACCAACAAGTGCATACAACAAATATATATAACATTTTAAATAAATACCAACCGCATTATAAATATGAGTTATAAATGGAATAAATGCATACACGCAGCGCCCGGGAAATACAACCAGTGAAAATGTATGTTACCATGCGAAGTCAGTTGTGACAAAAATGAATGGTACGATAATGTCAAAATATCAATAAATTCACCGGAGTTTTACAAAAATGTTGTATGCACCATATAGAACAATATTTTGACTTACTATACCACTACAAATAAAAGATGGATGATGAAATTTAAGTTTAAGATTAACTGTCTTCTATGTAGGACATCTTTGCAGAAGGACTACCTATTGGGTAGAAAGGGGAGGTAGCCTGTAAGAGTTGCTTCCCTTTATCTATGTAATATATAGACAGAAATAAGTTTTCGTCTTTCCAGGACGGCTGAATCCGGAGGTAGCTGAGAAAGTTATCCTAATGTAATGTGATAAGGTAATGTATTTGACGGAGAAACCAAGCTATAACAGTAAATTGTTTTTGAACTGAAATTACTATACAACTCTCAATCTGTGCGGTAACTCGATCTATAGATTATGTTAGCTTATCTATTTGACGAAATAGCAGGGTGTTTGTGCTTCATGTGATTTATCTGATTAGATGTCATACCACTGTACGACAACTGGGATTGACAAAGTTGACTTCGTGCCTTTTTTTCTGTTCTGGTAACACAATTCAAAGTGTTCCCATACAGAGCTAATAATGTTTACACTGTTCAATTTCATACACATTAAATAAATTGAAAGCTAACCTGAAGCTTTCGTCCTTGTACTAAGGACTTCATCAGCAGAACATCGCTCACTATTCCCTCGGGTGATGTTAACAATCAGTAGAGAATAAATCATTCTGCTGATGAAGTCCTTAGTACAAGGACGAAAGCTTCAGGTCAGCTTTCAATTTATTTATTGTGTATGAAATTGAACAGTGTAAACATTATTAGCTATGAATAATACTACACAGTTAAGCTTTCACCAAAATGTTCTCATACAGCACTGTGTGGTTTGTCAATCGCTGCTGTCGGGTTGCCAGTTTTGTGGGACTACAGTTAGTGTATTGTTCATACCAGTAGTCTTGTTGCTAAGTGACACATATCACTGGGGCTGTCTCAAGATGCTTCAAAAGTAGACACATTCATATATAAATGATACAACAAATATTCAAATACCAATTTCTGACTTGAATATTCACCAAAAAGTACTGAAATATTCATTTCAGCACTAAGAGAAGACAGTCTTTACCTTGTTCATCTCCTTCCTGAAAAAGAAAAAGAGTATACTTGGTTTGTTAATTTTTGTTGAAAATTCCCATCAAACTCATGAACCAAAGCTAATGTGCATTTAATGCCTTGTTTGCAAAAAAATACTGCAATGTAATACAGATGCAATGAAGTCAGATGGGTGAACACCTCATTTTATATAAAATCTTTCTAAATATAAAAAGTCTGTAGCCTGTATTTGAAACCTTCCATTTTAGAACATAAGTTTAAATTGTCAGATCCTGTAACGCCTTATGTCCATACTTTTAATTTGCAAGTCATTAGCTCTCCAGTTTACGAATATTGGTACTTGCTTTCATAATTTCATAATTTTCCAAGAATTTTTCCTTTCTTCAGATATAAAAAAGTTTACTCGTTTAATAGGACTTGTATAAAGACTTTTTAAAGTATTTACAGAACAGATCTCTAGAGTAAAAGCTTCTAATCCTCTGAATAAAAGCAGCTTTTCAACAACTCATAAATATGTCTGAAATCATGTGCATAAAATCATTAATTATCATTAACTATTTCCTGACAGAGATGAATGATGGGACAAAATTATCAAACACTCTTCCAACAAATGCAATGTCAACAAAGCTGAGTCTGGGATATTTTATCTCAATCTGAATGCTGATATTCTTAAAAAAAATATAAGTAATCCTCACACATGCAATTGATTATAGGATCTATTTTATCTAGAATTTGCAAAATGTGCCTTTTCTAAAAAATTTCAACTGAAAGAAAGCTAAAACCCGTGACCCTTGGATCGCTCTACCAACTGAGCTACCGCAACTCCCTCTAAGGTGAAAATGATTTCAAACTCTTATTCAAATATTCTGAAGATAACATGAGTTTTTAAAGATTTTATGTTCCATAGTTTTCAACATTTGTAACAAAAATAGTATCAGTGTCATGTTAGCAAGTAATTGCCAGGGAATGGTTGATCATATTCCTGATTGCAATTATTATAAATCGTTGTGAAGTTGAGACAAAATTACATATCACCAAAGTATAGATAGTAGGGGTGAAATGATACACCTGTGCTGCGTATCGATACAATTCATGATACACAGACTATGATACGATACATTATCGATTCTCAGTTTAAAGAATAAGAAGGCAAACGACTAATAATTATTCATGACTGCTGAAGATTAAAGTAACTTATATAGGGCAGATATAATTTTGTATCGATTCTTCACCTCTTGTATCGATACATGTATCGATATGGCAAAAGTACTGATGCATCGATATATTGATGAATCATTTCACCCCTAATATATGAGTACATCAGCATAGCTCACTATATACATTATCTTTTACCACAGTAATGAAATGTGAAAAAATATTTAAGTTTATGAATTTGTGTACAACATATTGGGACAATCATGTCCCAAATGAGACCGGATTTATTCCAACAAGCTAGGTGTCCCCGTCATTACATATTGCCTTACTACTTATCAATCATATTGTTCAGCAAATATCGGCTTACGCTTGACTTTGACAAACCTGGCAGTAGTTTAATAAATAGTTCTACTAATTGCTCTCAGCCCTGCCCAACCTCATTTGCAAAGGAAAATCTGTATTACCTGTACAAAATTTTTAAAATTTTACTCTTCTTGCTCTAAATACAAATAAGCTTACTTTTAAATTTGAGATTAATCCAATCAAAACTTTTTTGATCTATCAAAGGTCAAAGTTACTATATAGTCTCTATATTTTAGTCAACTTTGTGGGACCATACCAGCTTACCCTTTCCAAAACAAACCTGTATTACCAGTATGTAATACTGTGCAATCACTCATGCCAGGTTACAGCTGGCTGCCTGGCTATCGGTCATAAGTAATGTTTGGTTTGGTTTGGTTTGGTACTTTACAGCACAGCAACACAATTAGGCCATTTAGTAGGGGTGAAACGATACACCTGTGCCGCGTATTGATACGATTCACAATACACAGCCTATGATACGATACATTATTGATTCTCAGTTTAAAGAATAAGAAGGCAAACGACTAATAATTATTCATGACTGCTTAAGATTAAAGTAACTTATATAGGGTAGATATTGTTTTGTATTGATTCTTCACCTCTTGTATCAATACTTGTATCGATATGGCAAAAGTATCGATGCATCGATATATCGATGAATCGTTTCACCCCTATTATTTAGTGCCGAGGCAATTGATGTAAAGTGCCATGCCCAAGGACACTCCTTGGTAGCTGACCCAGGCTGGTCCGATGGTAGGATTCGATCCCGCACCCTTTCAGCTGTAAGTCTGGCACACTAACCACTGAGCCACCACGGCTCCTGGTCATAGGTAAAGAGAGAAGTGTGTACGTGGTAAATTTGACTGACATGGTGAACTATTAATTCGTCAACAGTGTAGTGCTCATTTTATTACCTAGGACCAACCTGTATATTGGAGGCTTGAAACAAGAGCATGTAAAACAAGGACCCACATAATATTATTGTTATATTACTTGCTCTATATCTTTTGAAACTATCTTCACACTATTTGTATCTTTGTTGAAATGAACAAATGCCTTCCACACGATATCTGTTCAATATGACATTATTGTCCATTGCATTTCTTTTTTTCTCCATATTTTAATATTTTGTTGGACTTTCTTTCCTTTCTACTGCAGTATCTGTATGGACTAAACTTTCCTTTCTACAGAAAATGTTTATAAAATAAGTACCATAATGATAAGATAGTTTTGCAGAATTATTTCAGTTCTAATGAACATAAAATGTCTATTTAGCAATTAAAGCTGAGCGCTTCCTAAGGATATTTAGAAGTTAATATGGCACAGTTGCAGGAAAATAAAGTTTTAATTTAAAGCTTTCTGAACCAAACTTGCACCCTTTTTTCAGTGATGGATTTATGATTCTGCCTTCCTGGACACCGTCAAAGTTGCCCCCCCCCCCATGATTTGACTTGTAAATAATGGCAAAATTTAACTCGAGTTTTTGTTGTTTTAAAAAATAAATAAACAAAGCCACATTTTTATACTTTAAAATCTGCCACCCCTGAATGTTGCTGACCTAGGCAGCTGCCTGGTCTACCTAATGGGAAATCTGCCACTGCCTTTTTTCTATTTACCTGATCACAATCCACAATTTCTGAAAGGATGTAACTGACAGACTTTAGTATGTCTCTGGCAAACGGTCTAAACTGCATTTCTTTCTGCAACATTTCCAAAATGACTTCTTTATTTTGTTTGTCTTGAAAATCATCAGGAAGTGTTCGAGCTCTTAGTGCTTCAAATATTCCCACTTTTTCACTCGAAGTCTTTAATGGCCTGTAACACATTTCAAAGAATACAAGACCCAGTGAAAACACATCTGATCTTTGATCGTAGTTGTATGTTGAACATTCTTTGCTTTTTACTTCAGGGGCAGCATATAGTAATGAGCCAATATTACCTGAAAGTGGTGGCCTCTCTAGAGTTTCTGGGTTTGCCATGGTGGCCAATCCAAAATCGCCTATTTTCACACACAAGTAATCTTTTTCACATATAAATATGTTCTCTGGCTTCAAATCTCTATGTATCAAGTGTTTACCATGAATGTAATCGAGTCCTTTAAGTATATCTTTAAAAAACTTCCATCTGATTTCATCACTTTGAAGCCCGCTGTCAATGCAATCCCGAAGTGTTTTGTCGCAGCATTCCATTGTGATACACAGATCAAAGATGCCACTTTCCAGCCCCGATTTCCAATTAGTAAATTCAATTTCTGTCATCAACTTTTCTTTCACATCGATGGATATAAAGTCTGAACAGATCAAGTCATCATTATCATCATCATCATCATCATCATTAGGTTCAGCAAAAGAGTCAGAATCAATTTCAGTCATCAACTTTTCTTTCACATTGTTGCATGTAAATTTTGAACTGATGAAGTCATCCTTATCATCATGATCATCATTAGGTTCGGCAAAAACAATTGAATCTGAAGCATCTTTCATCTGCTTTTCTTTTACATTGTCGTCTTCGAGGTCTGATCTCATCGATGAAGTTGAGTAAAACCCTTTGTCAGATTTTTCAGATGTATCTGTATCAGACTCAAAAATGTCACTTTGTGGCAAATCTATCCATGTTGTGAAATAACGAACAACATTGCAGTGATTCAGTTCAGCTAGATAAACAACCTCACGCCGTATTTTCTCAAAGGTGGAAACAAAGTTACGACTTTGAATATTCACTTGTATCCTTTTCAAGGCATATATACGTTTGTCTAATTTGTTACGAACCTTACTCACAGACCCGAATCCACCTTTGCCTAATTCCCCCAGAAAGTCATATTCACTCTCCGACCTATTGGATTGGCATTGAAAACATGATTTTAAATTACGATCCATATCAAATCTAAATCTGAAAAGAAAAAAAATTAAATGAACAGTAGATAAAGGATTCATTCAAATCTTATAAATAGCCAGAGATATCAGCTACTTTCATGTGAGTGAACACGATAAAGCACAACAATATACTTTTCATCAACAATTTGATGGCAAGGTCAAATATCACATAAAAGCATATATTATAAAGATTTAGGTAGATGTAGGTTTGACAAGGTTTTACTGCCAAGTTACATATTTTCATATTCGCACAGCAGCATCGTAGAAACAACTACCCTAAATAAATGGAGTTGTTTGTGTGAAGTTGAAACAAATATCCAAACATTTGAATCGGAATACTTTTTTGCGAATATTCAAAACAGATAATTGGTATTGGAATATTCATTTTGTTTACCTAGCAAGTTTGGCAGCATTTTGTCACCAAAACAAACAATGTGAAATATAGACTAGGCAACACTGAATTAGTTTTCAAAGGAACAACTTTAAACCTGCTAAATCACCTGAAATTCAAACTCAGCCTCACAAGGTAATCATTGTCAAAATTCTGAATATTCAACTGCTCACAATGTGGCCATTTACATTAATTATCCTTTTGGAAAGAAAACGTGTAATACTGCAATTTAGCGAAGAACATGGTATAGAATAGGGATGATATCAAAGTCAACAAAAACTTTACTTTGCAATCAACCAAAGATCTGTACACTTTCTGAACTGCTGTTGGACATTCGTTCTCTTAGAGACAGTTGTAGTCAATTCCGCAAACCACTACTCCCCCCACACACACACACTCAATCAACTTACATCAGAAATTAACTCCAATATATTTTGGCATTTGGTCATTTCTTCAAGTTTTGGAGTCATTACACAGCTGTGGAATAACCAATATGCTTAATATCTGACACTATCCTTTTCCTTATTTTCTTAAAAGTCAGTAATGCAGATGTCAGCTTCGTATCAGCTGGATGTTCATCGACCAGTTGACGCGACTTTGGAACAGAACCTTTAAGTTGCAAGGTTTGAGAGTTTGCTGTTACAATGAATATTGCTACTCTGTTTTTGCTGTGCATTAGTGCAAAGCCAAAGTTAACAGCAAATATTTTAATTTGTTCGGAATCCTTATTTTACACACTAAACCAAATGGTCCACTCCCAAACTTGGTTGAGACAGGGAGCTAGTCCCAGGTACCAGACCACGTTAGAGGTTACATTATACTGTTTACAAAAACCACAAGGCCAATTCACACCTAGTGCAATGTACATTATGATAAGGTCAATAACTGTGTATGGGTTTCAGTTATAACAATTATTTATCAAATCTGAATATGAGCTTCTTATGGCTTAGCAGAATCTAGACGCCATCAGAAGTCTTTTAGTGAAAACACCATGTTGATATGACCATCCATTTAGGAGTAGTGA
The DNA here is from genome assembly GCA_029931535.1 of Margaritifera margaritifera. Lineage (NCBI taxonomy): Eukaryota > Metazoa > Mollusca > Bivalvia > Unionida > Margaritiferidae > Margaritifera > Margaritifera margaritifera. The sequence continues at coordinate 3,640,399 of JAQPZY010001530.1, read as the reverse complement.
TAACAACTTTTTCAAGATGGCCATTGTGGTGGCTATATTGGGCGTCAGATTGGCATCATTTTCATTTAGGACCAACTAGACATCATAACAAGTCTTTTGGTGAAAACCCAATGTCAATATGACTTTACGTTTCAGAGGAATAGTGACAAAAAAAAATTTCAAGATGGCTGCCATGGTGGCCATATTGGATGTCAGATCAGCACCATTTTCATCTGGGATCAACTAGACATCATAAGAACTCTTTTAAGTGAAAACCCTATGCTGATATGACTTTCTGTTCAGGAGAAATAGTGATAAGATAAGATTTTCAAGATGGCCACTGTGACGGCCATATTGGGTGTCCAAGCAGGACCATTTTCATTTAGGACCAACTAGACCATGGGATGAATGTGTGTGTAAAATTTCATGGCAATCCTCCAAGTAGTTTCTTCGGAGTAATGATCACAAACTTGTGCTAACAGACGGATGGACAAAAGACCATCCCATAAGCTCTTCTGGTATATGACCAGTAGAGCTAAAAAAAACCACCTACATTCATTTAAATCTTCAAAACATTTACTCAAGACCCCTAAAATATAATTCAGATGACTTAGTGTACAATTGTTTTCAATGCAGCTTGGCACGGTGTGTCTATAAATACCATAGTAGACATAGAGAAGAGTATGGATTTGACACCTTTTTTTAATATAAGATGAATATTCAAATTCTATCCAAACACATTTAACGAATATTCAATACGAAAATTTGGTATTCGTTTAAGCTCTAGTTTTTTGTTTTACCACGAGATTTATGCATCAATGATTTGACAAAAACTACACACACACCTGAAGACACAAATTATTCCACACGACCTTTATCCTTGACATCCAATTGTGGTCAAATATTAGTGCATACATTTGGTTTGTTTTTGGTGCTTTACATCACAGCTCCACAAGAAGGTTATTTATTGCTGAGGCAACTGGAGTAAAGTGCCTTGCACAAAGATGCACCACAGTAGTTGACCTTGGCTGATCCAATGGCAGGGTTCAAACCCATACCCTTTTTTGTCACGAGTCGGAAATGAATGCTACCACTCTGCCACTGTGGCTCCTGTGTCCATTAGTTGCCCCTTATGACATGCAGGCATGCACACACAGATACTGTAATGTGTCAGTTGATGTCCAGGATAAATTTTTAACTTGCGTATCGTTTTCATGTCATTATCATTAATTTTGAATAACAATGTAGTTTTGATTGCTTCAACAATGCCGCATTGGTACCTTTTTTCTTAGCATTTGACCTAATTCAGGGTCACAACTTACTATAAATAGTAAACCGCTGTACCGTGTTACCAGACGGGTCTAAAACTAAAAACACAAATAAGACAGCAGCAGGAGTAGTCATTCCACAGCTAAACATATCATTCGGAACAAGACTACCGGACGAATGCGCAATATACACAGTAGAATTCATGGCGCTGATAGCAGCTCTCAAATTCATCCGAAAATACCCCATAACTAAAGTGGTAATCCTAAGCGATTCATACAGTGCTCTGCAGTCATTAGCAACTGACCGGTCAAAAAGTCGACCCAATATGGTGAAACATGCCAGATACATACTAAAACAAATAGAGCAAACTAATAAAATAGTCGAGTTCATCTGGATCCCTTCACACATCCTAATTCCGGGCAACGAAAAAGCAGACAGAGAGGCGAAATAACATCAATGACCCTACGTGCAAATACATCACCTACAGTACCACGAAAATAAATAACATCCGCAAAAAAATCAACGCAAAATGGCAGGAAGTATGGGACTAATAAACACAGGGAAGGACACTATATCAAATTAAAACAAAAGTAAATCAAAACATAAAGTACCCTAAATTAAAAAACCCATACGATCTAACTATCATAAATAGAATACAATCAGGCAAAACACTATTGGCAGGATGCGCAGGAAAATACATATAAAAAAAAACAAGTACAAACTGCCCCCACTGCCCATCCCCGGAAACCCTAGATCATGTGATAATTACATGCCCCAATTACAATCAAGAGAGATAGGATCTGCAAAATCAACAAAAACTAATTGGGGAACAAAGTACATTTCCGGAATTACTTCAAAGCAAAAACAGAAATGTAGGGACTACATACAATAATCTAATAACATACATCAATAATATAGGGAAAAGAGGACAAATATAGAATGCAAAGAAAGGAGGAAAAGGAGAGGAAGAAGAGAAAAATTAGGGAGAAAAAAAAGGGGGGGGAGGGTATGGTAAAATCAGTCCCGCCAAGGTGGAAACTGGTACTTCAAAAAGATACCAGCCCCCACCCCCCGAAAACATGAGCGGGAGAGGAAACCTAGGTACGTTCCCACCCTTAAGGTGCGCAATACGCTAAAGCGAACCTAGAAAAGCCTCTCGCTGCAAGTGTAAATAAAATAAAATAAAAAAATAAAAACGCAAAAAAACAATTTGGAAACATTAGAAATTAGGTTTATCCACATAGAGAAATAAAAACACATTTTTTTTTTTTTTTTTTTTAACTGAACGTGGGAACCAATTTGGATATTTTTTTAAAAAAAATTTCAAAATGAAAGGAAAAGAAGGAGAAGGAAAAAAACACAAAATCAAAAATTAGATGTTTGGAACCAGACGGTTACAAATTAAAATTTTTTTGTATAAAACAAGAAGAGGGAAAAAAAAAATTAAAATTAAAAAACGCTAAAATTGTTTCTTTTTTTTTTTTTTTTTCACCAGTCAAATGAGCAAACTAGAGTGGGCACACACATAAAACGGGCACACCAAAAGGGTGGACGCAACAGGAGAGAGCGAATGCAGGAAGTGGGACAGTAAAAAGGACAAACGCAAAAGGGTACACCACAGGAACGATCGGGCAACATCAAGGCAGAATAAATAAAGAAGGTACAGGAAAGAAGAATGCTAGCAGAGGGAAAGGGGACACAAAGGCAATGAGAAAGGAAAAACGAGATATACAGGAAGGACAGCCCCACAAAAAGAGGAAAATAACAGAAAAAGTCCTTCTTAGGGCTAAAAGGGAGCAACCAAAATTGCCACCCCAAATAACAACCCAAAACCCAAAGCCCAAACCTCTGTATAAGCTGGAAGTATGACATACACTAGCAAAAGCCCCAAACCAAAACAAACCCCAATACCCCGCCAGCGAACATAGCTAGGAAGTATAACATATACCTAGCAAAATCAAACAGCCCTCCCACAAACAAAAACTTGAAAGTATAACACACATCTAGAAAAAAAAAACACCCCAACCCGACATTGATAGCATAACACACACCTATAGCAATGTCACACCAAAAAAACACCAAAAACTAGACTGTATAACATACATCTAGCAAACCCCACCCCACCCCAACCCAACATTGATAGCACACCACACTCATATAGCAATGTCGCACAACACCAAAAGCTAGAAAGTATAACCTACATCTAGCAAAACCACCCACCCCAACCCGACATTGATAGCATAACACACACTTATAGCAATGTCACACCAAAAAACACCAAAAACTAGAATGCATAACATACATCTAGCAAACCCCACCCCAACCCGACATTGATAGCACACCACACTCATATAGCAATGTCGCACAAAAAAACACCAAAAGCTAGAAAGTATAACCTACATCTAGCAAAACCACCCACCCCAACCAGACACTGATAGCACATCACACACATAGTAAGGTCACATAAATACACTATAGCACACACCCACACCAGTATATCGTACGGCTTTCAATTTTTGGCCCCCGAAAGCCCCTTTCGTAAATAACTAAATGGCCCTGAAAAGAAACCCGATTGGCATGCTGGTAACAAAAAGCTAACGGCGTCACGAAACCCGGATTAAGATCACAAAAATCACACTGCTACTATGAGCCAAACTTTTCTAGCACTTTTCGGAAAATAATAAGTACGCTCAGTACACAAAAAAAGCACACAAAAAAATAATAATAATAAAATCACTTGATAGGAAAATTCACAACTCAGGTTTATTTGAATCGGGAATGCGACTACCGCATTTTTCGGCGATAGGATAGGGACCGCCCACGAAATTAGACAACCGGGCATACAGCTGACAAAAAGTAAATTCTTCAAAACAAAAAAAGACAACAGCTGGAAGGCGGAAGCAGGCGGACAGAGGTCTGAAGGAGTGATTGTAGAGCGGGTGACCGGCGACTTTGTGGATGTGGGTACCGTGGGCTTCCCTCCCTCTAGGCGAATGACGGGGTATCGACCGGCATGGTGCCCTTCTTCCTGCGGCTTGCTTTGGGAGGCATAAATTAAATTAAATAATTTGCGGGAAAACGCATAATTCAATAAGTGCGCAAACGCGCACACCCTAAGTTGCCGTAAGGCGATAAACGACGTTAATCCAAATCATCATCCGCGTTGCCGCAAGCTTTGAGGTACGCGTGTGTTAGAAATCGGAACGAAAGTCGTTTAAATGAAATTATTAATTCAGGCTGTTAAATTTTTATTCTTGGTAGAATTGACTATAATAAGTAGTTTTGAAGATGTTTTATTCAAATGATTTAATATTGGATATATGATATTTGGTTGTTATGTTGTAGTGACAGTCGTATTTTAGTCTGTTGCTCACAGGTTTAAGGGGGCGCTCTACAGATAATACATACTTCTGAGAGAGTGACAGGTGTAAGATGAAGTATTTTGCATTTGCAACATGCACAATGGAGAGAATGTTGGCATACCTCTATGTTACTTTCGTGTACTGTGGCTGAAATTTCTTCACATATTGTACTTGTGGAAACTGGACATTATCTAAGCACACAGCAGACAAAATGGCCGCTCTAAAGTACTCGAAAAATCAGCCTGAATTAGTCAAAAGTGCACTATTTTCAGGAGTTATTAAATTAGGGAAACGAATTTTACCAGAGCAGACAATACCAGCCTCTGAAAGTACTATGAATAAATTACAAAATATCTAAAAAGTTATCGGCTCTTTTTTTTAAATTTACCTTTGAAGTCCAGGAAGTGAAAATGACCAAGCGGAGCTAGCAGTTTTTTGAGAGGTGCACATCTCAAGGAAGACCAAGCTGTATACTCTATAACCCAAATTTCACCCATCAATCATACACCAAAATAAAGGGAATTCAAAGTTCTTTTAACAATGCCTAAGATATACAAGGTCTTTTTTAAATAGCCAGAACAGCCAGTGAGGAAACCCTGGGTAATTCTTTTTCTTTAAATTTCTAATATGCAAAGTACGAAACTTGAGAGCGCCACCTAAATGAAGTTCACACAGAACTGCGAGTATATCTGTTGTTAGTATAAAAACCGCGCGCGTTCGCTTTTACGTCAGATCAGTGTCAGACCGAACTGAATCTCATTGGGCGTGTATTGGAAAAGGAAATTTGGGTATTTGTTGTAGACATAGGAAAAAAGGGTTCATTTAAACAGATTTTATAGTAAGTTGATAGAAAGCAGAGAAATAATTTGAAATACAGTAAGCACAGATAGAAAAGTGTTAAGATAGTTGGTTGAAATGCGATGGGAACAGAAGAAGAAGAAGAGATGATTTTCTTAAACGAAACGAAGCTATATAATCACTTACGTCAACATTAGTATATTTGTCTTCGTTTCAAGAAATATACTCCAACTTTAGTCGACTTCGGCATTTCTTGGCTACCATCGCATTTCAACCAACTGAAATGTATGTCAACAGAAGTTGAAAATGCGTCCACTTGCTTGTGTCAGAATTTGATTCCATTACGAAAAAGACATCAGAGCGAGTATAGTCCAACTAAAGCAATTACACTTTATTTTCTGGAAAAGTGTTCATAGGGGCTGCCAAGTGTGTGAGATATTCCTGAAAATGTAGTCTCTAGTTCCCCTGTCAGTCAACTGGGGATCACGCTACATAACGCCGTTTCTTTAAGCAGTAAGACGTCGGCCCAAACAACATAAATATATGGGTAGACGTCTTACATTGTAGGACTACGGGTGATACTGATAATGAGATGTATGTGACTGTGAGAATCACCGAGATATTGTCACTGTCAGGCCATCTACTCTAAGTAAGGTTTTTATCTATATACACGTATTCAAATTAAAATGTTCATGTTTAGTATAAGCGAAAAAGAGGTAAAAAACCATTTTTCAGAATTTTGAAGAAAAGAAAACCAATTCATGCCATTTTTGTGAATATCAATATAAATGTCATAATAAAGATCTATATCGCTTCTCTATTTTAAAATAAAAAATATAATCATAAATATTTCTTGAGAACCAACTCAGTGCCAGTTCCCTCCCTCTCTCTCTCTCTCTCTCTCTCTCTCTCTCTCTCTCTCTCTCTCTCTCTCTCCACACATTTTAACACTTGCTTCTACTTCACGAACTGTGTAATATTGCTCAAAATAATTGTCAGAATTATCAAGAAAATATCGCAAATTTGGGACATCCAAAGTTTAATGTTGCAACATTCAAAATTTACACCTTGGAAATTCAGACTTACTGTAATCAAAAATTAGTGGAAAACCTGTGGCGTATGAAAACCTGAATGAGGAATTTATCAAGAATTGTATCCATATGACCCACATCCCTTGGGCCTGTCCAGTCTGGCCTAACGGGCTAACACAGTTTTTATCTTTCTATTCATAGATCACTGATTTAATGATTAGACCAAAAGAAAAAATATGGTTGGTTCAGGTTACCCGACCCAGGGATGGTGCTGGCTTTAAAAAAGTTGTCGCCAAAAAAATAGCAAATCTCAATATTTTGTCGCCAATTTTCAAAAAGTGTCGCCAAGCAAGGTATTTTTCCATGTCTATTAATGTGGTAGGCAATGAAAATTGAAAAAAGATGTAGTATTTATTACTTTATTGACAGCAAACAATACAATACCACACTATTACAGAATAAATCATTGCATGACTGTTTTGTATGCTTATTGTTTTGCACTATTAAAATGTTGTTTCATAAAAATAATAAAATCGAATGTCACATGAGTATGCATCGTGCCCACTTGCTGAATGCAGTTTCAAAGTCGAAGTCTCCTTTACATTGGTACGTGCCGATTCTCATTAGGTTCTCTCTCTTTGATGTACTTAAGATAAATTGGGTTGTTCCACTTAGTGTACTTTACCTATGCAAATTAACCTAATGGGCTCTCCCTCAGCAGTGCTCAAAGGATTTGACATGACACATCACCCTAGCTATTGTGAGTCAATTCAATAAATCTCTGAAAGGTGCCTGTTTATCGCTGACCGCCTTACCTTTTAATTGTCTTTAAACAGTTGTATAAACTGACCGACTTTTTATCATATTAAATGATACACTGTATTCAGTTTATTACAGACTCAGTATTTGTAAATTTCTTGTGTCGGCTGAACAGTATGTACATGTTGTATGAGAATAAAGGGTAACCTTGGAAATATTCAATCGGGAAGGACCTAATCGTTTGAATGTAAAATTCTTGAATGTAGACATTATAATTATTATTATTATTATTGATCTTGTTCAAAATACAAATAATTCCTAAATATAAGTATAAATGTCTGATAAACATAAAAATCATTATTAATAAAACTATTTATTTTACAATCAGATTCAATTTCTTAATTTTAAAATTGTGATACAAAATATCAGCATTATTATACAATATTATTTCTATTTTTATTTGTATTCATTTTTGATCTGGGAAAAAAGTATTATCATCTGAATATTTTAATTATTATTTGAATTATTACTTATTCTGCATGCATGTGTATATGTTTTTGTTGTTGTTGTTTTTTTTTTGGTCTTCTATAATAATAATAATAATAGTGTATAAATTTCTTGCTATTTTAAATATACTTAATTATGATTTTTACAAAAATATTATAATGCTATTTTTATTCAGACTTCATTATTTTGGAATGTGTGGCATATAATTTAAAAAAATGATAATGTCTATATTCTACTTACATTACATTTTTATGATTCAGATAATTTTTTTCACTGTAGTTTCGTAGCCTTTATTTTAATTTTACTGATTATAGCGGATGATATTGTGCACGTTTTATACAGTATAAATGTACCGACTTTTAGTTTTATCTGCGCGATGATCCGCGTCGCAACCATGCACCGTACGACGTGTTTTAGGCCGTGCTTGTACTATAAAATATCATTTTCGTTAACATTGCACTCGCCGTTAACAACTTTATTTTTGCAAATTAAAAAAGTATGCGTAGACGGAACAAAGTTTGGTTTGAAATTTTGTAAGGTATAAAGAGATTAAATAATCCTCAGCTAGATCGTAACTGGCCCAGGTAAATACTTTCGAAAACCGAAAGTGGTGTACGATTCAGAATGGAACGGGCCCATACTGAAGTCCGGTAGCACGACTATTGCAGTGTATCACCGCATACAGTACTCAGGCCAGATGTCAGCATAAGCGGTCGATATGAACAAATGATTTGTTTATGTAACAATAGAGAGATTCCAGTGCATTGTATACCCAAGTTTGCGGCTTCCTTTCGTGGTGCCTTTGAATTCCTCCACTCCAAACCCAAGATTGTATATACAAGTTTTAAGAGCCAAAAACATTGTCGCCAAAAAAATCGCCAGATGGTATATTTTGTCGCCAATCAGGAAAAAAAAATCGCAATTTGCGACATTGGCGATGCACAGCGCGATCCCTGCGACCGACCCTAGAGTTTTGCCTCTGACCCAACCGTTTTTTTTTTTATTTTTTAAAACAAAAAAAAAAAAACAAACAAACAACAACAAAATTCGCCGAGTCGCCAAACCCGTCTGTGACGATGATGATTTGTACCGAATTGGACCATACCAAAGTAGCAATTGGAATAATCGGTTTTATTCGCTCGTTTGCTTGTAAAACGGACATGCTCAGTGATGAACAATAAACAAGATGGCGTGTAGACGAAGTGTCCCTTCTACTCTACTCGCTGTGAAGCTTAATAACTGTTGTCACGGCAATGGTGGCAATTATTTATTGTCAGTGAATAATGATTGGACATTCATGGACTTGTTTCAATCAAAACATCCAGTCTTCAGCCCTAAAGGAGACCGGATACTCTGTTTGCTTTCTCCGACAGCTGCAGACAAGGACGGAGACGAAGTTAGAAATGTCTCTAGTATAAATCAAGTCTGACAGACATTAAGATGGTATTAAGCAAACTAACTTCACCATGCTCATTTTCAGACATAGATTTGTTTTTCCATACTAAATGTATACCTTAAAACAAATAGCTAGGAAATTAAAACGTATGAAACAGATAATGGTGTTGTTTTCGAGTTGTCACCATAAACTGCAGAGGTCCAAATTCACTTGATCCTGATTGTGAGAAAATTGCCATTTTTTTGCAGAAGGTTCATGGTTCTACTCTTGAAAATGGATTGAAGAGCACGTGGGGTCTTCTTCCATCAAAACTTGCTGCCAAGTGTACATAAAGACGCTTCTTAAGGCAGAACGTTTACTTGCGGTGAACTTTAATTATAATATATGTACATGTATTCATATATTACAAAGAAAAGAAAAAAAAGTCTACCGACATACCCTACTTTTTTTTTTGGCTATGTAACCTTAACCACACATAATTTTTTTGTGTGCATTAGATATGAAAATTTACCAAAATATCTTATCATAACTAAACACTCAGATGTTACAAACCTTGTTTCTGCCAGACAGATCACGTATTTGTGTACTCAAAAAAATTCAATTATCCACTTCAAATCCGTTGAGTGTTTAGAAATAGTCCATGTTAATTTTACATACACACGTCATACAATTTCCTTTAGTTCTGATCATAACACGACTACAAAATTCAGGTTCACGTATTCTGAATTCACTCAGTATGTCAATTTATTGTTCGCCACTCACTAGGAAGTTAACGTATTGATTTTTTCAGAGATTGAGCTCGTCCTACTGACCTGGTTAAAATCGGGAAATTCCTTCTGGCTCGACAGGTGCCGCAGCTAGAGGGCACTGGCGATCAAGATTAACATTTTCTCAAAATGGAAATCTCTTTAGACCAGGTACTTTTTCCGCTTCCATATGTAAAAAGTTGATATCATTACATCCAAATGTATTCATGGTTGAAAGGTCAACTGTCCATATTAGGCGTATATGACGTTGGGGATTTTCCATAACATAACATATTCGGCAGAAATAAACGACAACAGAATTTTTTGAAATGCAGAAAAAACTACAATAAACGAACATATACGCTCACCGACGCCTGTTTTTTAAAAATACTTTGGAGTTCTTTTTACGAGAATAATGGTAAAATATGTGCGGATATTTGCGGTATTACTTTTGTTGTGTAATGTATTTTCGAGGTTGGACTCGACATATGTGACTGACAATCACCGAGATATTAGGTAAGATTTTTATCTAGAGACACTGGCATTCAAATTAAAATTTTCATATTTATTGTCATAATAAAGTACAGAAAATCGATCTTTAATGTTTCTCTATTTAGAAACATATACATAAAGTTTTCATGAGAACCAACTCAGTGCCAGTTCCTTCTCTCTCTGATTCCACATTTTAACACTTGCCTCTTCTTCATAAATATAGCTCAAAATAATGGTCAGCATTTTTTTTTTTTTTTTTTTTTTTTATGGGGGGGGGGGGACATTGATTTTCTTTTAAAGATATGAAAATTGACCAAAAATATCTTATCCTAACTAAATTTTAAAAAAATGGCAATTGGTCTTTACTAAATTGTGATTCCAGATCAATGTATGTACAAGATGTACAAGAACACTGTAATGAATATGCACTATTGGTTTTAAGAGTAACATATAATTTCAAATTGTGTATGGCTCAAAAATTTGGTATGTCATGCAAAAATGTTATGTGGAAGCTTAATGAAAAGGCACAGAAAGGCTTCAGAAGTACATGGAACATAGAAAAGTGAATTTATTCTTAAAGCTGAATGTTCACAAAACATTTCTATATAACCATATATAAGAAATATGCAAACTTCGGCATGAAATAACATTAGGTCAAGAATTTGCAAAAAGTGACCAAAGATCAATATTAAAAACGGTGGATGAATGCTTCCTGTGAATTTATTTAAAAAGATATCATATAAATGGGTTCATTGTTTAATTCTGCACACTCAAATTATGCAGAAAACATTCCATTTTAAGAGTTACATATAATTTAAACTTGTGCATGACTCAAGAATATTGTATTTCATGCAAAACTGTAAGGGGGGGGGGGGCTATGTTCACAAAACATTTCTATATAACCATATGTAAGAAATATGCAAATTTCAGTTTGAAATAACATGAGGTCAAGAATTTGCAAAAAGTGACCAAAGACCAATATTAAAAATGGTGGACGGTGCATGTGTTTGAATCCTTCCCGTGAATTTATTTCAAAAGATATCAGAAAGATGAGTTAATTTTTTTAATTCTGCACACTAAAACTTATGCAGAAAACATTACATTTACATTTTCATACATACTATAATTCTTAAAAAATCATCCCCTGTTCCTACGGCTTGTACTCAGCAATGGCGATGATCAACCGCTAATATCAGCACTTTAGCCAGATCAGCCTTCCTCTGAACTGTAGTATATCCACCATTTACTGCAGGCTGCCGCAAAAAAAAAAAAAACGCCCATATTAACCAGTCCTTGCTGCAATCTGTCCTCTCCATGTAAGCGCTAGATAGCAAGTACTGTTGCACTTTCCAGTAAGGTGTGTTATCTGCTCCTGATTTGAACTCGCTAGTTCCAGATGTGCGCACGCGCAGTATTTGGAATGCACTTCCGTGAACGGTCTACCTAAACACGTAATGTACAGTAATTGAGATGAAATACAGTATTGTAAAAGAACAAAAGTAATGGAACAAGAAATTATAAATAAAGAAATATATTTTTGTACAGTTTGTTGTTGTTGTTGTTTATCAATTGACATTAACTCTCCTGCCATGATGATGACAACTAATATCTGTGTTACCGTTTTGTTTTACTGTCCTTTTCTTAGGTACCATCAAGTGCCCTACTTTTAATTACTGCCTGTTTAAAATGATTTGCTTGCTTGCATTTTAAGCTATGCGCTATGTGATTTGTCAGATTGTATCTATGTATTATGCTGTGGTTGTATGACTTGCAAATTATGTTTGTTTTATGTCTTTATTGCTTTTTTTATGTCATGTAGGTAAAAAGCCCAGTAGATCTTATGTTGAATTGTTGTCTTAAAACATGCCGACTATAAATAAATCTTATCTTACCTGATGAAAATTGATGGTGCTGGTGTAAAGTAATGGAAAACCACTTGAATTTACAGTACGGTATACTATACTATGGTATAGTCATGGAACTAAGCATAATTCTATTTATGTATTTATTTATTTCTGTCTCCAGTTTGGAGACTTTTTATTCACTGTTTCATTTTTCTAAGTTTTGATTTAAAATATTTATGTACAATAATGGAGATGAAATACAATAATGGACCCTGAATTACAGTAATGGGAAATAGGCATTATGCACGAACAATATAGAGATTATGGATGTTGTCGAATTATAAAAAGAAAAAAAGATTTTTTTTGTTCAGTTTGTTTTTTGTTATTGTTGTTGTTCCTCTGTTGACATTAATATATATGATGGCGCTGGTGTACAGTTATGGAACACCAATATACAGAACGGTATATATTATTCTGTGGTAGAAATAAAAACGACGTATAGCCGTATAGCCATGGAACTTAATATATTATATTTATTCGTTTATTTCTGTCTCCATTTTAGAGACTTTTTTAATTGTTTTCATTTTTTTTCTACTTTTTCATCACAAATGGTTAACTGTTTCATATTTTAGGACCAACGGCTAAAAACATCATTGATAATTGTATAGCTATCTTTATTTTATTGTATAAAATATTTATAAAATAGATAAGACAAACTTCAATTGCGTAACCAATAAAAACTAGTAGATTATGCTTTCATCAAATGTCGCATATTCACACATGTTGCACGTGCCTTTGATGTCCATCTTAACTGCACAGATAATCCAGTTAGTTGAGTAGGTATTGTCATCAACGAATTAATATGTATGACCAAACATAATTATCATTTAACTGCATACTTTGAGATGTAACGTTCAAACAACATTAAATGAATTGAATACATTTATGAACAATAGTGTTTGTTACAGACTTTCTTTACTCAGGGTACCCACGCTTTTTAAAACAAACATTTCCAGGCTTTTTTACTGGATGAAATTTATTTTTTCAAGGATCACTTATGACCGGACTGAACGGAATAAAAAAAAAACATTTCGGCTTGGAAAACGTGCATTTTTACAATCAAAATGTGTTTCTATTTTGAGATTCTCCCATAACATCTGAATTAGACATATGACCATGTACCAAAACACATGATGTATCACTAGAAACAAGGTAACTACTGAATTTCATATAAACTTGCATGTAACTCATTTTGATTTACAAAATTATGTTTAGTGTGTTTATATGCATCATACTGTTATTGCTTTTCTCCAATAGGTTCTCAGTATCGGACTAGCCAGCTCAAGTGGCTGGGCTCTGGCTCTGTGGGCGCCGATTTCTATGGAGTAAAGGTCAATCGACAGTAAAGTACATCTACACAACAAACGAATAATAATAATGACAATAATAAAAATAATAAAAAGATGGATTTAATAACAGTTTAATAACAAGTATTTTCAATTTCGGCTATCTAGAACATGGGAATATGCACTCGTTTTCTTAATTAATAGTAGAGTTTTTAAAAACAAAAATCACTCATGTAATTCCCATTCTAAATTTTAAAAAGATGGGACTCACAAAAGCAGGGTCTTCGTTCCCGAGATCCGGGTGCACTTAGTGTAGCTGATGCTCTCGCCATTTATTCTCACCTATCATCATCATCATCATCATCATCATCATTCGTATTAAAGCTGGTCCTCTGAAGGAAGAGTTATAAAGCATACTCTGTTCCACAGTATCATGTACTCTCAGTTACAGAGAATATCACCATTCAAAAAAGCAACAACGATAAAAATAAAACAATATAACAACCCAATTTGTTATTTGTTATTTTTATATTTAAGTCCAGACACTACAATTTTAATATTCAGTGGTCCATTACTGTAATTTCTTTTACATTACTGAACATAACTATTTTAAATCATAACTTAGAAAAATAAAAGCAATGGCTCCTAAAAAAGATAATAAATAAATCAATTTTCTATTTGCTACCAATTTATATTTGCTACCATGTAACACCACTTGAATATACAGTAAAGTAGATTATAGTATACTTTAATGTATATTCAAGTGGTGTTTCATTACTGGACCGTAACAACGCCATCCTATATCATATTAATCTCAATGGATGAACAACAACAACAACAACAACAAACAGTACAAAAATTTATATTTTTATTATTCAACAAAATCCATAATCAATACTGTATGTGCAAAATGCTTAATTTCTTCCTCCATTACTTTAATTTCTTTTACATTACTGTGTTTCATCTCCGTTACTGTACGCAACTGTCCATTATTGAGTTTAGGCAGACCTTTCCGGTGAATAGACTGGTCTTCACCTGTACTTTGGCTAAAATTGCGACAAGGATGAGCATTTGTTACCCTTGAACTTTCCAAAAACAAAATGGCCACGGCCACTGGCATAACTGTACCAATTGCAGAAGCCCGGGGTGGGTGTGTGTGTGTGTGTGGGGGGGGGGCGGATCTTAATGTGTAGGAAACGTTGTATTCACAAATAAACAAAAAAATGTGATACACATCACTGAACATATATTTGTTGTGACAGGAAAACTCTTACCCTTGTCTAGTTCCGCAGAGTTATCTCTCTTACGTGCAGTGGAATACATGGTTCTGCTCTTGTCAAATTGACAATATAACATTGCTCTCTATGACAGTGTGTGAAACGCATGCTGAAGTAGGATCAAAAGTATATTTATTTCACGAAATGTTAGCATTGAGGTCTATGGAAAAACAATTGATAGCGTGATATCTATAGGGAACAACAACTTCGCAATTTATCCATAGAAACGAGTACATGTGGACGCCATTTATAAACTATATTAGTTTGATTTGGTAAAATAAATGAACATTAAGCATTTTTGGTCAAGTACTGACAGGCTTTTAACAAGAAAATGTATGAAATCTTCAGAAATAACACATGTTGGCCGGGGGGGGGGGGGGGCTTTTGACAAATATAGCTATGGCAGACAGAGAAATGTATGGCCTCGTGGCTTAATATCAATGGAGTCAGCTCAAAGATTGTCATACATGCCACAAAATAAATTATTCAAACACAATGTACCACGTGTGGATGACTTCGGCCAAACATTAGACATTTCACATATACGTCATAATAAATCATGTATAAATAGTAACCATCAAGTTCTAAATAAGCATGCCATAAACCAGGACAGAGAACATTATAGGGCTCAAGGAAGGTGCGTCAGTTGTTATAGACTACTTGGTATCATATAGGAAAATCTGGCGTTAGTAATTTTAGGTAATTGATTATAGATATGGTCTTCCCACTTTTCTTTTTAATGTTAAGCAATAATTGCCCCTTTTTGTACTCATACTTCCCTTGAAATTCTCCATACAGTTTATAATAATACGTTTTTTTTGCATTCCCTTTGTAGAAGTAGCAGGAATACCATCCGACAAGAGCAGTTTCTTTAAGTCAGCATTTCCCATGGACACTTGTATGTCGCTATATAGGTATTATGTGTCGCTTTCGAAAAGAAATGGTATACATTTACTTTATGAAAGGCTCAATAAACATTCGGTCTCATTTATTATAAAATATTCATGCATTATATATCTGCATGACCCTTTCGACCAGAAATATTTTGAAGTGATTTGTTCAGAAGCAGCATAAATGGTGTATGCAAGTTCTCACAGTATTACTAGGAGACTACCACTAGAAAGTAGACAATGAAACGTATCAAACATGTAAAGCAACAAACATTTACACATGTACATTAATTGTTTAGATTAGCATAAATGTGATGAAAAGAAATGAAAAAAGCAATCGCTACTTTTTGGATTTTAATTAACCTCTCTCTGCATCTCCTTTTGACCATCCAATCTTTAAATCACGTGACTTCCTGCTCTTATCGCAGTTTGTAGTTATAATGAGCCATAGATTATCTGATAGGTTGGTTGAATGTGTTTGGAATGTCATCTACATTCTCAGTTATATCGCCCTAAACCAATTTAAAATCTTTATTTGGGTGGGATATACATAACTTAGATATTTGCTGATTAATATGATCAAAGTCAACACAACTTTAACTGGTTAATGCGGACAGGGGTACCCAGGATCCGAAGGAATCTACCAGCACTTGGTGGTAGATCATATTAGGGTATTGTGAATCCAGATAAAAGTTGTCCTGAGTGATACAAGATTGCTTTACCGGAAATATTTACTTATTTGCTTAGTTAGTTGTTAAGTTATTTATTATATGATATTAAATACGATCTGCTGTACTTGCCTATCAGAATTAGGTAAATGAATATAAAATAATATAGACAGGTTATTTGAAGGTATTGAGGGAAAGGTTGGAGTTCTTTAAACCCAAACGGGTCGACTTCCCCTACTCTTTAGAGCCATGGAGAAATATCGAGGTGGTCAAATGGAACTGTTTTGCACATTTATCATGAATTTTATGAAAAATTAAAGTAGACACCAAATTGAAGTAGCACGCTTAATTCAGTAACCCTATTAATTCACTAATTCCTAAAATTGAATTAAACCATGCAGTTATTTCCCTATTTACGTTATTGTACCGCGAAATTAGCATGGTCAGTTAGCGAGTGTTTGCCAGTCAAGGAAACTTGGATACATGCGTCCTTAAACAGGTGCTCGTATACCCTCATTGGAGCTTATGGACTACCGATACGTCATATGAGTTTATCAAAGATCAACATCAGCATCAACCCTGTTGTGTTGCATATATGAGCTGGTTATTAATATGAAGGAAACCTGAGAAACCGGAAGAAACTACTCACTTTTGATTTCGACCTCTGAACCTTGAAGAACCTAGAAACTAGGGTCAAACTAAGGATGGTACATGTGTCAAGCGCTATCATGCCATCCTCACCTGTTCATTAAGCAGTAGATACGTTTCACAATATTTTTTACATTTTTCTTGTGTTGATAGGGAAAAATAGTTCATATTAAATGCTAATGCGATCTTCAGTTGCCATTAATCTACCTGAAGAAATAGACTAACGGTAAACACATTTAATCTAAGCTTAAAGCTACAAAGACTTGCTTATTATCGATCTAGTTATATGGCTTAATTCCATTCTAATTGTCAAGAGAAGCTGTACAACTTCTCCATAATACAATATTTAATAATAAATATTGAAGACCCTCTAACTAATGTTTTTTTGACTTAATACTCGTGCTAAAGAAGTGTTTGATGTTCAAAACAAGACTTTCGTGGAATCAGAGAATGCGTTAAGAGAAAACGTTTTATGAACGTTTAAAAATTTACAAATTACAACACTCCTTGCACCAAACAAGCACTCTAGGTTTACGTTCAGGACATCAAAAGGCGTGACATGTCTCAAAAATGTATTTCTTTTCTGCTGCCAATCTTGTGCCCTATCATTATTAAATTAAAATTTCCAAGGAAACGATGGCATTGGGTCATGAAGACAGGAAACAAGTGAACACATCAGAAATTAAGTTACTCTTCAGGTGTTGCTATTTAAATTTATTTAAAATAGTGGAGAAAAAAGAAATAAAACAGAAAAGGTAGTATGTCCTTTCAGTATTTTCAGTGTTTGATTATTTCTGGCTCGTAGAATCCATTTTCAGAAGAGAACAGAATATAGCCTTCTCTTTTTTAATGAGTTAATATTGTAACATACGAATAGTTTATACATGAACAGTAATTTTACATGGTGCAGTAAAAAGATGTGTTAGAAAGTATTAACGACAAATATAAATAATTGTATATTAGGTCACATGAGTTAGAGAGAAGTCAAACAGGGTTAAAATATGAATGCGAAGGAAGAGAGAACAAAATCGAAAAAAAAAAAATCGGCTAAAAAAAGATGCCAAGCAATGAAATTGCTATCCACGATTTTAAATTAACCATGCAACAATTTTCAGTAATGGGACGTAAACAATGACTTATTTTGATGATACAGTGGGATTTTTTAATTATCCCCTCTCTCTCTCTCTCTCTCTCTCTCTCTCTCTCTCTCTCTCTCTCTCTCTCTCTTCTATTTTATTATTATTATTATTATTATTATTATTATTTTTTATAATTAAATCAGTGAAGATTGATTTTGTCATTACTCCTGTATCGAACCCTATTTGTTGATAGATTGGGACATAAATTGTCCCATATTTTGGTGGAAGGTGATGGAACGCCATCTATATTCCCGATTATATCACCATGAACCACTTCAAAATTATTTTTAGCCCATACTGCATATATTTACTATACATTTGTTTACCTTTGTTGAGATTAATATGAAGTTTTATGAACCAGGAAAACTCACATTGACCGACGCAAAGCGGAGGATGATAGGATTACTAATTATAAAACTTTATAGTCACCAAAACAAAAGTCTAAATATTTTAACACCTGAATTAAAGCAAAAATTTTTAATTCAGCTTGTTTCAGTGCTGTGAAAATGCAATTTTAACAACATAACGGTGCAATATGATGAATTATGGCATGACGTCGTTTCCGCCAGTGAAAAAGCGTCTCTCACGGAAATCATGTAATAATAATTAATCAATATCCGGAGAGTTTACGCGTCAATACACACTCAGGTACCCATGAGCGGCGAGGATGTAGCACACGTCAAATATTAGACTAATCGCAAAAAGGTAATTTGAAGATATCGTGAATACAGGTCAAAACAGCCATCGTACATGCAGAAACCGTAGTACACAAAATATTTACATATTAGTATGACCTGTTATCAGGACCTTCTTTGTCAGAATTTAGGTATTAGAAATACCATCTGGGTAACTCGCTAATGAGAAATATGGCAAATAACTATGAATAAACATAATTATCAAGAACAGTTCATCGAGTGCTTGCAGATTAAATTAAACTAGGGTACATGTGCACTAAACAGATGCCCGTATACTCGTTCATAGGAGCTCATGGATTTATCTGAGGGTATGTAGCATACATTTAGCCATATGGTTTGATTCAAATCCATTCTAATTGTCAAGAGACCAAAGCTTTAAAAAACTAAAATAAAAATGTATACATCGATTAAAGGACGGACAAACAGACAGATAAAGGAATGAATGGGTGGATTTAGAATGGTTAGATGAACAGACATACATATATGGGTGGAAAGAAAAATAGATAGACAGAGATGAGTGGATGCATTTTCCAGAATACATATTAAGATCCTAGTTCAAAACAATTAATATAGTCACCATGGAAGGTGTGATATATAAGATATTTTCAAACCTTATAATTGAGCATTGTAACCAAGTAGTGAAAGACAGCCATCATTTAAACTGCGTATATGTAACATTTACGTTTTGTAGTGTTTTTCACACAAAAATGAATTCTGTACAGGAAAACATGTGTCTTTTCATCTACATTTGAATCTTACATTACAGGTGCGTGTGACTGATGTAAGCAGATTAACACAGTACCTCATTGCAAGTCGAGCACGTCATTTATAACCAAAAGAAGACACTAACCTTTAAAACAAAAAGGGTGCATCAGTTTATTTTAAGTTAAACAAAATATGCTGATCTTGATATTATTGTCTCTTCAAAAAATTTAATGTTTGGTCTTATTTTCAAGGCTTTGTGTTTCAGTTCGGGAAAAACAAATATCCTGGAATAATGGGGTTTTTTTGGACTTCATCTATAATCTATTTTTCATTATTTCTTGAGGCGTACGTCTGAATACCAGTATTCTTGTCAATCATGAGGTCATTTTGAAGTGGTTGGAAATAAGTCATTAGAAGTATTGATAAACAGAAAGGAGTATCACTCATGACCGATAAAGATGACAATTCCCATCCTTCTAATAAAGTTTAACAGAATAATACAAACTGCAGCAAGTGACCCCTGGGGAATGCAATATCTCAGTTTAAAGTTTCATTCCATAGCCCACACCCTATAGATGAACAAGAATTGATTAAACAAAACAATTATAGATAGATAGCTGTCATGTAGGAATAAGTGGAAATCAAGCGATAGGGCACAATTATTCTATGTTTGTTTGTTGGTAGGTTTATTTTTTTTTAGGGGGGTGTGTTGGTATGTATTTTGTTGGTGGGTAGGGGGTGCAATATCACCCATCTTTACTTTTCATAACTTTCATTTAAAAAGTCAGAGTATTTAACAATACATTAATAGGATTTTCAATTGAGATGAGGTACAAGAAGTTTATCTACATGTAATAATAAGGTGCACTGATGGAAATAGATTAAACGAATGAATGGAATAATAAAGAGAAAGCAGATGGTTCAGAAGATACGGAGGATAGATAGACCAATTAGACACATACATACATACATACATACATACATACATACATACATACATACATACATACATACATACATACATACATACATACATACATACATACATACATACATACATACATACATACATAGATGGGTGGGTGTATGAATTCATGGATGAATGGATAATTTGATGGATGCATGGAGAGGGACAAATAACGAGAGAGATAGAAATGTATATTCCTAAATATGTTTTTTCTGGAATCATGTTAAGTGCAGTGAACAAACACAATAAGTGTGATATATGATTTTTCCCCCTTTATTTTAAACATTTCAATACAAGTGGCATCAAAACTACAAAACACTTTTGAAACTGATATGAAGTTATGTTATAGTGAATCAGTGAATGTTAGTTTCACTTCGGAGCGTTACCACACAATAAAAAATTATCGATCATACACAGGTTTTACCACATAATTCTTAAAAAAATACTATATTTAATTTCAACAAATACAATGTGAAAAATAACTATAAATATTAGTTATTTACGTACAGGGCAGTAATACAAAAAGTAGAGGGGGATCAAAATTAGGACATGTTCTTTCTCCGATGATCCACATTTGATTGATATTCAAGTAGACCTGTCCCTGTAGTCTGGAAAATGAGTACACAAAACCTCTAACTTGAAAACCATAATAAGGTATTCCCAACGGGATTGGGGATGTATAATAGACCTGATGGGATTGGGGATGTATAATAGACCTGATGGGATTGGGGATGTATAATAGACCTGATGGGATTGGGGATGTATAATAGACCTGATGGGATTGGGGATGTAGAATAGACCTGATGGGATTGGGGATGTAGAATAGACCTGATGGGATTGGGGATGTATAATAGACCTGATGGGATTGGGGATGTATAATAGACCTGATGGGATTGGGGATGTATAATAGACCTGATGGGACCTAATGTATGTTGTAAGAGACGACTAATGTAGGCAACCTGTTTGCCGTGGGATGCGTCAATGATGTTCCAACGGAGAAAGACTAAGAAAGTTTTAAGAGTGCTGTTTATAAGGGAAAATGTTAACTTTTTTTAAAATATGTTTTTACCCTCTTGTCCTATATATTTTGTATTTGTTTTGTATGCCTGTTTATTCTCTGTTGTTGTTGTTGTCGTGTTTTTTTTTTTTTTTTGGGGGGGGGGGGTGGTGGGGGTGCTTGTTTGTCTGGAAAGGGGTGGGGTGGGGTGGTTGCAACAGTTTTACCTTTTATATTTTGTCTCGTGGTGTATACTTACCTTTCATTGGAGTGGGAGTATTCTCCTGGAGATATTAACATGTATTTAGCTTTTACCGTTTTTGATACCTATATTTTGCTCTGCATTTTCCAACCAGAACTGTGCTGATGTGTCGTTAAGCCCCATACATACATATACACACAGACATATACATACATACATACATACAAACATACATACATACATACGGTCTGTTAATACTTTTGAAATTTCATATATATATATATATATATATATATATATATATATATATGTATATATATATATATATATATATATATATATATACTAAAGATATGCTATTTTAAAATTTTAATGATTCTTTAATGGCTTCATTTAAATTTTAATTTAATTCAAAATGTAAATGTTTGAATTATTAGCATGAGTATGCATTTTGTGCTCAAAACGTGTCGTGAATAGAGGGAGCCTGTAAGTTTCGTTGCGAAGACTTCATCATTCCTCTCTTAAATATGTTCCTCCGTCACTAAGAGACAATATTGCCAGCTAAGCAAGCATCTGTTATGTCAACAAAGGAAGAGAAGATATAGAAAACTTACATTTCAACATATGTGTTTAGAGTTAAGGTCGGTCCTACAACAAAGTATGGTCTATGACATTTGCGGATTGAAGTGGGGCGTTTTTACGTCAGTGTAGCAACATCTGAATGCATATAGCTCATATCATACTTAATCGCACATAATTCGTACAAAATTAAGAACAGAAGAGAACCAGACCTCCATTTGTATAATAAATACTTAGATCATAAGTCCATATCTATGTTTTTCTTTGTATAAATGATTGCAGTCAAATAGCGTAGACTATGATTTACAGGAAACTTTTTTGACGGCAAATCTGGGTCTTCGTTGTTTTGGAGCTGGTCGTGATCATATAGCGTAATCAGCTCTTTAAAACGTCAAGATCATAACACCAAAGCATCTGACAGAGCACTAGATAGACATATTTAAATGTTTCGACATGATAAATGGTCGTTTGATGCAATACTAGGTATCACATCAGCGTTTTGCATAAGAGTCGATGGCAACAGGTGCATTGGATTTATATGTTGATAAAACAACAAATCTGAAAAATCACTCTTTATGTTTCATTCAATGAAATATTAGAATTAAAAAATTTCAAAGTTAGAAAGAATTCTGTTAAACAATTAGTAATACCAAAACTGGAATATTATTCAACTATTTTGACCCAAGTTGTAAAACAAACATCAACAACATAAATGCCGCAAGCTGGGTTGTGAATGATTATTCCCACTAATCTGAGATGCTTAATAGACTTGGCTGGCTTACTCTCGAACAGAGACGGTTTAATTATAATTTATAAAAATGTTTATGGTCTTCTGGCAATACCATTGCCTAAAAACATCTAATTAAAAAACAGACTTTTAAGATAAAACCATTCCTTAACTTTTAGACAATTCAATACTACTCAAGAAATCTCAAAGTGTGCCTTTTTCCCAATGGCAATTTTTCAATGGAATTCCCGTTCTATACATATTGTAAAATCACCAGACCTGGAATGTTTCAGTCCTGCAACAGGAAATGTAAGCCACATCAAACTATAATTGTATAGCTGTTTTTTACATGTTATCATAACCTGTTAGATTAACCATTTTAGTGTTTTCACACTATTTTAAATTACAATTTTTGAATTGTCATGCTCTTAAACTTATCTTCAAATGTTCTCATCACTTATTTTACTAACAAGCCCAGACGTGCAAGTTGCTCGAAATTCCATCCAGAGGGTGAAGCAAAATTATGTAGACTGAATCATTACCGAGTGTACATACATTTGTGTTGTTCTTATGTTAAAATTCCCACACTGCATACCAAGTCGCTCCGTCGTAAGCTGTACATTTGTATCCTCTGTCGTTGTCATTTTTATAACGCATAGTGCCGCGAGTTGCTCCGTCGTTGTTTTACCCTATGTCGCTAGTTTATCCTCTCTCGTTGATTTTGTACCCGATTTGGTATGCAGTTGTGTGATTCCATGGATGGAATAGCCACTTGGTAATTGTACTGACGTTGTGAGATGCCATGCGTAGAAGAGCTACTTGGTAATTGTTACTGACGTTGATCGGCAGGACTCATCAGATCATACAGATCCATTTGTATGTTGTATGCTAATTAGCAGTTATTTGGATGTGTTTACAAATGATACGCCCATCCATGTAACTAATCTAATTGTAAATACAACTATTGATTACAGTTCATTTTACTTTATTTTTATTTACGAGTTCATCTCTAAAACAAGGACAAAAATCCAAATGGTCATGTCCTTTCTATCAGATTTGTAGATTTACCAGCACCCAAAGAAAAAACAAAATCGAAGCAAACCTTAACCTCGATATCTGTACTAACTTGTGTAGCTGTATTGTCTATTTGAATTATTTTTTCCTTCAAATAATCATCTCTCTCTCTCTCTCTCTCTCTCTCTCTATCTCTCTCTCTCTCTCTCTCTCTCTCTCTCTCTCTCTCGTTTCTAATATATTACCCATACTGTTTTATCGTTATTTCAAGAACCACACTTTGAATCTGAAGATAAAGAAACACATGTTGTCCATATTTTCATTGAAGGTGACGGAATGCCATCCATCTTCCCGGTTATATCGCTCGCAGCTACTTCAAGTTGATCTTTAGCTGGGTGGGACACCTATACTGCAGATATTTACTGATTAATATTGACATCACTCAGTATTAATATCGACATAAGTTGATAGATCAACCGAGTATAGACCGGACTGGTAGAAGTGTACTAGTTCATTAGAATAAATAATCTATTGCTTTGAAATACGCACGGTTGTAACAAGATCTAAAGTCAAAGTGATTTTTGGAAGGGTGAATACCAAGGTTCCGTATATTTACTGATTATCTGCTCGTCACAGTTGGGGTTAGTTAAATTTAAATTGTGAATCAGGTCAAAATATCTTTTTAGTAGGGTGCTCAGTTCGATTATTAGTTCGACACAAGAAATACTTGTTTCTTGACAAAAAAATTTCAGTCATGGAACAGTTCCATTCATGAATCAAACAAACATTTCCTTATATTTGTAATACAATAGAGAACTCGCTACGGCCGTTCGTGCAGTATGTAATCAGTTTTAACGCTACCTCTGAATGTGTTGCCGTCTTTTTCGAAATCTCTTTCAAACGCACATACACACGTGCACACACATATTCACTTTTATTGGAACGGTATATCGACAGACCGTATCGTGGTCAAAGTTATGTGTGGTGTATGTGTGTTTGTGTGTGTGTGTGTGTGTGTGTATGGGGTAATTTCTAACTATCCATAAAATCTGAAAATTTGCTTGTCCATTAAAATTTTAGTTGCACCTTTATTTATACTGTGTAACATGGACACAGTATAAACTGTTGATCAGTAAGTTATTTACCTAAATATAATTAAAATATGTTTATGATAAACAAAAATATGTATTTGTTTTATTTGTGTTGAGCAGAAATCAAAAATTACTATCACCCATCATAAAGATTTTAATAGCTGCTGCAAATGCCAAGTATGGTGGAACATTTCCTTTTGAAATGCCATTATGCTTTATTGAAAATAAGTTGTTTTGTACAATTGTGCTTTGATACAGTATGACTCAAGCGTTCAAATCTTTCAAATGGTCTGACTTGTAATTGCAATGATAACAAAAGCAACTCTACAAATAAATGGGTAGTAATTGTCTCAATGTTCCTTGTAAATTTTGATATACCATTTCTAGATATTGATCTAGTATCGTAACGGTTACTCAGATATGTGAAGCATCGTAAATTTTGATATACAATTTCTAGACATTGATCTAGAATCGTAACGGTTACTCAGATATGTGAAGCATCGTAAATTTTGATATACAATTTCTAGATATTGATCTAGTATCGTAACGGTTACTCAGATATGTGAAGCATCGTAAATTTTGATATACAATTTCTAGATATTGATCTAGTATCGTAACGGTTACTCAGATATGTGAAGCATCGTAAATTTTGATATACAATTTCTAGATATTGATCTAGTATCGTAACGGTTACTCAGATATGTGAAGCATCATAAATTTTGATATACAATTTCTAGATACTGATCTAGTATCGTAACGGTTACTCAGATATGTGAAGCATCACATCTAAATATTTTTTATTACTTTTTCAACCCCCATCTTCCCCTATAATCTTGTCTTGATGACATTAGGATGCCAAGTGTTATCACTGATGGTGAGAAAAGAGTTAGCTTAAAACAGATTAATTAATTCTAACTGGTTTTAAAAACGTGATCATTCTGAAAAAATATTTTTATCAAAATAATTTTTTTAATAGATTGGGAAAAGGCATAGCCTATTTCTTCCCTCTCCAAGCGACTGAAAGCTGATTAATTGATTGCAATCATATATGTTTAAATCAAATACACACCTGTAATTTCCTTATTGGTAGCATAATAAAATCATATTTTGAGAAAAGTATTCACAATGCTACTGAATTCCACTTGGTGGGTGAATAACATTTATATTGTTGCTGATTATACTGTTAAATAATATTGCGTCTATTGTCCTTGATAACATTAACTTTTCTGTGTTTATAAATGTTGCCTATACTAGACTTGTCGACCTGTATAATGAAATTATTTACACATAGCTCTGCATATAATACTGTTTAACAAGATAATGTATTCCATACAACCTGTTCTCATTCTAATGTTGTATTAGTTTATTGTAATTAATGTCTTAGAATACAGCTTAAGGCAGACATGAAAGTGATTGGGTATGATAACCAGGACCTACAACTCGCTAAATAACGACATAGGATGCTGATAATCAAGTTCCGCCCCGGTCC
Organism: Margaritifera margaritifera; assembly: GCA_029931535.1. Taxonomy (NCBI): domain Eukaryota; kingdom Metazoa; phylum Mollusca; class Bivalvia; order Unionida; family Margaritiferidae; genus Margaritifera; species Margaritifera margaritifera. The sequence goes on along the minus strand of JAQPZY010001530.1, from coordinate 3,613,782 downwards.
TATCAATGTCAAGCTATCCACACTACAGTCATATCTAAAGGTTCTACTCCAAAGTTTCGAAATTTTGCAAGGATTTAAGAATTTTAGGAACAGGTATTCTCTGGATTGATCCCACTGGTAATCTTTGTTATAAAAACAGGTATATGTATATCTTAAAGAAAATTCAATGAACCTAATATTGTCTTTATTTTGATATGTGAAAGATGTAGGTTGATTTAGTTTGATAGTACAAAGCAGGCCCTTACATGTGATGTGCATCACACACAATATTGCTAGCTCTGCGTGGATATTTCTCTTCCTTAACTATTGAGTAAATTATTTAAAAAAAGCAGATAACGTTTTTTGAATTTGTTATATTTTAAATTTCATAGATGTGCTTTCATAAAATAGTAGTGTCTACACTGTTAAATTGTTTTTTAATTAAAGAATATACGAAGTTAGTACACCTTGTGCTCTTTCGTATTCATTTTCCGAGAACACAGGAGCAGTCATATGTGTCAGCTTGTTTTCCTAAGAGCGATCTAAAACTAAACGCCTGTTCAGGTAGGTGTAAGACATGTAATAGTATGTTAACTTTCTCTACAATGTGAGAGTCGTAGAGCCAACAACTTTTCCCTGTACCTTCCCACTCTTTAAGTTTGCCCCAAAACCCCTGAGCAGAGCCAAAGGCGTTATTGTGTGGAGATGAAATTGGAATAGTCCAAATATTGGGTGCTATAACTCTGCTGAAGAATGATTCCGAACACTGACAATCAAGCTGCATCCCAAATACGCAGTAATAACTAAGGGCGTTACTGAGCGCAAACAAAAGTAGGTGAGTCTGACAATCAAATTCACTATAACTATGCTAAACGATGATGTAGACCGCTGACAATCAAACTCAAGCAAGTTAACATCAATATCAAGCTTAAAACCAAATTAGGTTGAAAAGAAAAAACTTTTGCAAAACCATTACAAGTTATCAATGTATATGACGTTACAAAGATGCATTTTCTTATCAGGTATTCGAAATGATAACTTTAGCATACGGGTAAGCATTCAGTTTGCGTTAGGTGGAGCCATTCGATTTACCTGCACCTTATCCCCGATCCAGGGTCTTAACTTAAGTCTTTTAAGTTTTATTTGAAAGGAAGCTCCAAAAATTTGGGGAATTAATTGTGTTATGTTATGTTGTGAGTCGTGCATGTTCTATCATAAAATTGTCGCAATTTATTGATAGTATATTCTGTCAACGTTAAAAGGAACCATAAGGACATATGTCGAGTGAGTCAACTAGTCGAACGAACAGCTGATTGGTTAATATCCGGGATGGTATCAATGCTAAAATCATACATTGTTTCTTACTGCTCATTACCTCACATACATATGTGGCTCATGAAACTTCAGTGTAATCATGCCTGTAGTCGAAAAGCAGGAATGGCAAAATCTTCCACCTGAAATTTTAATTTTCAAACTTTTCTTTTCCCTGACAAAGTTTTCAGAAATCTTACAAAAGGAAAGTAAAATGTAAGATGTCAGCTCTTATTGAGCATCTGCATAATCGCTGATTTACCCTATAAACATTATGTTAAATCCTTCCAGATGTTTAGAAGTGATGAAAAGGTTTCTTTTACCAATTGGCTTTTCAAATTACGCATTTGTAATGTTTTGGGTAGAAATGTATTAAAATATGAGACAAAAATTTGTTTAATCTGATTGCACATCTACATATAAACAAATTAGGGCAGTACATTTTTCAGTAGCTCAGCAGGAGTAGCGATAAGAATCCTCTTCCTAAAAGCAAGCTTTTCAAAAATTCATCTTCTACCATTTTCTTCAAAATGGAAATTCATAAAATGTGAAGCAGAGAAAACAAAGTAAAACTTTATTGCACATCTGTTCCAATAGCTTATTGTATTAGAATAATCAGCACTAAGATAGAACTTTTGTAAAATTTTGGAACGAAGCACATGCTGAAAAAGTATCATGTTTATAGAACATTTGCTACGTTCAAAAATCATGTGTAAACTTGAGAACAGCAAAAATAAATATGACGAAGTTTCAAATTTTAATGAGAACTAAATATTAAGAGATTTGCTTTCTGGGACACAAACTTTCTTATACATTATGAATCGTAACGATATTTTGCTGGAAAAAGGGGACTATATACCTAGAAGATTATGTTCTTTTTTAAAAAGTAATAATAAAACATTTGATCTCGGTAATGTTACCAAACGATAGGTAGTGACATTGCAAAAACGTTAAAAAGCAACATTATCATAATAATGTGACAAAGTAATTGAAAAATATCTTCAGTGTACAAAGACTGCATTGCTTCTTTTAATAAGCAGCTTATTTCATATGCTGCTTATGATAATCGTATTTTATGGCCTATAATGCTTGTAATAGGGGATATTGATCGTTTGGGACAGTGGATTTCTTTTAATCCATATATTAAGTGTGTCTAATCTCAGAGCTGGGGGGTCATTGTGTAATTAACACCTCTTTGGCTGCAAAGTATCGGTTTCAAGTTGAGAATAATGTTTTTACTTTTCAGGGTCGTTAATTGTGTATGATTGGCCGAAAGTTTAGATGCTGATCTTGCCTGTGTAAGTTACTCTCTTGAATGTGGTATAAGAGAGGATATTACCTCAGAAAAAAAGAGATAGAGAACATAAAGGAAGATATCAGGAAAGAAACAGACAAAGACAAACTTGTTTAATAGAAAGTATCCAAAGTAAAGAGCACAGGTAGTTGAACATTCAACAGATCTGGAACGGAGCTTTAGACACAACATCTAACACATAAATTCGGAATGTAGAGAAACAATATTGTTAAGTGAAAAGCTACAATATAGTTTAAAATGAAGAGTGTGAAAATTACACTGCCATCATTATTACAGCTAGATTTATAATTATAATAACACTTAGCAAATTTGGTTAAAGGTTTAACAGGAGGCGGTGGATTAACAAGTGTAGGTGGTAGTGGCGATGGAAAAGGTGGCATAGAGTTAAAGTTAAACTAGTAATGAAAAATATTTCCAACTATTCGTTTAAGCTGTACAAAAATGAATTATCATAATTGCCTGATATTTTCGGCATTGTAGCAATCTGGCTGACACATCATTTTGGTTATTTTAGTATTTGTTTGCTTGTTGTTCGACATTTGTATTAGAATTGTAAATATAGCATTAATAAGGATAAAAACACTCATAATTTATTTCTAAAGAGTATATTAAAACAGCTCATGCAACCCTTAGTATCAATACAAATTATTATTTATTTATTTCACGATCTTTAACTTTGAAATCATGTGCAGATGCGATTACAAGACTGCCCTTCTTGTCCAAAGAAGTTTTACCCACGTTCTCTTCTTTTATTTCGTTTTCTATCTTTTGACGAATAGTTATAGCCCGCTTATTATTATATTCACTAGCTACATTTGTTTATGAAACTTTCAAAATAAGAGATAGAGTGTTAATTTTACAATAATTTGTTATAACGATTGTTCATATTTGTCCATCCTCTCCTTTCCAGTTTTTGATGACTACCATTTTTTTTTTTTTTTGTTTCTGTTTAAAATTCTACATATAGTAGTTGATAACCACGCAACACCTATAGTGTGTACTATATATGCATGTACATCATTATGGTGAAAAACAATTTGAATGAATTTAATTGTAATATTAGCTGCTTGAATAATATTTGTTACCATGTCGGTACTCAGAGCGGTGTTTAAGTCTAGTTCAAAGCTATGTGATGACGTTTCCAAATTATTGTGGAGCGAACAATGCTAGCCGTTTCATCATCAATATCACTCGGCAATAAAAAAAAGTATACCATCTCCATCAACAGCATAGTCCAGCCCAACTTCTGAATCTGACATATATTGTTGAAATCTTATCGTAATGTTTCCATATAAAGACTACTTTCTAGAAACAGTTTATAACAATGCCTTGCGTGATTGAAACATACTTTGTAATATATGTTCTGTTTGAACTTTAGCACCTAAAATACATATTTCGGAAGACCTGGCACTTTAATTTAACCTAGCTACGAGGGTATTTAAAAAGTTCTGAATATTAGTGCGCTGTGCAACATAGTTCTTTATTAGTGAACAGTACGTCAATACATCCCCTCAAAGTATTTCCCACGCACCTCAACACGCGTTCTCAGTCTGATTATCCAATTATTAAATGCCATTTTGTATTCAATTTTTTGGTATGTTGTTCATACACTAGAAAACTGCACTTCCATCCGCATGGCGGCTTTCAAATCGTCTGCCCCTCAGCAAATCTAAGATAACGAGATTCAGCCAAAAATAACTTGGAGCTAAATCAGGGTTGTTTGAAGGATGTGGCAAAGTTTGGATGCTGTATTACTCAGGAAGTCTCTCACGGCGACGAATTTATGCGCCAGTGCGTTCTCATGGGTAGATGGGACCTCGGGTAAGGGTGCGCGGGCGGGTCTTTTTCGGTAGTGTTCCACAACATTTGGCAACACTCTGGAGGCATAAAAATGTCCAGTGACAGTGTTGATATACAGTTGGACTGCGGTCACACATACGTCATCAGCCGAGTTCAAATCCTTCCCCGGGTGTTTCGCCCCTTATCTCGGTACACCCTCCAGATAGCGGGGCGACATTGTTGATACTAGTAGAGTCAAACACAGGTACCTGGACGACCGGACCATTTTGCATCGAAATATAATGCTTAGAAAACTCTGCTGACAGTCTGACCGTGGTCTCAACTCGTTTTCTCCGATCCAAACATTATTATTTTCTTTTGAATTGGGTTCAATAAAGTAAATCCATCTTTCATCACCTGTGACAATCTCATTCAAACGTCCCTGGTCACTCTTTTTATATTTGGCCAGTAACTGTTTGGGGATTTCAACCAGAGTCTGTTTTTGATCAGCCGTCAACAAATGTGGGACTAATCTTGCACAAACCTTTCTGGGCTTCAAATGATTCCTAAATATATTAAAAACAGCTGACAAATTAGTACCCGTAATAGTAGGAATATCTTCAATTATGTATCGAACATCTTCATCAATTGCCCCCTTCAAAGCAGCCACTTTACGCTCACGAATAGCAGACAACCGTCTTTCAGAACATGGGTCATCTTCTATGCATTTGCAATCATCTTTAAAACGATCAAACATCCTCAAAATTCTAAAATTCATTCAAGTCGACCTTGATATCAGTCGAACAGTACCCTAAGAGCGCCCGTATTTTACACTATGCTCTTGCGTGGCAGAATTTTTGAGTTCTCCTTCTCCGACATTTTTAGGTCACTGTCATTTACGTATGTTAGGTCACACGTATATACCTGCTGGTGTCTAGCGTGCTGCACGTGCAGCTGCAGATTATCTTATTTGAACGTTATTTTGTTTATCGATCGGCATTAAATTTATTGACGGGTTCAAAGAAACATAAAAGTTATAACACAATATTCAGAACATTCAAATACCCATCGCATTCCTTCTTATGTGGGACTAGTAGTATCTTGCAAAAAGAAATAAGTTCATCCTATTTTTTTCTTTCTTGTTTCCATTAAGTTTATTTCATCAACCCACAATTCTCTCCAGTTGTAATGATGTCTATAAGCTTTCAGTACAGCAGGTGTAGGTTATTCAAGTTGCTGAGCATTCACGCAACAGTCTTCGTATGAAACCTTTTACTAATTCAAGTACACTGTGATCTGTTAAATGCCAATTACATATTCTTTATTCAGCTGTTGCCATCCATGCTGCCCAATTTAACCGATTTTGCCAAAATCTCTTGTCGCAATGTGCTATGTATCTCTTAGCAGGGTCATCGCTATTACATTTTAAAGTGTAGTTATCAAAAGTATGTATTGGTTTGTGTGTAAATATTTGTTTTCAGTGTAATATATTTCCATCTCTTTAAATATTTCTGCAATATCTCGGTTTCCTTCAGCGTTAAATTGAGTTGCAAGGCGAGGAAAAGGAACACTGCTTGCTATTTTTCATTCATATTATTTATATATATATATATCTAAAGTCCATTATTCAATTGTCACAGATATTCGTGCACCAACTAAATCATGGATTATAACACATTTGCATAATTTTCAGGCATTTTCTCTGCTTGTTTCTTTTTATATTTCTTGTATAGCTGTATTCCACTATACGGTACGGTATCTATAATTAGTGTGTGAAACGAAAATTTCTGAATCAAACCTTAAATATCTCTACACCCTTAAATTAAAGTAAATTTACAATCACCGAAATAATGTGACTATTATGACAATTTTCATTTGTTTATCATGACAATAAATGGTAAAATGGTTGGTACGGCCAGACAACACACTTCTAGTTTAAATATTTTTGATGGCATAACTATAAAATTAAATTGTATTCTAATATCATTCATTTTGTTACAATTGTACAGACAAACTACTAGAACGAACGGACAGACAAGACCCAATCAATATGTCTCTATTGCATGCAGTGGGGATATAACTAAACAGGAAGACAAGAAAACGGATTGAAACACCACCAACAAGAAAATGAACAGATGCACTGTGCATGCATGGATTGAGAGAAGTACATGGCAAATAAAATTACTGTAGGTACAACTGAATAAATACAAATGATATACGGAAACATACATGCTTACATGCATGCACACAGGCATACATACATACAACATACATTATTGTATAATCTTGAAGTCGAAAAGTCATAAAGAGCGAGATACTGGCACGAATTTAATTATGAAACCTCTAACTGCCTTTAAGTAAGTGACCGAGAGTTTCTGAACATAAAAGGGCTGTTCTAAGGAGCATGCATCAGTTACTTGGCTTTAAAAGAACGCAACAACAACAACTACTTTTATGTACTACTTATTATTACTACTACTACTATTACTAAAACAACAACTGCTACTATTTCTAATACTGTAGTTGTGTTGTCGCTGCACTTTTGTACTACTGCTGCTAATGCTACTTGTACACTACCATGACTAGTATTACCACTAGTCACCCTATCGATTTAACACATTCTTTCTCAAAATCTCTTTAAAAAATAGGAGTGTAATAGGAAGCAGACTGCGTGACGTACACAGACGTGGAATATATAATGAATAGTCCCTGGAAATTACAATATGTATAAAAAAATACATGTTAGACTTACTGAACAGTTATCTAGTATTTATTTATAGTACCTGTTGATAATCTCAAACAAGACAGTTACGACGCTCTTTTCGATGAAGATAGGTGTATTATTCATACTTGTAGCTGTATAGAATTTGAGAAGAGTGTGGTATGTGTGATTAAAATAAACAACTTTGTTTTCTTTTTCACCTAAAATTGTATATATTTAACCAGAGAAGGGTGTGTTGGGTGTTGTGCGTGTCTGTCTGTATGTGTCTCTCTCTGTGTGTCTGTGTATTGGGCATTGTGTGTGTGTCTGTGTGCCTGTGTGTGTGTGTGTGTGTGTGTGTGTGTGTGTGTGTGTGTGTGTGTGTGTGTGTGTGTGTGTGTGTGTGTGTGTGTTGGGGGAGGTTGCTGACCCGTCTGGTAAGGCTTTGTGTGGCCGTCACTGTGGAGTTATTTTGTATGAAAGAATAGATTGGTAGTTGTCCATTTGTTATAAAGGATGAACTAAAGGGGCCGAGTACAACTATTTGCAGAAATGGACGGTTACAGGATATGCTCTTCATTAAAATGCACCTAAACATGTTGGTCCTGATTTTGTGGTGTCACTTTGGAAAAAATTATTCTGTCTCATATCAGGATTTGTAACAGGTCATGCGCAAAATAAGAATCAGTGTACTTGTCTAACAGTCGTTACTTTAATGGCAGTAGATTTTCAGAAGAATAGAGTGACGTAATAGCTGTTATTTAGCTCGTTTATTGAGGTCCGTTTTATGGCTTCCAAATTAAATTATTCGTTTACAATTTAGAATGTATTACACATAATTATGTCTTTTGAAAGAACAATGCATTTAGTGTCGCAATCCATTATGAACATTATAATTATTCTAGCATGCTGTAGTAGCAACAATAACAACTACTGCTACTATTATTACTATTACTGCTCATATTGCTCTTAATGATACTACTAAGTATTATAACTACTAATACTTAGTACTAATCCTGTTAATAATAATAATAATAATAATAATAATATTATTATTATTATTATTATTATTATTATTATTATTATTATTATTATTATAGAATATATTTATAATAATAATAATAATATATGTGTAACTCAGTGGCGGCGCGAGGGAGGGATTGGGAGGGGGCAATTGCAGATGAAATTTTCATATTATTTAACCTTCACCTTAGTGTAAAGGGAGCAATTCTTCACAAAACGTATATTTAGTGGGGGGGGGGAGGAGGTTGGAGGTTGGCAACTGACATAAAAACTGTTCTCTGTAGCTAAGTGGGGGCGCCACTAAAGAGAATTGTCCCCGGGCGCCTCGGTAGGGGCGCCACTAAGGAACATTACCCCTGGGCGCCTCGAACTCTCGCGCCGCCACTGGTGTAACTATTACTATTATTGCTGCTATTTATTTTACAAGTATGACTGCGATGATGAGTACGACTTCTCTTACTTCTACCAACACCACAACCGTTGTTTTTAATACTGACACTACCACCACCTCCACCAATAAAATCAATATCATTACCAACACTACTAATACAATTTAATACTTTTACGAGAATGATGACAATGGCGATGAAAATTGTGATATAATAATTATATACGTCTCTACTTAAAATATGTAAGAAGAAGGTATAAACGAGTTCGTAGAACAGTTTTACACACCACATTTGCGTAGAATCTGCAACGAATAGTCCCTGGAAAGTACAATATCCATAAATTTAGCCATGCATAATGAGATCGATTGTATAGATTGTGCTCAAGAGACGCGGTTAAGCAGTTGAAGGTAAGAGAGGCTTGTATAAATTGTGATCAAGAAACACGGTTAAGCAGTTGAGGGTAAGAGGGGTTCACGTGGCTACTGATTCACTTATGTAAGTACCGATTCCTATTCGTGTTAATAATTGTTATCATCACTTTTTACGATATATAAGGATTTTGTTTCTCAAAACAAAAAGCTTTACTAATTCGAAGTAAGCTGTAAGAAAAAAAATCTGGATAGTTGTCAAATCAAAGAAAATATGACGAATTGACAAGAAAATACATACAATACTTAGTATTAAAGCAGTATCTATATGTCCAATTCAGCTGATGGATTTATTTTGTCTTTGTATATATTACTGTATTATGAGCCGATGGCCTAGATGAAAATCTTGAATCATAAATATTGAACAATCTAAATTGACAAGTGCGTGGATATTTAATAAATTCAAGATAAAACGCTTTATAAAAGTCTCACTCGCTCTAGTTGTGTATCTAGGTGAAAACGTCAGTCTATCGCTTACGGCGTCAACATGGTCTGGTTTGGTTTTGTGGGGTGTAACGCCATTTTTCAGCACATGATAGGCTATACATGGCGGCCAATATATTTGGTGGAGGAATGTTACGATAGAATTTTCAAGAAATTTTTATAACTCAAATTTTTATAATTCAAATTGTATAATTCTTAATCGATGTATTTTTAAGGAATTTTTATAAGAGTAATTTCTCTTTTATAATTCAAATGTTTATGATTCTTAATCAAACAGAATTTTAACGCTTGAATCCTCTAATACATTGAGTACAAAGTGTACTGCGTTGATATTTTACGGTAGGAGCGAGATTTTTCTAGCAGCACACAGGTAAAAGATTATACAAGCAAAGTGCTGATCTGGCGAAATTCCTTTACCATTACGTAAGTCTATCAGTTCACCTTGCAGGAGGAGCGGCCTATTTGTAGAGAGTGTACTTCGGTTATAACCTTTAGCCATTTTTGGAAAGGGGAATGCGTTGTATAAGAGTCTCGTGAGTTCTCGTGGTCCGAGACCCCGAGCCCTGAACTCATAACCTAATATAGAAAGAGGGTGCATTCCTTAACCAAGAATTGGATAAAAGGCGATGCGTGCCTTGAGAAAATAGTTGATACGCTCTCTATACATTGTGCTGTTCCTGTTGCAGGTAAGAAAAACTGTTCTATCATATTTTAAAAGACTTTTTGTAAGATTTTTTAGGTGCTGGAAGGTAGTCTTCTTTCTCTCTAGGAACCTGATGTGTTTTTTATTCTTAATATTTAAGTGTAATTTATATTCTTTTGGAGTGTGAAGATTTTATATTAGTAATTTATATACATTATAATTGTGTAGATTTTTAGTAGAAATTTATATGAATTGTAATTGTGTGCATTTTTTATTGGTTTTATAATGTTGAATTTTTGGAAAAAACGATTTGCTGCCAACTTCATGCGTTTCATAATTAAGTTAGAAATAAAATATCGCTTGGTTTGTAAAAACATGATACATTATCTTTATTGTGGTCGTAGTTTGAAATATTGAATTTTACTATTATTGAAGTTATTTTGGCCATCTTTGGTTTATTCAATATTTAATAAATTACATCAGAATTCAAAAATACCGAAATTAAATAAATGTATGCAGTCGGCAAGCTTTGAATAAATATATTAGTTATACGTTTATTCTTGTATTTGGAATATATATGTCTTTTTATGTAGTTTTTGTGTGGAATGTTTTAATTTAATAAAGTTGATACGCTCTCTATACATTGTGCTGTTCCTGTTTCCAGCCTCCTTTGCAATTCGAACCCGGTACCCCTCTCGCACCCCAGCGATGTAACCAGCACATCGCAAGGAGTGACACCTCCGCAAGGGAGGCCGCACAGAAATCTTGCTGGGCAAACTTTTCTTAATCCATGTGGCCCAAAGAAAAACTTTCCTAATAAGTGGCGATGATAAAAACTCTTTCATGACAGGAAGAACCCGGAAAGACCCTGGGAAGAACCACCGACCCATGGGAAGCTACTGACAAGCTTCCTCACATACCCACGTTGGTCGACCCTAGACTCGAACCCGCGCGGACAGAGGTAAGATGTGAGTGATCTATAAAAGCCAGCGCCTTAGATCACTCGGCTACCCTTGGCCCAGGCTCAACATGGAACAATCTCATTCTGATGTAATTTTTAGTGTATTATAAAACTATTGAATATCATTATCATGGCAGTAGAGTGCCTAAAGATTAAAATTACCGTATACACTCGTAATATCAGTACATGAGTATCAATAAATAGTAAAAAGGAAGCTTGACAATGAAGTAATGATGTCATAAGAGGTCGTATGCATAAATTGTACAAGCGTCAGCAAGAAAGATGAATATTCAACCAATTTTATGAAGGCCATTTTGTTGCTTGAGAAGTCCCCTTCGACACCAAATTGAAACATGTTCTGTAAAAATCTTTTATTACCAAATTTGATTAAAATTTTCATAACTCTTTTAAGAAATCAGAAGAAGGTTTTCACATGGTTGCTATGGAAATCACCTCAAAAATAATTGTGATATTGCACTAGAGAGACAAAATTCTTTCATGTAAACTATGTGTTAAAATCTGCAGACACATTATTTTACCATGTGTTTTATTCTGTAACATATTGGCTTATTTGTTGCTTAAAAGGTTATGAATGTCAAAGTTGATTTACCAACCTCAAAACATCAGGGTTCAAACACATGCACACATCTGATGCATGGCAAACATGCCAATTAACATAACTTTGCTTTAATAAACGCTTTTTGCCATCAAACACGTACTCTCTCTCTCTTTCTCTCTCTCTCTCTCTCTCTCTCTCTCTCTCTCTCTCTCTCTCTCTCTCTCTCTCTCTCTCTCTCTCTCTCTTAACAATGTATATGAGACTGAAGGTTACCAATACTGCTATAAACAAAGATTAAGAATTGCAAGCCTCGCAAAATGTGTGATGTCCAAATTCAACTGAAATAATAAACAACCCTGCCTATAAACGAAATACCAGGTGGAGTAAGGAAAGAAGATTATAGGCAAATGACGATAGCTTAACATTTTGGTTCAGCAGAGAGGGTTGTGATCAAATGAATTCACAATCCAGCATGTTCCAAAAACAGTATACCGGATGTTCCTTAAACTAAAGTTTATCGTCGTTTTGTAATCAAAGAGACACGCATCTTTTAGAAAAATGCAATCTCCACGGTGTTTATCAAAAGAAATACAGTTATTTTGTTTTGGTCTTTTGACTGTATCCGTTTTAATACTGTTTTCTCTTTCATACTTCAAAACTTCTCTTAAAAGTACCAAAGTAAAATGCTAACAGAAAAGGTTTCAAAAAAGACAGAAAGGAACAAAGAAAGAAAGACTCTTGTCTTGGGCTTATAACAGTATCCATGGTAATGTTGCTGTCTCTTTATTACTAAAATATCGGGGGGAAAATACATAGCCAATTTGGCTGAAGCAGAATATAGATATTCTACAGTGTTCACAATAACAAGCGGTGAACCTCTTTGTAGAATTATTACCTTTTCTATAAACCATAGACCTCCGCACCCAAATTAGATAACGGTCACACTGCAATTTACTCAAAACTAGGATCTAGCCTTGTACACGTTCTCGCATCTGTAACCAACCATACCGCGCTGTTATTGCCAAATAGAAGAAAAAAATATATACATAATTTAAAGACACTGGTAAGTACGGTAGCAAGCTTTGTACGCTATGCAGCGAGCAAAAGATACTCAAGGAAATTAGAATACTGGGGTCAGACGACTAATTGATGCTGAAACATGGTACTATTCTCGATGTGGGACACTGCACATAATACTTGAGATAGGGCCATTAGCTATAATATCAGCATGGATTTTTTTTTTATTATTTGTTTTTCATTCTCAGAGACTTGTATGAGTGCTTGAAACTTTTACATTGATTCTTGCCGTGCATCGTGACTTACTTATCCAGCAGGACAAAATTATCTCGCCTCTGCTCGTTGCGAGATTGTTGATTACAGTACCTTTTAACGATACCTTTTAAATGTTTCGGGACATTTATCTCCAAAAAATGCCTCGAAACACCTAGTTTCATGATTCAGAAGGTATGTGCTCATTCTAGTTCAGAAAAACATGTGCTGTGTACTGAGCCATATAATGTACAAAATGTTTTGAGTTTTCAAAAGTTAACATTGACATCCATAAAAATAAATTAGTGATCTGAGCCGTATAATCGACAGTGTGCTGTTTGCAACATTGTGACGGAGTACTCATTACACACACACACACACACACACACACACACACACACACACACATATATATATATATATATATATATATATATATATATATATATATATATATATATATATATATATATATATATATATATATATATATGGGATATACATGCTTAAGACATGCCAGCGTGTTTTCCGGATTATACAAAAACCACTTCGTCAACTTATTTCATTTGAAAACGTTTTTCCTTGGAAATCTCTCCTATTGGCAGCAATGAAAGTATCCACATAAACCGGATTGAGTTAATGTGCCATGATTTAGCAGTATTTTACATGACCATCTAGCAAAACTGTCCCTGTGACGTAGTGATGGTCCCTCTCGTACATGACCATCTAACAAAACTGTCCATGTGACGTGGTGATGAAGTACGTTTCGTCCCTTGTACATGACCATCTAACAAAACTAAAACTATGTATTAAATTAAGGCAAAGTTTGAAAATTTGCTTGATAAATAGAAATTTCTCATCCTAAAGATCCCTGCGTACAGTTGTTAACTACTCTGTTTTCCGCTTGTACGGTTATTTCAATTAATTTTTGAGGTCCCATGTGGGGTTTCCATATGACATAATTCACACTGTATAAAGAATGAAGGTTAACCTGATAGCACTCACGGTACATAACCGTGGATAATTATTTTATGTTCTACTACTACTGCTACCCCGTGCAGTTGTTAATCTGCAAGTTTTTCTTATTGTGAACAGTTATATTATTAGCTTGCCCACTTTGCGCAGTGAACTTGAACATTTTCATGCGAATTAATAGCCGGTAAAGCAGCAATGGGTGGTAGATATTTTTAAAAAATCCGCAGAATTCAACATTCATTATAGATAAATCAAAATAGCAAGTGAAAATACAGTCAGGATAAAATCTTGGTCATTAATATGTTTGATATGTTTCTGTTTTGTAACTGTTTCATTTACTTTCGTTGTCATATTTTTCTAAGACTCTGACCAGCAAAAGGGAATAACTTAAACTGCCGATTGCCAATATAAAACAATACACAGGACTCACAGTACTAATTCAGCTCCCATAGTAAACTAACGGAAACACCATGATATTAAAAATTCAATAACTTTAAATTTCTAAATGTTTATGATCAAACCTGTATTTCTCAGTATAGACCCATTTTTTATGCAAGCTTCAGTGCAGAGAAAACAATACGAGCCGCAGTATTTTTTTTATCTACATGTGTTTGAAACATGTGTCTTCAATTCCACACCCAAAGAATCAGGAGCTAATTTTAGTAATGAGTGTTCCAAAGTCAAGTCTGTAAAAGGACTGAAATTCCATGAATAGAACATTGTCTTCATATTTTTCAGTTGCAAATAGAATAAGCTCTCAAAAGATTCCTTTTACTAAAATTTTACTTTTCATTATCAACCAGTCATGGCTCCCCAAACCCATATATACTCTATTTTATGTTTACCTGTTTCTAGAATGGTTCCCATTTGTCCATATAATTCGTACAGTGAGTCCTACAAAAAGCTATTTGTAGAATGGTTCGCATTTGTCCATATAATTCGTACAGTGAGTCCTACAAAATGCTATTTGTAGAATGGTTCCCATTTGTCCATATAATTCGTACAGTGAGTCCTACAAAAAGCTATTTGTAGAATGGTTCGCATTTGTCCATATAATTCGTACAGTGAGTCCTACAAAATGCTATTTGTAGAATGGTTCCCATTTGTCCATATAATTCGTACAGTGAGTCCTACAAAATGCTATTTGTAGAATGGTTCCCATTTGTCCATATAATTCGTACAGTGAGTCCTACAAAAAGCTATTTGTAGAATGGTTCGCATTTGTCCATATAATTCGTACAGTGAGTCCTACAAAAAGCTATTTGTAGAATGGTTCCCATTTGTCCATATAATTCGTACAGTGAGTCCTACAAAATGCTATTTGTAGAATGGTTCCCATTTGTCCATATAATTCGTACAGTGAGTCCTACAAAATGCTATTTGTAGAATGGTTCCCATTTGTCTATATAATTCGTACAGTGAGTCCTACAAAATGCTATTTGTAGAATGGTTCCCATTTGTCTATATAATTCGTACAGTGAGTCCTACAAAAAGCTATTTGTAGAATGGTTCCCATTTGTCTATATAATTCGTACAGTGAGTCCTACAAAATGCTATTTGTAGAATGGTTCCCATTTGTCTATATAATTCGTACAGTGAGTCCTACAAAAAGCTATTTGTAGAATGGTTCCCATTTGTCCATATAATTCGTACAGTGAGTCCTACAAAATGCTATTTGTAGAATGGTTCCCATTTGTCTATATAATTCGTACAGTGAGTCCTACAAAATGCTATTTGTAGAATGGTTCCCATTTGTCTATATAATTCGTACAGTGAGTCCTACAAAAAGCTATTTGTAGAATGGTTCCCATTTGTCCATATAATTCGTACAGTGAGTCCTACAAAAAGCTATTTGTAGAATGGTTCCCATTTGTCCATATAATTCGTACAGTGAGTCCTACAAAAAGCTATTTGTAGAATGGTTCCCATTTGTCCATATAATTCGTACAGTGAGTCCTACAAAATGCTATTTGTAGAATGGTTCCCATTTGTCCATATAATTCGTACAGTGAGTCCTACAAAAAGCTATTTGTAGAATGGTTCCCATTTGTCTATATAATTCGTACAGTGAGTCCTACAAAATGCTATTTGTAGAATGGTTCCCATTTGTCCATATAATTCGTACAGTGAGTCCTACAAAAAGCTATTTCTCACTGTTCTCTTTATAGTATCTGTATAAGCATCCTCAAAAATGCATATCAACACAGCATACATAAAGTTATACTTTTCTTTATCAACACAGCATACATAAAGTTATACTTTTCTTTATCAACACAGCATACATAAAGTTATACTTTTCTTTATCAACACAGCATACATAAAGTTATACTTTTCTTTATCAACACAGCATACATAAAGTTATACTTTTCTTTATCAACACAGCATACATAAAGTTATACTTTTCTTTATCAACACAGCATACATAAAGTTATACTTTTCTTTATCAACACAGCATACATAAAGTTATACTTTTCTTTATCAACACAGCATCCATCAAGTTATACTTTTCTTTATCAACACAGCATCCATCAAGTTATACTTTTCTTTATCAACACAGCATCCATCAAGTTATACTTTTCTTTATCAACACAGCATACATAAAGTTATACTTTTCTTTATCAACACAGCATACATAAAGTTATACTTTTCTTTATCAACACAGCATACATCAAGTTATACTTTTCTTTATCAACACAGCATACATCAAGTTATACTTTTCTTTATCAACACAGCATACATAAAGTTATACTTTTCTTTATCAACACAGCATACATCAAGTTATACTTTTCTTTATCAACACAGCATCCATCAAGTTATACTTTTCTTTATCAACACAGCATCCATCAAGTTATACTTTTCTTTATCAACACAGCATACATAAAGTTATACTTTTCTTTATCAACACAGCATACATAAAGTTATACTTTTCTTTATCAACACAGCATCCATCAAGTTATACTTTTCTTTATCAACACAGCATCCATCAAGTTATACTTTTCATTATCAACACAGCATCCATCAAGTTATACTTTTCTTTATCAACACAGCATAAATCAAGTTATACTTTTCTTTATCAACACAGCATACATAAAGTTATACTTTTCTTTATCAACACAGCATACATAAAGTTATACTTTTCTTTATCAACACAGCATCCATCAAGTTATACTTTTCTTTATCAACACAGCATCCATCAAGTTATACTTTTCTTTATCAACACAGCATCCATCAAGTTATACTTTTCTTTATCAACACAGCATCCATCAAGTTATACTTTTCTTTATCAACACAGCATACATAAAGTTATACTTTTCTTTATCAACACAGCATCCATCAAGTTATACTTTTCTTTATCAACACAGCATCCATCAAGTTATACTTTTCTTTATCAACACAGCATACATAAAGTTATACTTTTCTTTATCAACACAGCATCCATCAAGTTATACTTTTCTTTATCAACACAGCATACATCAAGTTATACTTTTCTTTATCAATACAGCATCCATCAAGTTATACTTCTCTTTATCAACACAGCATCCATCAAGTTATACTTTTCTTTATCAACACAGCATCCATCAAGTTATACTTTTCTTTATCAACACAGCATCCATCAAGTTATACTTTTCTTTATCAACACAGCATACATAATTTTCTTTATCAACACAGCATACATAAAGTTATACTTTTCTTTATCAACACAGCATCCATCAAGTTATACTTTTCTTTATCAACACAGCATCCATCAAGTTATACTTTTCTCTATCAACACAGCATACATAAAGTTATACTTTTCTTTATCAACACAGCATCCATCAAGTTATACTTTTCTTTATCAACACAGCATCCATCAAGTTATACTTTTCTTTATCAACACAGCATACATAAAGTTATACTTTTCTTTATCAACACAGCATCCATCAAGTTATACTTTTCTTTATCAACACAGCATACATCAAGTTATAGTTTTCTTTATCAACACAGCATCCATCAAGTTATACTTTTCTTTATCAACACAGCATCCATCAAGTTATACTTTTCTTTATCAACACAGCATCCATCAAGTTATACTTTTCTTTATCAACACAGCATCCATCAAGTTATACTTTTCTTTATCAACACAGCATCCATCAAGTTATACTTTTCTTTATCAACACGGCATCCATCAAGTTATACTTTTCTTTATCAACCCAGCATCCATCAAGTTATACTTTTCTTTATCAACACAGCATCCATCAAGTTATACTTTTCTTTAATTTTAAATGAGCTTGCGCCTACATAGCAAAATAAATTAGACATTATTGGCTTTACAAAATAGTAGGATTACGCAGTTTCTTACTAACTCGTACTCCTATTTTTAAGATGAAATTCATATTTGTTGTTCAAAGTTGTTTCATATAGTGTACGTCCACTTTACTAGTCATTAAAGTAGCAATGTTCTTTTTATAATGCTTGCATTTGATTACTAATACATTTATTTATTGTTTTGGGGTTTTTTTTTTTTTTTTTTTTAACCAGAAGTGTGCCATGATAGGATTTCAGCTATGGATGCCGCTTCGTGTGTTGTGCTGCATCTACACAGACCGCATCAAAACAAACGGTGCCAACCCAAAGACCGCTAATTCCAAACACGACGTTGCTGCTAAACGTAAGTGATTAATTTCATCCACTAGTAATTTTTCTTTCCTTAAACTTCTCTTTTTTGTTTCTTTTCTTTTTTTTTTTTTTTTTTTCTTTCACAGTTGTCCCACTAATGAATAAAATATAAATAATATAAAGATTGGCTAGATAAAGACAAAAATGTGATATTCGAGAACCTTTAAAACATGGGCTCATCGACTTTGCGAGGAAACTCACGTATGATATATGTAAGACAACACTGCACATTTAATGAAAAAGCAAAACCACACACTTAGTATGCATTTGTGTAATTAGGATTTAGAAATACCGTGCCCATTAAATGCTAAGAATACTTTTTTTTTTTAAAATTAGTATCATGCTCTATTATAAATCTTTGCCATATTAAAAGGCTTTTAGCTTTGGGGAATTCAGGTGTGGGGAAATTATAATGCTATGGTATATTGAAAGCTTGTTAGTTTTAGTGAGTTCATTTGTGGGGAAATTATAAAGCTTTGCCACATTGAAAAGCTTGTATCTTTTGTGAGTTCTGGTGTGGGGAAATTATAAAGTTTTGCCATGTTGAAAGGCTTTAGTGTATTATAATTAAGTTAAAAGTATAATTAAGTTTAAAAAAAGAAGTAATTCACCCCACTCCACCCCCGAAAAAATCACACAACCGTAAAAAGGAGACAACTATTTAAATTATTACATAATTGCCAGCATGCCGTGGTGATTCTGGAACCTGGAATATGACAAATCTGTCATTTTTCATATCGAATTACCTTTCCCATTTCATTAGGAGAAATGGAAGTCGTTTACTGTTATTAATGTTCAAATACACTGAAATAAATAAACGCTATTATAAATGAAACGAGACCCATAAAATGCAACTGTTTTCAGAAATATGAATGCAAACTCAATTTTAAAGCAGCTGACTTTAGAAATATTAATGAGGAAGATCCCCGTACAGAAAGGAAGGCGCTTGCAATCGGCATGCTAAACAAATTAGAATGAAATCATCCAATAAATTCTACATGCTAGAAAACAAGAAAGAAAACATAGATGAAGACCTCTAAAGTTGCATAATACGAAAGTGTCTAAAAAGAAACAGAGTTTATCGCCACGGATTTTTAAAATAGCGTAACCGGCGATAATGTCATCCTATCAAAACTGAATTGAATAAACTATCTTAAGATATGATTTCCGGTTACGGTTTTTGTTATGAGTTCACATTAAATTTTAACCTGCGACACATTAAAGACTATATGTCAATACTACTGAGTTTTTGAAAACCTTAAGGACACATAACATACTTCTAATGTCGATATGATTTTATTAATGATGCATATTTGAAGAAAACAAAGTGTGTCCCATATATATGACATTGATACAACTGACCGAGTAAAATTTTCAACTGATACAGTGCAACACAATAAGTGAGGCAACAAAGAGACATGGCAGAAATGAAAACTATATTAGATTCAGTTTAACAAAAATATTAGAAAGGAACCAGCTTGAGAGTCTGTCCCAGATACCACCCAAAGAATATACCGACAGCTATATCGGTACAATTACAGAAACATTAAATGAAACAATGAGAGAAATAATGGAACGGATACAATATGAAGTAAATAGAGTTGCTGGTATCGTGATACAAAGATACAATTAAAGAAAACAATTACAGCTCTAGAAGACAAAACTAAAACTAGTAGAAAGGTTTCAGAAGCTTCAGAAAAAGGAGAAAAATAATCAATCCATCTAAAGCGAGCGTCTAAGAAACAACTGAATGGGGAGTGAAAAAGTAGTATCATAATGGACGGTTTGGATTTTTGTTACTGATATAGATCAAAGCCTTCTATACCCCATGACTTTACCCTCAAATCACATAAAATTGCATTACGCGCGCGAGACCATTGAGAACCTCAAGCGATTGTACCCCGCTAGTACCTTCAAACGAAATTACTATGAGGTGCCTCTGTACACTTTTACAATAAATATTTACTCGACTTTACTGCCTGTAAATTCATTATCTGTTTTGGGTCACAAACGCCTTGGTTCCGTATCTGTGCGAGGAGACGTCGGTGGTTTTCCATTTCAACCGGCACCATTTCAAACTCCGCCATGCTAATTGTTTTATCTTCGATGGCCACCGAGTATAGTTAACTGATTGTATTGACATTATTTTGTGCAGCTGCGAGAAGTTATCAATAAACACGTATTCGTGAATTTAATCGTATCTAAATTATTTTGCCAGCACCACCCGAGACACCGGTTGCTATTGATATAGTTCCGACAACAATTCCGAATGGTGTACCTATGATGATTGCCGTGATTACAATTCTAGCAACACCAAGGCCAACGGTTGTCGCCGCGAAGAGTCCACAAATAACATCTACAACCACACACGCGCGTTTGTATTTCGTGAGTAGCGCGGTTTTCTTGGTGATTTCATCTCGCAGCTGTTGTTCCGCTTCGATTATTTTCTCGCGTCGGTAGCTTTGATGGTCTGTCATAGTTATTCTATTAATATTGTCGTCGTGGAGACTAATTGCTCGACAGGCTGACCATGTTCAGCTGCAACACGCGCACGCACTTCCAACCAAGCACTTTTCTTCACTGGTACAACCGGCATGCAATTATAGAAAATATCTTCCGGGGGAATATTTAAGTCTCCGGCGATTGTGCGTTCCTAGGGTTTGGCAATACGTTCATGTAGAAACACACAGGTTACGCCTCTGCTTTGTGCCTCTAATGATCGTTTTCGTCCAAGAACTGTTGCGCGGACAAGTGCGTCCTTGTTGAATAACAGTCGAGATCTTTCTCTTCTTAGCTGAATCAATGTTGGTTTAACATAATCCAAGGGGAATGTAACCGGAGTGGATTTGGCGGCGAATTTCACTTTATCGTTGTAGAAACAGTCTTTGGCTGATTTCACGCCTGACGGTATATCTTTCTGTCGGGCGTTTTCACCTGCTAACGATACGACTCCAAGGTGGCCTCGAGTTGGTAGAGTCACACCAGGGTGGTCTCAACGGTCTATTGGTCCGCAAATTCCACAACAACGTCACCACGTTCAGAATCCATCACGTATATGTAAGAACAAGTCTTAAACACAAACGCCACCCACCTTTAGTTCCGGTTATAATAAACAAATATGAGCCGGACTCGCGCACCTTTAAGATGTGACGTTTAGGTCCATCAAAGTCATTTTTAAGAGGATGGAAAACAAGTCGACCATTTGCTAAAGTTACGACGTCAGTTTGTTCCTCTCATTCTTTTAGTAATATTCCTTGAATTTGGTTTTTGATAGACGCAACCGACACGCCAGAATCTCTGATTCCGCCGATTTCATTTATTTCATGCATGTTTTTCACAACGGCGCCTCGCAGCTTTAAAACAACGTCCACGTTAGACTTTTTAAGTTTTCCAGTTTGATCTTGGAAAATCACAAGTTCGGCCGGTGCCGATGTCAACAACATCCCGGCTGGTCAACTCGATCAAATCCGCTTTTGGTGGCAAACCTGCTCAGATCCACATCAGCGCTGCGTGTGACTGAGTAACGTCCGTATATCTTAATAGGCATGTTGAAGACTATTAAGCGTAGTTTCTAAGTGACAATGTAAAATCAACAAGCGCTAGTGATATTGATGAACACTCGAGTGCATGCGGTGCATCAGCAACATGATATCTACATATGAGGCCGTCCAGCCCAGTTTGCAACGTCAGTGTCGAAAAAAACAGCGGTAGACGACTCCGTCGTCTGTACAAATAATCAACAACTTCACGTGGCGGTGCCAGACAGTACGAGTCAAAATACAAAAGAAGTTGACGCGTTACCACGTATGCGACCCAATGAGTCCAAGGTCCTGTTGTCAAATCCAGGTTGACGATGCCGGTTCATCACGCATAAAGTCACCTCGGAAATACTTGACTGACTTTGTCATCGCGGGTAAGTCAAGATTGGTTAATGAATGCGTGGCGTTTTCCTAGTCCAACCGGGTAGTCAAAAAACCATTGATTGAGGGTATTCTGTTCGTCGTCCCGGGTAGTCGAAGGCCTTTTCCTTTTTTTATTTGTCTGCAGCCTCGAGACAAGTCGTAGATTTTTCCACCGGCCGCCTCTTTCAGGGCCATCCCGAATGCAGTTCCAACGGCCCCTAACGCAGCCGCTTTTGCAACCGCTGGAGCTGCAGCCGCCAAAAACCCTGGAATGGCTGCGAGGAATGGATATATTCCACCTAATTTTTGCAGTTACATTACCTCTGATTTTTACAATTGTAATGTCAAGGTGTTCTTTCGTTTAGCTGCATTAAGCTGATCAAGTTGTGTTTGGATTAGCCACACGGGGATAATTCGAGTTAACTTTTCCTGAGAAAGTTTCAGTGTGACCTCGCAATCATTTCGTATTGCGCCTTTTATTTTCGCAAGCTGCTTTGGACTAAGCATTATTTAAAAATGTAACAGGTTCAATTACTAGTCTGAGAAAACTTATTAGTTTTCCACAGGCGCGTCAATGACCCTCATTCGACCTCATGCACCCTCCAACAACAGAGTCTGGTCGTAGAGGATCACAGCAATGCATTTGTAACGGGGGACAGCGGGGTCATCAGCCGTATTAATACGTGCATAAAAGCACATGTCGACCACGGACTGCCTAAACAACTTCAGGTGTTCCAGATAAAAGTAATAAATCAGGAACAATGTGATGAAGTTATGTTGGGAAATCTGCAGACCTGTGTTGATGTTTTGAGCCCGGTCCATGTACGGCCATAGCTTGTGATATGTACGTGCAACATGATTGTTAGTGAAGTTAAGCAAAATTTCGTTTAACCGCTGGGAAACTTCAGATACTCCTACCCGATCAAATATCATCGCACTACGCACTTGGCTATTCTCTCGATTTACATTTTGAAACGCCACGAACACGTGTTTTGGAGCGCTCAGACCATGTTGGGTACTTATTTGCCATGTAATCTGCTCATTAACATTGCTTGTCGTCGACTCTGTGGTGACCGTGAGCAATGACAACGTTGAAGTGTCTCCAGATCCCAGAAACAACAACAAACGTGATTCTGCCTTAAACGAAGGGGTTAGCACAGACATCCACAATGTTAATGTTGACAACTCAACTCTACCATTGTCAACACCAACAGCATGCCACATTGGATCGTTGGCGTTGCCCTTATGGGTTTACGTGATTGTATGTTTGGCTTCAAAAATAACCTTGCGGACATCTCTGCAAAACCAGAATATGTCACTGAGAGGAATCGCACACTTAAACCTAATTGAGGCTCCTGTAAGTTGTTGTCGATGCTGTAAGAATCCAAGGTTAAACTTTTGGTTGGTGTCAGTCAGTACCGTTTCTACATCTGCATCATCAGCAGTGGCGTTACTTTTTTAGGTCACCTTCGCATATACATTGTATCCTCTGCATTATTGGATGTATCCTTGTAAAACATCATAGACGGTCCGGCGGATTTCGCATAATCATCGCTGTATCTGCCAAGTCCGATAATGGCCGTGGCAATATCAACATTGTCGAGAATTGCTTCGATTTCCTTTCCGTCGATGTCATAACATGCGCTGTTGAACAACGCCATGTTGCCGTTGTTGACAAATCCAATCTTGGTACCGTCGGCGTAATCGTTACCGTTGTCGGCGCATACAAGTTTTCCCTCAATTTCCAAGAAAGCCTCAGAAGGAAGAAAAAATTTAGACATGTCCTGCACTTGTAATTCCATTTTGAATGGCCTGAGGTCCCTAACCGGGTACGAATAATACTGAAAATCTGTTTTGCTTCGATCTACTATCATAGGTGCGTGAATTTCGAACGCGGGATCGGATGCACCTTTGAATTTAGCCATCATTTATTCATTATCGGTTTCCTCTAATACCTTTTTTTTTACTTCGCCACTCGCGTCCTGTCCACAACCGTAATCCGCTTCCCATTGCTAGATTCGCAATCACCGAATCAGCTATGCGTTGTTGAGCGGCTTAATTTATGATTTTACTAACCGAGGCTGGCATT
Organism: Margaritifera margaritifera; assembly: GCA_029931535.1. Classification (NCBI taxonomy): domain Eukaryota; kingdom Metazoa; phylum Mollusca; class Bivalvia; order Unionida; family Margaritiferidae; genus Margaritifera; species Margaritifera margaritifera. The sequence goes on along the minus strand of JAQPZY010001530.1, from coordinate 3,589,359 downwards.
GTTGCTGTCGATGGGAGTGGAAGCTCAATCGCCTTTGATTCGTTTTTTAATGGTGCCCGAGTCACTAATCGTCGTAATCGATCTCGACTGATTGAAAACCCGCGAAACCAGATTTTGTAACCGATCCACAGCAATGTTTTTGATGTTATCAACAATTCGCATTGCAATTTGTTTAGCGATCGGTGCAGCGCGCGTGGTCAGGGCCGCTAAAACTTTGGTGCGCCTGTGAACAACTCTTGGACAACATCACCGAGACCAGTTCCCTAATATGTCATGTAAACTGGTTTTCTCGCGTTGACAACACGCACGGGTATCGCACGTCCACGTACAACTGTCGATCTCCAATGTACAGTTTTATTGTCAAGGTCTCCACGCGGAGATCCAACATGTGCCCATCCTGATCCACAAGGGTAAAACGAAGGTGTCAATCGGGGATTGTGACAAGGAAGATACACGGGCGCCGCGGGAGTAATTGACAGCAGATCACCAGGTTCCACAGTTGGGGAAAACCCAAACAATATAAAACCCAGAGAGGCTACGCTTGTGGAAGCTCCGCTTTCGTAACTACCACTAATGGCGTAACAAGTCAGATTAATCTGAATCGTTGAAGTAATCCTGACAATGTCGGACAATCTGGACCCTCCAGGTTTTGCACGCAGAATTTTCTGGTTTGGGGAAATCTCATGAATATCTTCAGACCAACCGAGAATTGTTTTCAGCTATGACCATGTGGTGTAAACAGAGTACGGTTCAGATTTAATTGAGATGCTAGAGCTGAGTGTGGGCTCGTGTTCGCGTGTGAAAATTGTAGAGTCTTTACGAGTCTTTAACAAAATCCTCCGTCGAATCTCTTCATTAATTAATTTCATGTCGTACGCGCCCATGAAAAGTTGAACAACGTCCCAGGTTGCACCATCATCCGCCGAGAACACGAACGAGTTATTTGCGGGAAGGCCCCAAAACGGCCGTGGTCATACATTAGGCCAACTGCAATACATGCGCAACGACGCAAGTGCGATCTCGAGTGTGCGACCTTCTTCCGCGGTGATTGATGTAGAGAAAACCACGTTGAATTCTGGTTTCGTTGATGAGATCTTAATCATCGAGGCATCATCCATTCTTTTGTGGTATCTTTACACCTATATTTCTAGAGAGTTAAACAATTTTATGAAATTCGTTCCACATAGGATTATTAATGTATAGTCTTTTGAATCCTGTCCACTCCTTGAATACCCATGCATGCTAGTTATATTTGTGAAAACCCACGCGGACAGTTCAGACTCTAACATATAATTTTTTAAGTCTTAGGAATTAGCTACTTCAACAACAAACTTTAGGAGAGAGTCAAAGATAATCTGCCGTGCCGATTCATTAAATCTTTGAACTGGTTTGTCCAACTTTGATTTGTTCTCGGGTAGTTCTTGTTGTGGAATATTCATAAGTGCCTCACCAACATCCTCTTGTATGTCTTCTAACCTTTTTTGAATTTGTACTAATTGTGCTGGATCGCGTCTAATCTGACCAGCTTGTTTTTCTGTTCCCATCATCGCTGCAGTGGTGCTCGTTACTTTCTTCACGTTTTCCGCGGTTTCCGCGGTCTTGGATACAATCTCTTTTGTTGGTATGATCAGCGGTGCAAACGTTTGTTCAAAGCCCGCTGTGAGGTCTTCCCATGCAGTAAGTTGCGACTGCAACATATCTTTCACACGTTTGTGGCCGGCTCTAACATTACGGATCAGTTCCAGCTGTTCACGAGCAGCTTTGCGTCGTCGGTCAGCATACTCTACTATGATATCACTGGCAGATTTTGGCATTATATATTTATTATAGTAGTTTAAATTGCTTTATACGCTTGCGTGAGACACATTCATGTCACCATCAAAGAATTCAATCTATGGAGTATATGTATAAGTGACACACGACGTTTGATATTATTGGATATAAATGTAAAAATAATGGTGTACGAGAATTAGGAGTAATTCCCGATCACAGCTTGGAGGACAATTTTATCCGCGTTGAGACCTCACCTATTTGGTCCGTATCGATAAGATGAGCCTGTTTATTTAGCAGATCCTGATGTGAGATTAAAAATCACCTTCTTGGGTGGAAAAAAAGTATCCTACAGTTCATTGTCGTAAGTTAGTGTAATATCCTCTGGATTATGAATTGTTTACTTACATACCAACATATATAAAGCAGATAATATGAGAAAGGCGGCGCAGACAAAATGAAGCAACCACAAATTTAATTAGTGATTAAACGTTTCGTATATATATATATATATATATATATATATATATATATATATATATATATATATATATATATATATATATATATATATGTATAAGAAGTTCATTGGCATTGGGACGCTATCAATGCAAAGGCGTATGCCTCGGAAAACTTGAACTCTGCGGCAGAACATGTCTTTATGAATACTGTAAATCACATTTGCTCGCCTTTCGTCTTGACCTTGGTACTCGACCATGCCTAAAATATGGTATCAGAGTACAGTCGCGTAATCAACTTTGCCGACAATGTGGATCGCTTCGCGCGCGCAGGCAAAGATTCGCCAACGCAACAAATATAGAATCTATTGATGTAGAAATACCCAGTTATGTCAAATCTCACAAGGTCCTTTCAAAATGCAGTCTATAATCGTTTGTTTCATTAAAATACAAGTTTAATATGAAGCAATGGAAAAGGAAATCCGATGCTGAAAATTAACTTAAAGTAGCATAAGATCGGAATGAACAATGTGCCTCTCCTTACAAAATTATGGGAGCATGATAAGATAGTGGCTGTTTAGTTCCTCTGTGATAACATATTCGCTAACAACCACAGACTGCAAAGGAAAGAATACAGTTCTTTGTGAGATCACAGATAAGAAAGACTTAAAGATTTAAAAATATCTTGAAAATTAATAACTGAAAATTTCAACTCTCAGAGATGGTTGTTGGTTAAGATTTTACGCTTGCTTGCTTTTCTCTTATGTGTTTCCTCAAATTGCTTCATTATAATTAATACTTATTTGCAAGTAGCGTGTTGTTAATAGATCAGCATAGTCATTGTAGATGATTACTGTTCATATAAGCACTGCATCTGAAAACACTTTCCTTTCCACATCCCAAAAGTTACTACAAAGGCTGCATTATTCACAAAAAACTGTCTCGACACTCCACGTATTTACACTTCATTTTTCTTTTCTATCCTTCTCTCTGTTTGTATGAAAAAAATACCAGACGACATTCAAACATCCACACTTTCCTTATATACGGTATCTGATTGGATAAGCTAAACCAACACTATATCTAAATCCTAACATAGCATTTTAGCAGGATCATGACTACTTTCCAAAGATTGTTACTGATTTTCTGATTCCCATTATTTATTATATTTATTCATTTCATCATGTCTTGTCCGATATTACACTACATCGTTTACTTTTCTCCCCATTCCATTGTTCCGCAAAATTGATATCAATTAAGCAACAGTACAGACATATAAAATTTACATTATGAAGAGAATTCTTAAATTAAATATGAAATGTAACTGTTTAACCCACTGAATCAAATTGTAACACACCTTTACATCATGTAAGTTAAATGAATTCATACTAAGTACAAACATTTGTATTCAGAGTAACCAATATAAATGTTGCTACATTTTGCCACTCAATTATATAAAGTATAATATTCGGATACCAGTGCATGTATCTCAATTGTATACCCCTGCCATAAGATGGTAGGTATGTATGTATTGGGGTTTAACGGCACGGCAGCACAATACTGGCTATATGGTGCTGATTGAGTGTGAAGATAAAAAAAATTAAATATAAAGAATTGCAACAATAAAATATTAAAACAAATATCGGTGTTAAACTTTTGTGAGGCGGATATGATATTGATATTGACCGGCAGCAACAACGTCAAACTAATAGGACTGTTTATAAAATATATAGTAATCAAAGTTATAACCTTCCACAGAATGTCGAAAAAAGTCACTTTATCGTGTTTCACGAATGCGAAATAGCAGTCAGTGTACAGTATATGAAGTATGTGGCAGGGCATACACAGAAAATATCGATGCGTGAAGTTTATATGATAGCAGTATTTCGTGTCGAATAAGTGAAAATCCACATTTCTGCCAATAGACTCGCCTTGATAGGTTCCATCATACCAGCCATACTATTTTAGGCAAATAGCATATAACTAGTAGAATGTATACTTTAATCATACGACAGTGTCGGTTCAACTTCAGAAAGGTACGTGCAGTTATTCGTTTAATAGTTTCGGTTTTTGCATTTATAAACTACAGCAGCCGGAACAGAGATTCGAGTGTAAGCCGTGTGATTCGGCAACAGGAAGTTCATACGACATAGACGCAGAAAAGAAAAATAACATTAAACTCTTATAATAACAGACGTGAACTAATCTATTTTTGTCATTCATTCTGTTGTTTCATCCTCTCTGTTTTCCTCTTCTGACCTTCAAAACCCCTGTCGCGTTAGAATATTCTCCCTTTTTTGACTAAGCTATTATTAGGCATAGAAAAATGTCTATAAACCCTTAAGCCGATTAATTTACCTGAACAGAAATCAGAGCTATGTTGACAATCGTCAAATTAGCAAGTCGGAATAAGAAGGAAAGAAGTATTTGTTTACAAAGGAGAAACAATATTTAATTCATTATTTACAATCATCAAGCCAATTTTCGAAATTCTACATCTGATTGTTTTCGCCAGGGACCTTTTCAGATAAATTAAAATCTTGTCAAGGTCAACTTTGGTCAACATTTTAGCCTAAAATTTGTACTGGATATATTTTTGATAACTAATTTTCATTGATGAAAATAAAAACACATATCTAAATGAAACTGTTGAAGTAACTTTGACGGCTCCGTCTATTGCGCACAGAGAGGGCGAGGGGGTGGGGGGGTGGGGGTGGAGAGACAGAGAGAGATAGAGAGACATAGTTTGAGATTTTCCCTCCATGACATTCCAGTCAGTGTCACTGAACTGAGCTAGGGTCACAACGTACCTAAATCATTGATGGGACAGTTTCAGAGATGTTCGGGACCATCCGAGTCGTAGTGGTCCGATTATAAAAAGGACGAAAATTCTTTTTTAACATTTAGTGTTTGTTTTCTTCAGCAGCCACCACTGATTATAAACGAAATGTCAGCTTTACCGCCCCTTTATCATTATGGATTTAGCTGTTCATATCGACTAAAAGCAAGGGGCCTGGAGGTATAAACAATGAACGGTTACATCAGTTCGAAAACGGTTGTTTGTGCCTTTAACTGCATCAGAAAATAATTTGAGAAAATACGGGAATGAAGATCAATCTTGTCTAGTTGTTTTCAAACTCAGCATGATGTGAATCTTTTTTGTTTGTTAGCCGGGCAACTTCAAACGATCCCCCACGTCTCTCTCTCTCTCTCTCCAAAAAAATATTTACTTCGTCCATGCCCACAATGTACGTTTGATACGATTTTCCGACTGAAGGACATCATACAGTATGTGATTTGTCACATTTTATGCATTTAAAACATCTATAAAAAGACGAATTTACTTGTTAGAATTGCAAACTAAGATGAACACCATTTTCTTTGGTGACTAGGCATTGATACAATGACTAGGCATCGATACAATTATCTACTTCGGTTAATTACGCTGCGCTCTCTGAATCTCGTGGACCAACCAGTGGATAAAAAGATGAAAGATCTTAAGCTTTGTTAAGGGACAAAATACAAATACATGGGGAAGTTTTAGATTGTGTCACAAAAAATGAAAATACGGCATATATAACAAAGTGAATTTCAAACGAATTACCCTTTGTATCTATTATATGTCTGTACTCTCTCTAGCTGTAAGATGTCTACATGTGCTTTGTTTTCTATGTTTGTTCTAGTCCTTTCATTCCAGTTCTTTATGTTGCCCTTAGTTCGAAGAATTTATGAGTTTACTGCAATCACATATTACAAAATATTTCTTCTATGATTATTGTATCGTAAGTGCGAAAGGACTTGTGGATGCTATGAAAGGAAGACAAAATTTCAAATAAAATATACAAGTATTTGTTACATACAAGAGACTTATTTAACTGACAATTTTTACAATAATAAAACAGAAATAATGAGGAGTTCAAGAGTTTCCTTCTAGCGGTGATAATAGTGCTACCATGGTAACTTTATACATACTTATGAAATACAGACAGGGTGATTGACATAAAGAGAAGTCAAGTTGATAAATATACACGGAACTAATAAAAACAATAAAGATTGCCCAAGAACATTGGTCCAGTCCCTTGAAGATTATAAAGATTTTAAAAAAGTTATTATTTTTGATTTTAACACAGTTCTTGACCCAAAGCGGAATTTTTTTAAAAAAAGATTGCTATCTAAATAAACCAAAATTCTAAAGCAAATTCTGGAAAGTTTATAAAACATACGTATGACGTATCCTACGTTAAAATCAAGGACGATGTACATGAAGATCATATCATGCACAGTTTATGTTATGTAGAATGGATTAGTTCCTCTTATCACACTGTTTGCTTAATTCTGTTGAAAATTGTGATAATGAACCTTGGATTTTGACTGATGTAGCATCTGCACCAATGGATTGGAAACTCTTTGATCAAAGCATGGGCTATCGTTATTTCAGATCGAATAATAATAATCTCCTAAATCCAGAACACCAAAGATAATAAGATACAGTAGTCAGACGTTGGAGATAGCAGAATTCAATAATAAATGCGAACCCGATGATAAAATTAAAGATAAAAATAGATCAGTAAGAAATGAAAAAATAAAATATTCCAGCAAATTCAAAAGAGAGGACAGTTGTAAAAATAATAAGTGTTTAAAGAAAGAAATGCGAGATCTGACTATAGAAATAGAACGAAATCCAAATGATCAAGTTTTAAAAAAATACTTTAAGAGATTAAAACGTGCCCGTTATATAATTTAAAAAATATTAATGGTAGATTGAAACAATCCAAAGATAGATGGATATGAAATGTCAAAAAATACATCATGTTTTACTAGTTTAGAAAGAAAAAAAAATCATTATAAGAGTAAACTAATACGGAAACAAGAAATAATGGTTCCATTTGAGCAAACCCGAAGAAATTATAGCAGCAAAACAAAACTATTGTCTTGTTTTCAATATATATCCTTCCAAATATAATACAGAACTCAGACCAGTGCATAGAGTAACAGATGAATGTACGCTAAAAAAAGAAGGTGCTTTAGCACTCAGATATATACAACAATAATAAAAGATCTGGGTTAAACTGTTTCATATCTAATTTTACAAAATACATTTGAATGATACAAAAACTAACTGATTCATCATATATATATATATATATATATATATATATATATATATATATATATATATATATATATATAGTAAAACATCATTGACATTGATTCCAACGCCGATTATTTTGACTCTTTGCTCGTACCGACTAGTAACGTGTCCCCCGAAATTACAATCTACATGTATTTGGCGTTTCAAGCCTCTAAAGGCAATATTTTAAAATATATTGTTATGTATGATGCTTATATAATATTATAAATATTTTAGGAAATTATAAATGTTTCTTGACTTTGATATTTGCTTAAAACTTAATGTTAACTATAATGTTGACATGTTTAGCTATTGTCCTTGTATTAGGTTGTTTACTTAGTATCTGAGTTCAATTACGGTTTTGGTAACAAGTTGTTGATTTAATTTGAGGTCAAGATTAATTTTGTTTACAGATAAAACTAGAATTTCCCTTAGAGTTGTGTGTTAAGAGTCACATACACCATAATATTCTAGAACATTCTGTCATGTGACCTATATATATATATATATATATATATATATATATATATATATATATATATATCATGTTTAGTGGACAGTTTTTCAGTTTCGACCTTAACATCAGTCTTTAAAGAGCCATTACAGTTGTGAAAAATCATTCCAGATTCTGAGAGAGGAATTATTTAAAATATTCATTGGATTATAAAAGTGCTCATAGACTTTTGGATTTTGGATTTTGAACTGATGATTTTTGGATTTATGTGAACTAGTTCAAAGATATTCTGGAGTACTTCATTTTGGCACATCAGGACATTAATGACCATTGGCACATCAGCACATTAAAGGATACATTAATTCATTCGGAACATTCTATATTTAGGACTTGTAATTAGGTCACTTAGGATTATTGGATTTTTTGGATTTGGATTCACGTTATTGTAAGTGTCTTTTGAATTTTCACTTTAATTGTCTAGAAATTAACTGCTTGTTGATTTTTTTTACTTGATTTGTTGGTTTCACTTTCTTTCTCTGTGCGTGTGTGTGTGTGTGTGTGTGTTTATGCTCATCAGTATGTCAAATGTTGGTCAATTCTGTAACTTAACAGCATCTTCAATATTTGATAAATATAGGTGAAAAATACACTAGTCTTTATTTTTCTCTTTCAGGATGTTCAGCAATTTATTAAACCAAGTGGTGCATTAACGGTTCTATTTTTGTTTTCTGGGCACACTCTGAAAATCCTGCAAATGAGAATTAAGTGAGGAAAATATGCGATGAGACTAATATTTGCTTCTGTACCATGGCCACAAAAGAGAAGAAAGGAATTATTTTGTCTAGCATTCTTAGACGTACTCTAAATCCATTGCAAAGAAGTCTCATGAAAAGAGTTGTGATAACTAGGGAAATCTTTTCAAAAGCTCTGTATGGTTGTTGTACTTGCGTGTTAAGCGGAAGTTTTGCTGAAGGCATACGAATCCTTCCTGACTTAAGGCAAACCAGTGATACGGATTCGATGTATGTGCAGGACTTTGGAAAGGTTTATGCTAATACAGATGATTTGGCTTTCGCGGGAGAAGATTATTACTGTTTTCTTACACTTTGTCATAATGTTCATCCGGGATATTTGAAACTTCGTCTCATCAAAAAGGGAAACGCATGCTTCTTTCCATATGGACAAACTAAGTTTTATAAAACACACGAGCAAGATGGCATCCTACTGTCAAGCAAGGCAGTAAGGGAACATTCACTTAGTAGGCACATTGGACCAAACGATGTATCATTCCACTCAGATATCCAATTGTACTATACGTCGTCAACTGAACATGGTCTTGCTGAAAATATGCTAATCGATCAAATTACAAACAGAGGATCTAGTTCCACAAAGATAAAAAGCAATATAGATAACGTGCAGGCACTTCGGTGTGCTGTTTGGCCACAACAAGCTATGGAATGGATCACTCGTCCTCGTCCAAAAAACTGGCCCTCCCCTGACACTCTCCAGATAATTTTGCTGCATAAATGTCATTGCGTCCCTGTTGGTGTGAGAGAAAGCCCAGATGAAGATGTTCAGTGGCGGTATTCTTTCTCTGTTGCAGAACGGACTCTCGTTTGGAATTTCAGTGAGACTGAATTTCACACTTACGCAATGATGAAGATGTTTCTTAATGAATTCATTAAACCAAAGGTACCCAACAGTCTATGCTCCTACCATGTAAAGACCATATTATTTTGGCTCTTGGAAGAAACTGAAAGAGCTTTCTGGATTCCGACCAACATTATCGTTTGCATATAACATTGTCTGCAAAAACTCCAAAATTGTATAATCAGAAAGGAATGTCCACATTACTTCATTTGTGAGAACAAACTGTTTAGCGGGAAAATAACAGATGAGATGCAAACTCTCCTTCTACCTTTGATATCCGACATCAAGGAAAACGTTATTAGGTATATTGTGGGACTGAAATGGTTTAACGATGCAAATGACATATTTAATATTGACGAACGAATCCTCAATCCACTGGAATTATGTTCCTCGTGTATGCAGCATTTTGACCAAACAAATTTGGATTTGTTTCATTGGCTCCGCGTTTATGAAATGCTGCATGACAAAACCTACCTAGTTGACAACATTTATCCAGATATTCCTATGCTGAATCAGTTTTCAACATTTGGAAAGGAGACAGAAGATCTTTTTACACAAGAACAGAAGGAATTCTTCCAGCATCTTTTCGAGGCGCTCAGAAGTGTGGAAGTCTCTATCATTCATGGATTGGTCAGACAATCAAAATATTGCGACGAAAAATTCGATCTTGTGCAACGTGCAGAAATTTTACTCAAGCAAAACAAGCTAGTACATAGCCAAGTTAGTCGTGCAAACATTCTGCTTAGCGCAGAAAGATACGCTGAGTGCTTAGAGTCTCTGGATAGTATAATTAGGCACTTTAGAGGCAGCATCTACGCCAGACCGATATATTTATCCCCAGAAAGAGTGACACAGTTTCGGTTGCTTTGTTCAGAATTTGTGTTAATGTCAATTTTATGGTTTCGCCCAGATGTTGTTATCAATCACTTACCTAAAATGTCCGAATCTTCAGTTTTGCTTTTACCTATCGAAGCTTCAGTCATTCCTAGACCACTGATGATCGAAATGCTTTGGCAGCGTGTAATTACAGGTAAATTCATTTTCCATGTAGATCCTTTGATTTTTGCCTGCCTTTTGAAGGTATAATGTTTTCTTGCCATGAGACAACCCCAACGAGCTTTGCAGGCCATGTCTGATTTAGAGCATTTCTGCAAGATGCCAACATGTACACAAGAACACATAGGTCTAAATTTCATTGGACATTGCTACTTTCGGTTAGGTTCAATTGGCCTAGCAGCCGATTTTTTTTCCCGATCCTTGAAGGTTAACAGTGATAATAACCCAGCTCAATGGCACCTGATTGATGTATTTGGCGGAGTCAAATTAGCCAAAACCAAACGAATACGACGCCATAGTCATGATTTGAAACCCAATCGTAATCCATGAAACGCGCCTTGACAGGCATATAATGGAGATCTCATGAAAATTGCTTGATAAACAATATTTAGATATTCCATTGTAAATTTCAGGGCAAACTCTAACAATATTAAATTGTTAGATAGAAATTATAAATCATTTTGATCTACATAATAATTATTTCAAATATATTTCTCATGACAATACTATCATCCAGACAGAAGGGACAGTCAATGATATGGATATTGTGGCTCCAATAGGGACAGTCAGTGATATGGATATTGTGGCTCCAATAGGAACAGTCAATGATATGGATATTTTGGCTCCAATAGGGACAGTCAGTGATATGGATATTGTGGCTCCAATAGGAACAGTCAATGATATGGATATTTTGGCTCCAATAGGGACAGTCAGTGATATGGATATTGTGGCTCCAATAGGAACAGTCAATGATATGGATATTTTGGCTCCAATAGGGACAGTCAGTGATATGGATATTGTGGCTCCAATAGGAACAGTCAGTGATATGGATATTTTGGCTCCAATAGGGACAGTCAGTGATATGGATATTGTGGCTCCAATAGGAACAGTCAATGATATGGATATTTTGGCTCCAATAGGGACAGTCAGTGATATGGATATTGTGGCTCCAATAGGAACAGTCAGTGATATGGATATTGTGGCTCCAATAGGAACAGTCAGTGATATGGATATTTTGGCTCCAATAGGGACAGTCAGTGATATGGATATTGTGGCTCCAATAGAGACAGTCAGTGATATGGATATTGTGGCTCCAATAGGAACAGTCAGTGATATGGATATTTTGGCTCCAATAGGGACAGTCAGTGATATGGATATTGTGGATCCAATAGGAACAGTCAATGATATGGATATTTTGGCTCCAATAGGGACAGTCAGTGATATGGATATTGTGGCTCCAATAGGAACAGTCAGTGATATGGATATTGTGGCTCCAATAGGAACAGTCAGTGATATGGATATTTTGGCTCCAATAGGAACAGTCAGTGATATGGATATTTTGGCTCCAATAGGGACAGTCAGTGATATGGATATTTTGGCTCCAATAGGGACAGTCAGTGATATGGATATTGTGGCTCCAATAGGAACAGTCAGTGATATGGATATTTTGGCTCCAATAGGAACAGTCAGTGATATGGATATTGTGGCTCCAATAGGGACAGTCAGTGATATGGATATTTTGGCTCCAATAGGGACAGTCAGTGATATGGATATTTTGGCTCCAATAGGGACAGTCAGTGATATGGATATTTTGGCTCCAATAGGGACAGTCAGTGATATGGATATTGTTGCTCTAATAATAGAAATTATGTTTTTCTATGAGTGAGTTGCTGCAGTGGGACAAGGAAATGTATGGTCTGTTAAACGTCACAAAATATACTATACACATGATTTTAAAATGCTTCTATGGGTCCTTTCATTGCTAGAATTTGTATCTCTTTGTGATATTTTAGTGGCAGTCTCTCATCGAAAAATACCTCTTCTACACTCTCCTTAAGGCAGTGTTATGAAATTGACCAGGACTAACAAAATGTACATACATTGTGTATAGGTTTGGCTTTGGCTTTGTTGGGTTTAACGCCATGTTTCAGCACATGATAGGCTATATATCAGGAGCCCCCAACCTTTTTGTGCCTACGGGCACATTTGTAAGTTTATGAGAGAGTCGCGGGCACCAACCAATTAACTTTACCCATTTTTAAAAATTATTATTATTCATTATAACCTCTTCCGCGGGCACACAAAAAACCTTGGGCACCGCGTTGGGGACCACTGCGAGTATATTTGGTGGAGGAAGATCCCGGAGAGAACCACCGACCCACGGAAAGCTACTGGCAAGCTTCTCACATGCCCACATTGGTCGAGCCGAGACTCAGACTCACGCGGACTGAGGTGAGATGTGCGAGTGATATGTAAAGGCTAACGTCTTAGACCACTCATCTACCCGGGACAATATGTATAGAATTTCAGGGTTTAGATTTCTTAAGTTTGCATAAATGTAGTTCAGGATGAGAACGTGATTTCTAAATGTTGTATGAAAATTGATTGTAGGTGTAGCTTTTATAACAAGGAAACTATAAAAGTAAAAAAAATGCCCAAAATATGTGACAGAAAAAATAAAATTAGTCACAAAGAGGCAAAAATAGAATACTTGCATATTGCTAAAAATCGCCAATTTATATTTTATTACAGGGCTACCAACTGATAATCCAGGTGCTTCATGCTTCACGGCATATTTGAGCATTTTCATGTGTATATTTTCTCCAGTATCCAGACGGAAGAGAAGGGACCTGTAGTAAATGGTGACTTTTTTAGATATACTGGTGATTGAATGTTAAGATATCATTGGTTTATTCATCTAGAAAAGATATTTTAAAGGGTATTTAATCATTTTTTTAAATACACATATTTGTATGTGGTAGTAGTGGTAGCAATAGTAGTAGCAGCTTTGTCGGTAGTAGAAGTAGTAGTACAAGTGGTACTAGTTATACACTAGTAGAAATACTACTGATATTAGAAGTAGTTATTGTAGCAGCTTAAATAATGAGAAAAAAGAAGAGTGAGGATATGCGGTGGGAATTGTAATTGTGATTACGTTACTGTTTATAATAGTAGTCATAGACTGGCATAAGGAGACGTAAGAGGATGAGAAGTACTATTTAATAACCAGTGAGGTAAGTAAGTAGTATGTACTTACTTAACTTAGGCAGTATCATCAGTATTAGCAGCATTAGAATTATGGGATTATTTTTTTAAAAAGCCTGAGTTTTCATTTTTGTATGCTCCCACTGCACGTGGGGGGGGGGGGGGGCATATTGATTTGGTCCTGTCTTCCGTCTTTTCCGAGACTGCGTCCGTCCCGGTCATCTTGTTAGCAAAATCGCTTAAAAGCAAATAACTATACACAACTGAAATATGCTATGCATGTTTATATAAATATGTAAATGACCTGCTCAGACTTTCAGGCCATTACGGATGTTTTAAAAATAATTTCGACAGTTTAAATTTTTTGGACTTGTATTTTTTTTCGCAAAACCTTGTTAGTACCGTAAAGCAAAAGACACTTGCGGTAGACAAATAATATTTTATAGGCATATTTTTATTCATATGTAGATGATCTGATTAGATTTTCATACTGTTGCTAAAATTTTTCATTTTTTACACATTTTTTTGTAAAACATTTTGGGACTTTTTTCACAAAATAATTTTAGTATCATTAAGGAAAACCTGTCTTAGATGAACTAATGAAATTAGGTAAGTGTATTTGCATCCATGCATAAATCACCCGATTGAATTTCACGTCTATACAGATATTTCTTTTGTTTTTCTTTCTAAATTTGTGAACTTTCTGGGACTCTGACTTTTTGCTCCGCAGTGACAGCATATGTGGTTTAAAGACACAAATCTAGTTCTCAGACCTTTTTTGTTTCTTATGTTGCATCTTTCTTTCTTTCTTCTCTTTTCTTCCCCTAGTGTGGTCTTGGGGACCAAATATCTCGTTAAAGTTGTATCCTCTGCAAATGAAAAAATGTGCATGTATTTAAAATTATTAGGATCTGACATTCAAAGTCAATAATATTTCTACAGCATTTGGAGCTTTTTAAACATAATATGTCAATAATTACTGAAATGATGCAAATTATGTTGTTTTAATTGTTTTATTTTCAACAAGCAAAAAGGTAAATTATCTTTATTTTATATGTGTCAATTCTACAGTCAGATTACACAGTGTCGATTATCATTGCTAATAATGAAAAACACTTGAAAAGTACAACTTTTCCACTGGAAATATAGGTTTTGGGAAAATATCGTCTGCTTTAAGGTCTGCAAAGTTTCATTAGTATTATTTATCTTTTATGTTTATCTATTCATTTATTCAAACTCTAAATTACCAAAACGAGGTTAGCTAACAAAGGCATTCTTTTCAAACCGTAGCTAATAGAAGTAAGAATGACAGGAATGTTATCTTTGCCAGGACCCAAGGTGATATAGGGACTGCCTACCGAACCAGTACCCTGGTCCATCAGTGTAAACCCGGTAATTGAAGCTGACATACAAACCGCCCCTGGCATAAAATTACCCCTCATGAACAGGGCAAGACCCAAGGTCCCAATACGAGATGTCCTAACTAGCCTGCCTCATCGGCTTCCCTGGCCTAAGTAGGGTTGGATAATCACCCTCGATTTTACGAAGGTGGAGTTGATTTCTCGGAAATAATCTCGAGTGGATTCATCGTTTATCTACATCTGCCCCCTCCCCCCCCCCCCCCCTTACTGAAATGTAGTTAGGACCTAACCTGGGTCAGATTGGCCTTGGATTTGTACCAGGCCCCCAGGCCCCGCCACAGCAACGGTCTAAACCTTACCTGCATAAGAAAACGAATTTGCAAAATTATGAAGAACTTGAGATGGTGTACTCCTTGCACTTCTTCAAATACATCCATCTGCTATAGAATTAACTGAATAAGATATGTTAAGATACACAACATAAAAAGTATAAAATATTATCTTGTCATGTTAATTTGACGCCGCAGGCGCAAGAGAATTGTTCAGTTCAATTAATAGCACTGATTCAGCTGATTTGTAAACCTTTGAATTAACAGCTGGTAAATATTAGTTCAGTTTAACAAATGCAAGTTCCTTAGCAATGTTAAACACTAAAGGAATGCTTGTAATACTTCAGTATTAACCAATTATATGGTTTCCTTTGTAGATCCGTATCTATCGATTGTCTTAACAGTCTTAAGAAATGGAACCATAAGTTTAGAGGAGCTGAAGAACAAGAGCCCATGAATGGATCTTTTTAAAAGTATCCCTAACAGAAGAATTTGCGACCACAAAAACAAACAACTTCTTCTGTGCTGACTGCGGAAAACATTTATCCGCAATAATACCTTGCTTTGACACATAAAATCCCACACTTCCAATAAAATATTTAGAATAATTGTTCATCGACAAAAAATTTCACTAATGATTGCATAAATACCAACCCTGACGATAGTAGTTAGGGACCATATGTTGAAGGTATGTGTGGTGGTGGTAGTAGTAGTAGTAGCTTGCATTATTGTTCAATTTCCCCCCTCCCCCACCCAAAAATGTTCCAGCTTTATAAAAAAAATGGAGTTTTATTTAAAGTTTGGGTTAAATTTCAAGCTAAGTTGAATGTTAAATGGAAGACCTTATGTTAAATGCTAAATTTCACACTTTAAATATAAATTCGCACTTTAAATATAACATGCGAAATTCTAACGTACACGAGAAACTCTGTGATATACATTAAATATTCAAGAAAACGAGTCTATAACATTTAAAATACACGTAGGACTACAAGTAAAGGAAAAGTGTTGCCAAATGCCAATATAGTTTTATTTATTTTAGCAAATGTCACATTTCACATGAATATCTACAGAAACGTAAAAACACTTCTGTATTGTGATGCTCAAGTAAAGTTAGCTTGATCATATAGTAGCTTATTGTGTCCTCTGAAGTCGGATAACTTTTGGATAATTGATTTTACGTGCAGCAAATAGTTACAAAATATTCAGCCACTTTTATTCATTAATACAATTAGATTATTACAACAATCAAAGGGCAATGAAATAATTAATGTTCGAAGTAGGTGTGTTTTGGGTTAGATTGTGTTAAGTAAATAATATTGTGTGTGAGAGTACAATGGCTGATGAGATGTGATATTAAATAAATCCTGAAAAGATAAATTGTTCACACAATGCTGCTTGTCATTGTTACAATCACTGCTACTACTACTACTATAATGAAAATATAAGACAAATCTGGGCAGCTATTCAAAATTAACAAAATTGAATGCCAGCCAATACAGTAAAATATGTTTGATCATATAGTAGCTTATTGTGTTTTTCTTAAATCGGATAACTTTGGAGCAAATATTTACAAAATATTTGGCCACTTTTATTCATTAATACAACTAGGTTATTACAACGATTAAATGGCAATGAAATAATTAATGTTCGAAGTAGATGTGTTTTGCGATAGATTGTGTTAAGTAAATAATATTGTGTGTGAGAGAACAATGGCTGATGAGATGATATATTAAATAAATCCTGAAAAGTCAATCTGTTCACAAAATGCTGCTTGCCATTGCTGCAATCACTGCTACTACTACTATAATGAAAATATAAGGTAAATCTGAGTGCCCTATTCAAAATTAACAAAATTGGATGCCAGCTAATACAGGGAAAGACCTAGTACTTTCTGTTCAAAAAAGAACGAACGCGAGGGTCTGGTGTAATTTCAATCTTTTTAACAAAAATATATTTTAATATTTCAGTAACGGTTTATTCACCTCTCTCAAGTTGTATACATTTTACTCGAGAATAAATGCTACATATAAGGGCCATTACTTGTTGTATTTCTCTATGTCTCTATACCTGAAAATCAATAAGGCACACAAACAATGCAAATGATATGAGATAGTGGGTGTATTTGTTGCACTATTGGATTTAGGTCCAAAGTGGGGTTTCTCACCTTAAATTTTCATGAATATATAAAGTCAGTGCACATAATAACTAACAAAAAGTATCTACCTCTGCTAACTCAACCACAATCACTACAAACACCACCACTAGTACTACTACTACTACAATGATACAACGAACTTAATACTATAAGTAGGAGATACTTTAAATTCAGAAACGTTTGTGAGATAAAAGAAAAGAATGAATTCAAAATGCGTTTTAACAATGACTGCATTATCTGGATTTGTCATTGTAAGCTTAGAAAAGTACAGACACTACAATACTGTCATATAGATACGTCACTCAAACTTCAGGCAAGAGAGATGCGTGTTTAAAATGCATGGTTATCATAGGGCTGTCACGATTAATCAGATAATCGCTTAATGAATCTATCAAGAAGATAAAATCGATTATCGATACAAAAGTTAGGTAATCAATTTTTGCAAGAGGAACTTTACAGTCTTTACAGTTTTAAAATACATACCCATTGTTTCTTTAGTCTCAGTCATAGCAAGCTGGTGTAAGATGGTCGTTATACTATTTTCCATTTAAAAGAATGTACAAACACATGTAATTTTCTTTCCAAGGTCATATTATGTGACGGGAATAGGGACGTAACGATGTGAATAAAAATACAAATCTGTCTTTCCACCAAAGAAAGCAATGGATTGCATTTAGTTTGAACCCAGTGTTTACTTGCTTTAAACTTGAACCATCTCCTCGTAGATATATCATATTCGGGGTGGCATCATCCAGTAAAATTAATAACAATTTATTTATATGATCAACTTTGAAAATGAAGTAAACTTTCTTCCCAGTAGTACCTGGTCCAGGGAAGTTTCATTGTAATAATATGTCTATATGTCTAAATATGTTTAGTTGCATATATGTTTAAATGATTGCAGTTACATGTGCATGTATGTATGTATGTATGTATGCTAAACTGGTCGGATCCATTTAAAACAAGTGCGAGCGAAACACTCGTGATAGAAATGTCTAACTTTTTGAACTACCACAACAGAATAAATATGTCGACTTTGTGTCCGTCAGGATATTTTTCTCCTAGTAACCCATAGGACCTTTTTTACTGTGAACAAATACCAGGATGACGAGTGGAAATTAGAAGTTGCTGTGTGAGGTTTAGGACGCGTAGACTGTCTTCCCAGAGGAAGCTAACGAGCGAAACAACCCCTTATTCAACAGTCTCAGCAACGTTAATCCTCTATGGAGGACCTTAAGTGTGAGTGATGACATTTATTCACTTTTCTCTTATATTTTTCTTTTTAAATGAAATCTTTTAATCATTGCTCAAAATACGTATAGAAAAAATATCCCATGCCTTGAAATAGTATATATGAAGAATAAGAAGATTGTGTATTCATTCCAAAAGCCCAAAAGAACTGTGTATATACATTTGTTCACTTAATTTAATTGAATTGCGGATAGTACAATAAACAACAAGGTATCATCATCTATGGTATACAATATACAACAAGGTATCATCATCTAAGGTATACAATATACAACAAGGTATCATCATCTAAGGTATACAATATACAACAAGGTATCATAATCTAAGGTATGCAATATACAACAAGGTATCATCATTAATGGTATACAATACACAACAAGGTATCATCATCTAAGGTATACAATATACAACAAGGTATCATAATCTAAGGTATATAATATACAACAAGGTATCATCATCTAAGGTATACCTTATACAACAAGGTATCATCATCTAAGGTATACAATATACAACAAGGTATCATCATTAATGGTATACAATATACAACAAGTTATCATCATCTAAGGTATACAATATACAACAAGTTATCATCATCTAAGGTATACAATATACAACAAGGTATCATTATCTAAGGTATACAATATACAACAAGGTATCATCATCTAAGGTATACAACAAACAACAAGGTATCATCATCTAAGGTATACAATATACAACAAGGTATCATCATCTAAGGTATACAATATACAACAAGGTATCATCATCTAAGGTATACAATATACAACAAGGTATCATCATCTAAGGTATACAATACACAACAAGGTATCATCATTAATGGTATACAATATACAAAGAAAACGTAGTAAGAAACGAAATTACATATGCATATGGAAAAGCAATTAGCTTACCTAACTAATTGACCAGTAGGATGGGTCAATCGACTATCGCGAAAACAGACATTCCAATAACCCACTAACCAGTCGAATCAACCAGGCGTGTTTAAACGTTTATCTGGTTGCATTTTTACAAGTATAGTTTGGTTGCCTGGCAAGTGTTCGTGCAACCTAGTAGGTCACCTAGCAATTGTGGGTATATAAGATGTCAAATTTCAAATATATATAACTTAAAGCAGTGCTTCCCAAACCCCGGATCGCGACCCAAATGTGGGTACTGCATTTTGGATCGCACAAGATGGTATTTAGGGTCGCGATCAAAAAGGGAACCACTGACTTAGCGCTTTTTCGTTCAATTTTCATGAAATTTTTACTACATACTTAAATGTATTTTCCCATCACCATAATATTATTTTAGAGAGAAAAATGTCAATTTTTAATAAATAGCTATGCAAATTAGAATGGTCCATCCTCCTCGAATCCGAGAAGTCCGTTTGTCGAATCCATAATTTTACTATGTCGTCATGACTGGATTTCAAGCAATAATAAACCGCCATCTGACTCATTCTAGTTGGTGACTGACACTGTTTTTATCCGTTCAGGCTTTTGACTTTCACAGTGAGCAAAACCCTTCTAACATAAAGTTTTTATTTTAAAATTAAATATGTATTGATAATAACAAGTTAAAATTTGCTCCGAAGACTTTCCAAGATAATTTTGAAAATTCTGAGGTGACGGAATTTGAGAATTGGAAGGTAAGAGGAAGGATAATAACCGAGTACACGAATGTTTTCACTTAACGGAAACGGTGGAGTGGGAGGGGGGGGGTCAAGCCCATTGTAGCCCTTATGTTTAAATTATGGATTTAGAAAAACATTTTGTGCCAAATGAAGCTGAACAACCATATTTTTTACCTGTCAAATATCCAAAATCCGTAGGTCTTCGATATAAATAAGGCAACGTTATTCCTGAGCATCCTATAACAATTATTCACATAAATGCATATACTCACGAATAAATTTAATAATTTTTGGGGGATGTGCACTAAGTCGACATGGTAAAGGAGTAGGTGCATGCAAGCAAGGCGATGCATGCCGTATCCTAGTAGGGAAGGAATCATATTCGTAATTTTCTAACCTGTGTGTGCGCGTGCGTATGCATGTACGTAATCGTGTGTGTGTGTGTGTGTGTGTGTGTGTGTGTGTGTGTGTGTGTGTGTAAGCGCGCGCGCGTTTTTGTGTAAATCGAGGACATTCATGAGATTACACACCAAGTTACTGAGGACACACCTCAACCGAGGACGTCCTTGGTTGGAAAAAGGGCACAATCTTGCTTCTACCAACATTTTTAGCCCAGAACAATGTAAAACCATTATTTGTAGGAAGGTCCCCGTTTACACGCTTAGTGCTTGTTGGCGAGTTTGGAGTGTGTCTTTCCTCAAAAGCTGACGATACACACTCCAGAAACCATGTCCTCGATTGCCCGGTGGAAAACTTGTAGAGATCTGAGCTATCAAATTATAGGTTTCCAAAACTTATTATCTCCCTTTAGATCCAAAACATCAAATACCAACAGCTTAGCCAAACTGGTGCAGCATTTCTACTATTCAATGAACTATATCTGACCCTATTACATCATTTGCCGACTTAGTGTTCAAAACAGGAGAGAACGGTTATGTATCAGGTGACAGATCCTGTTATAGTGATATCGAATTACGACAAACCGAATTTGGAAGCTACGAGCATGGAACTTCAGTAGATAGATAGACAGATAGAAGTCAAACATTTATCATCAAGATGATCAGCCAAAAAAGGAAACAGTTCATTACAGCAATATTTGTTTTTCATCATCGCACTATTAACACTTGTAACAATATGTATAAGCAATGATAAACTGATGTATGCATTCAATGTGCTTTTATGTGTATATGCCTGCTTCAGTTCATGATTTGATGGCTTTGATTTACATATCATGTATTATGCTTGTATCCATAGTTCTGTTGTGAATGAAGTCTCATTAAAATAATACACAAAATATAAAGACCAAAACACCAATCCGTATACGAGTACAGTGGTATCAATAAGGTATTGTTATATTTTATTTGCTTTTCCAAATTTAAACAGGCTTTTAGTGACAGCCAAAATGCACAGGATAATCTACAGGACCGGCCTGTATACCGTAACTTAAAAATACATTTATTATGAACTGTATTAGACCTAAATATTCCTACTCATACACTCTTTTTTCAGTAAGTTTTACACAGAAGGCGAACTGGGGATCAGAAAACTGTTTACAAATGTCTTCGCGTTCCCTATACAATAGCAATCAGCGATGCAAAACACCTTTACGAAATACTTTGAATTACCAAATGTATAATCTAAGTGACTTGGAAAGTGAACCGTGAGAGTATTGTACCATTAAAGTGTATCTGTTTAATTAATAGCGCCAAAACAATACAAAAGGATACACCGTTTGCAAGTATGTATTAGAAAATTATCCCCGTCAACTAATTCTATGCATACATGTACAGTCACTGAACAGTTTTATCCCCTGTACTTCACTTCTGGATTTTACAGAACACCGAGGCTATTACACCAGCCGTCAGTGCTGTAATCATAGCTTGAGACTTCAATTTGGCTAAAATAGATATGTCGTGTTTTAGGTTTTGTTTTTAGTATATTAGTATTCTTTGTGTTGAGATTGATATAAAACACTCTACAAAATACAATAGAAACAATGTTGTATGCATGCTCGATTTCTTCAGCTAAAGCGGCTTGACAAATACGAAGTCACTACGAAATACATAGTATGGTAAACACAAACTTTCGCTCTTATTTTCAACGAGAGAGAGAGAGAGAGAGAGAGAGAGAGAGAGAGAAGAATTAGACATGTATTATACAACAAAGACATAACTTTTGTTTGTCAACACAAAAGTCATTGACGATCAGGTCAGTTTCCTGCCATAAACGCTAAAATCCAGCTAACTGGTATGATCTCCAGAGCGGTGGACTATTCCGAAACTTGTTATATCACACTA
The DNA here is from genome assembly GCA_029931535.1 of Margaritifera margaritifera. Lineage (NCBI taxonomy): Eukaryota > Metazoa > Mollusca > Bivalvia > Unionida > Margaritiferidae > Margaritifera > Margaritifera margaritifera. The sequence continues at coordinate 3,566,826 of JAQPZY010001530.1, read as the reverse complement.
AAGCCTAATTTCAAGACAATCGATCAATAAGTCAATCACAATAACAAATATTCAAAAACAATGTAATTGCCATAAAGAACTGAGGACAGTTGTAGATACAACTCTTGTGGAAGTTGCAGTTACTTAATACTAGTATGTATTATGATGTAGCCATATACAATACGGTATTTAAATTCGTTCATTGTCTTTGACAAAGTTTTAAAGTGGTATAGTTAGCGCACATAATGTTCCTTTCGAAATCTAACAGTTTTATAACACAGGTCGTGTAAAACTAGTTTTATGTATCTTTTTCTGACATGGCAGTTGATTACTTTCCCACAGATACATTTTGTAAACTTTTATTGATTTATTTTTATAACTTTTATAATTTTAAAACTTATTCTTGATATTCATGAAAAGTGCTGGAGTTGGTTTGGTGTTTCAGATCTTGTCAATTACACCACATTGAGTGAAACATATTTCCGGACTTCGCTGAAAAAACAAAAAAGAAAAGTGCAAATCGACCAGCTGTATAAAACATTGACAACGAGACCATTCAGAACATACATTATTACGGCAATCCTAACTTCCAGCATTGACATGCTGTTTATATTTATTGCCGATACACTGATATTGTGAACGCAATATATAGCTGGCATTTATTCCACTCAAGGGCATTCCATCATTCTGAACGAAAATCCGACCCAATTTACTTCTGTTTTGGTGTTTTATGGCAAAGCAACGCAAGTAGGTTATTTAGTGCCGAGGCAGCTAGAAATAAAGTGTCTTTCCCAGGGACACACCAGTGTAGCCGACCCAGGCTGATCCGATGGCAGGATTCGAAACCACAGCCTTTCGGTAGCGACTTCGGAAAGCTAACCACTGAGCCACTGCGGCTCCTAAAATCTTACCCGTACAATCATTTATTTACAAAAAGCCACAATTATCTACAAAATGAAACACATATCACTTTTGACAGTAGACCAAAGCCCATTTTAAAATGTACATGTAAAATGGTAGTTTTACTGTATCGTTGACAATAACTATTTAAGTGTCGATAACTAAAAACTGCCCCTAATATAAGTTCCTACCGAAAAACTTCGCCTTAATTCACAACAAGTCTTCTTTGCCTGTAGAATTATATGTATATTTGTGCAGGTAACAGTTTTCGTTTTAAAAAGTTTGATAAACAGAAAAGGATTGTAATTATTTTTTCTCAGAGATTCTGACACAGCCTGACGCTTATTGGCCAATAATGAATCGGCACAAAGAGAAGGGTCTTCTTGAAATCACGCTCACTTTCTGCAACCGGGTGTACAAGCCGACACATGCGCAATAAATATTAACATTCTAATAACATTGTTAGGGCTTGGTAGCGACATAACGTATACTGCATGATACGAAAATTCACGTTGTTGAGGGATGAACCATTTTACAGTTTCAACGATTTCAGGCTTGTAGGCTGAAAAAATAGACGGATCGTGTGGTTATTCTGCTGAGTTCCTCTGAGTATCATTGTTACATGTCATATACATTAAATGCCATCTACTACAACATAATGTGAGCAAACGTTTCTTCAAAATGCAATCTTCTCTGAATCACGGCATGGAGGTTCAAATGTCTTTAATTATTAATTTGTATCGGAACAAAAATGTGCTCGATAGCTTGATAATTAATGATTTCCTTACAAACAGACATTTAATATACATGCTGTCAGGTAATAACCTGTATAATCAACACAAATATATTAGATTTCCCTTTGTTTGCGAACATTTAGCAAGTTTACTATTAAAATTATTTGTAATAAATAATGGAAACACAACAATGATACATATTACCGTTATTCAATTAAATGTGCAACTGTATACATAGCTGCTCGCAGCATAAAGACCCTGCATGTAGTAGTTTTATACGGGTAAACAAAGCTAGTCTACAAAAAAATACTAAGATTCATTTAACTTATTTGGTATACTGATAGATAAAGTCAAACGTATGAAATCTTCTCTCCCGTCCCGACCTCACCCTCAAGTACAAGAAAAGTAAAGTTGCATCGTTTTTTGTTTAATATGGGTTTGATTTCGTATGGATTGAGGAAAGTGTTTGAGATAATAATTTGTTCATAAAGATATTTCAATAAAGAGTTAAAGATCGTATGATACAAAAATAGCATAGCGAAGGTATAGGTTCAACGGAGAGGTAGCTACAGATGTTTTAAATCTTTGTTTAAAAACCATAATAGTTTATACCTATAGGACTTCCATTAAAATTTAGAAATGCTATTCTTAGATTTGTATGTTCCAGTTATAATATAGCGATAGAGACAGGTCGACATCATGGTTTAGATATATCTGATAGAATATGCCCATATTGTGAAAAGAATGCTGTAAGACTTGTACACGATAAACATAATTGTCTTTCAGATACTGTAACGCATACGAGATGGCTTAATAACAGATCATTCATAAATTTTATTAATCTTAAGTCCGCTGTTAACCATAGTAACATGACTAGTCTAGCTACTTTTCTGTACTATGTCTTCATAAGAAGAGAAACTTTATGATGTGTATTATGATCTAATACATATATATTACCGGTTGGTTGTGTGCGCTCTGTTCCAACGTTGTGTTATGCTGTTTTATATGTATTATGGGCCGGTGGCCTTGAATCCTGAATAAATGGGTTGTATTATATTGTATTGTAAATATCTGCATTCAACAATCAGGTAGAATTGGAAAACAACCTTCATTTTTAATAAATATTATAAACAATTAATACAATCCAAACAGAATGAACGCAATAATAATAACATAAAGGAATCAGCTTGAGATATCATGAATTATATGATGGTTTCATATTACCAACCTGAACCGATGGCCCAATATGTGGACATCTTTTCGTTGCAAGTACTGCGCGCACTCGAGTGTTCACCGACACCACAAAAGCTTGTCGACGCTGTGTTGCCACTTAGAAACTACGCTTGAAGTATACAAAATACCAGTTGACATTTACCGACGTGTGAGCGCAGTGAACCGACGCGGCGCCGATGTGGATCTGACCAGGTTTGCCACCAAAACCGATTTGACTGAGTTGACCAAGCGAGTTGTTGCTGGCGTCGACCCAAACGGGCTTGTGGTTTTTCAAGACAAAATCGGAAAACTGCAATCATTCAACGTGAACACAAAACGACGATGTTAACAAGACTAAAGTAAAGAAATCGAGGGAATCAAAGACGCTGGAGTGTCGGTTTCCTTTATCAAAGATTACATCGATGTAAATAGGAAATCTAAAGTTAAAAACTCTAGTGATGAAATGAGCGGGGATCTCATCATGAACGGAAACTGAATTCAACGGACGCAAGAGCATATTGACGATGATGATGCTGCGACAAAACAATACATGGATGTAAAAATCAGCGATATCAACGTCCTGGCTGACAACACCAGATTTTAAGAAAAACTTATTAAGTTTTTTATGGTACATATTGGCACATACAAAGAGGAGAAGGATCAGCAACTGGTGGACTATTTGGTGTAAAGATATGTAAATATTGATGGGTTTCGTCACCAGGGCCAATTTAGACTTGTTGCTGACAGATCCGGATATTATTTCTTTATCAGGAATGCGTCCACTAACACTTGATGGTCTCTTAATATCCGACTAGTAGAACAAAGACAATTATTGGAAGCTAACTTATTAAAATCTTGGGATTCTTTATTTAGGCCATATCACAATGACAAGTCATAAAAACGTTTTCGGTTACAGGCTCGTTCAAGATCAACAAGTTTGAAAAAAATAGAGACACGTTGGACAAATGTTTGGGACGAAACGTTATTAACCGTCGTTGTTATTTGTATTTAAAAACCGCTAAACTTGTATACATGGCGGACGTGAAATTGTTCCGGGCGATGATGGGGCTGGAGCCGAATCAGAAGACGGAGTGTTGGGCCAGCTGCGAGAGTGTCAACATTGATGCTGATTTTGTGCAGCTTGTCGACGAATATCTACGTGAAAACGGCGTTAATATTTCTTCGTATATAATCAAATATAATTTCGATGAGGGTCAGATAGAAGTTGGAACTACCCTAATGTACCAATACCAACTCGATCCCAGCTTGGAATCATCGCATTAGCACGCGAAAATGCCCAGTCGCTGACTACTGTTACGACTAGGGGTAATGTAACAAAAGAAAAGACTCAAACAAGCTTTCAAGATTTAAAATACAAATATTGAATTTCCTAAAATATTAAAATATTTCAACAAACAATCAAAGTGAAAGAAGTAAAAATAACTTACAGTATAGAATATCCTTAAAAGTCCTAAATTGTTCTAAAGTTCACTGATCCGGAAGTTAATCCAAATATTCCGAATGAAGTAGGTTCCGAATGAAACCTTTGCTGTACTGATGTGTTAATAAGAATCAGTATATCCAAGTTTTTATAAATTCCAAATAATCCCTGTGAATGGAATATCACAAGTTCTAAAAATGTTTCCGATAATTCCACGGAGCTGTATAATTATTAAGGTTTAAGAAAACAGCACTAATCCAGAATGTACTGTATACTGATATATCACAAAAGTAGAATATCCACACACAAAAAGAACCAAATTCGTTTATGACCTCTAAATCCAGTGTAGCTATGAAGAATGCTAAAATGCTGCTATAAATCCTATAATATAGTCTCTTACTACGCAGAATCGAAATAAAAGCCATTACGTCTTTGATAAACAACTGGGTATTTCGAAATATTACAACCCTCTCCGAACCAATCAGAAACTAGGCTATGCGTGACATCGCCAAAGTGCTGGTGCCCTGACACTATTAACAGTAAATAATGTATTGACTCTGAAATGAATCATATAATCTAGGTCAGAAGTTCATACCCTCACGCGCTGGATCACGTGGCACGACTAAAGCTTCAGTAAAATATCTATCCAAATTACCGTATGTGTACTCACGGCAAGACGAGAGCTGTTAGACTAAGAACAGAGATCACAAACTAAATAAACTATACAATTATTAAAAGAAAAATGATATATAATTCCGTAACACTACACCGTCGGACGTGAAAACATCCAGGGAATGTTTCTACAACAACGAAGTGGAATTCACCAACAAATCTACCGCGATAAAATTCCCCGTCAATTATATCGAACCACCAACATTAACTCGACCGGCGAAAGAAAAACAGACTGATATTCACTAACGACGCACTTGTCCGTGTAACAGTTCTTGGAGAAAAACGAGCATGATTACCAAGCAGGGGGCGCAATTTATGTAGATCAAGGTAAACCTAAAAACATGCAAACAATCACCGGAGACAAAACTATTCCCCGGGAAGATAGTTTCTATAATTGCATGGCAGTTGTACTAGTAAAGAAAAATACTTGTTTGTAAGTGCGTGTGGATGTTGCAACTGAACAAGGCCAGACGGTTGAGCAATTATACTTGGCGACCATATTATAAACATAAGAAATATAATGGACTCTCAAAGTTACCGTCGCGAGAAAATGATTGAAGTGGAACAACAGCTGTTAGACGAAATCACCAGAAAGATTGTTGTACTCGCGAAATATAGACGCACGTGTGTTGTTGTGGATAGTATTTGCGGAATCGCCAGCGCGACCACTGTTGGCCTTGATGTGGCTGGAATCGCGACCACAGCGACTATTATACGTACACCAATCGGATTTGTTGTCGGAGCAACCGGTGTGTCTGGTGGCGCTGGCAAAATAATTTATTACGTCTGCACAAACGAGTACGTGTCTATTCGGAAATTCTCGCCGTGGCACAATGTTGTGTCAGTACAATTACCAAGCTGTACTCGCTGGCCATCGAAGATAAAACATTTATCACAACCGAGTTTGAGACGGTGCTAGCCAAAATGGAATACTTCCAACGACTCCGTGCGCAAATACGAACAGCTATCAGCGAAGCAGAACCAAAACAGGGATGTTATTTACAGGCAGTAATAACTGAGTAAACGGTTGGAACCTTCAGTTCTAGCGGGAGGCGCCGCATGGGTTTTCTCGCGAGAACCTTGATAAAGGCGCGGTCACGACTTCACCAGACCCGCGTTTCTCACCTACGGGAATACATTCGCGCTGCACTCGCGTTTGCAAAATGGGCAAAGTCATGAGGTGTAGAACGCGTTAACCGTATTCGGTAACAGAAATCTAAAACTTCCATTATCACACTACTCATGTGGGTTACTGTTAAGAGTGCCATCATGCAAGAATATATAACAATCTAGAACAATATATTTGATGGATATTATTTAACTCAGATAACTATACCAAACGCTCAAAGGTAACAAAAATGTTGATTTTGTGCATTGAAAATTGTCGTACTTGATTTCTACATGCACCCTCAGATCTACTTAACAGTCCCTGGCACCAACAAGGGCAATATACCAATGCACATTTGCTATCTGACACATATGTTTATGCTACACTGTAGTGGTACCGAAATATAATCCTATACGTGAAATATTTACTAACTGAGTTAAACCCAAACTAAAAGACGAATACACTAACCCTCTTTCGGACCTTCGTTTTAAAAAAGAAAAGAGCAAATTCACCAACTGTACAAATACATAGAAAACGAGACCATTCAGAGCATGCTTTACTACGACATTCCTAATTTCAAGAGTTGATGCATTGTTTATTTTCATTGCCGGGACACTGATATTGTGAACGCATTATATAGCTGACATTTATTCCACTCAAGGACATTCCATCATTCTGAACCAAAATCCGAAAAAGTTTGGTTCGGTTTGGTGTTGCTTCCTCATAATAATCATGACAAAATTTATTATTAATGATTAATTGATTTGATTGCCTAATAATTGTAGGTCCAGAGAGAATCTTATAAACATTAATAATTAAATGGTGTTCGTTGATTTATGGAGAAAATTCATTGGTGTGAAGTATCAAATTTGAGTGGGTATAAAGGCTGAGAAAGACGATTTCATTTTTTACTTCAGAGAAAACTTAGAGATATTGAAAATGCTAAGTCTGCAACGTTTACAAACATTTCTAAATGTGTATACTATACAGTAGCTAAAACAATACTGTTTAATCGAACCGATTCGAAATTCAACCTTTCCTCCTGTCACTACTTTAGGCTTATCGCTGACAACAATATGAAAGCCTTTGACTGATCTGTATAACTTTGAAAATTTAGTATCTATCCAGTTATCCATGTTCACAATTAACTCGGCATAAATTGTATTGCAAGTGAAATAAAAGAAAAGAACAATTCAGCTGTACTAGAGACTACCGAGACATTCGTGTGGCATAAACGACTATGCAAATTTGTCCAGAGAACAGATGCATAAACCTTTGAAGGGCTGACTAACAAATTAATACATTCTTTTTCACCCTTCAAAGGATCGATATATATTCTAAGTTTGTGTCAAAGGAGACGAGGACGTATCTTGTGTTATTTCGCATACAAAAGGTTTGCAAGATATATACATTCAATGAGCACATTTTTCTTCAATGATAATAATCAATCTCTTGTTCTGATCTTAGAGGCCGTGGTTCATTCAGAAATGTATTTGCTTTTGCGTGTAAAAATAATTCAGACTCACACGAAAGCTCACGAAACAGGACCAATTACTGTAATTACAGATAATAATCAATCTTTTCGAGGACATAGTTTGTAATATTTCACTTACAAGGACGCCGTGGTTTATTCAGAAATGTATTTGCTTTTGTATGTAAAAATAATTAAAACTCACGTAACAGCTCACAAAATAGGATCAGTTACCGTAACCGTACAAATATCCTTACAAAACGTGGGTCTCCCAGGAATCCTTTCATTCACTTAATTGACAAATTATGCAGGTTTACGGCCTGGATACGATTGAAATCAATCTTCTTTGCTGGACTATGAATATATTTGATACGACGGTAATTTTGACACGTAGGAAAGGCCTTTGTTGAATACACCTGACGCTTTAGGTGAAACAACTTTGGGATGGTTGTGATGTTGCTTCGGACTGCAACATATATGTATATGACCACATCACTGATCACCACTGATTTCGTACGAAAAGTTTTATTTTTAATTTATCGTACCCTACTATATATCTTGTGTGAAAAGACCGGTAGGTTTCCTACGAGCATTGTTTTCAAAATTAAAGCTGTTGTTTTTTGGGCTAGACTTTTTACTGAAAAATTTTGTGAAATTTCAAAAATATTATATAATATTACGTTACACTGCTGCTGGTATATACAACGTTAAATGGCTTTCGTTAATCGGACACATTGGTGCGATTTAGGACAGAATAATGTATGGTTATCTCAACTATTCCCATCTGTTGATTGCCTTAAAGATAAATATATACATACTAGGCATTCTATTTTTTTTTTATTCTTCTAAAAGTAGATTTTATCGGATATTTAAAAAAATCTTTTAATTTTTAACCATTTTTAATATATATGCCACAAAAGTATAGACTGATTGTAATAAAGTTCTGTATAATGAATCATACGTTTCCAGCTGAAACTGGGAGGGTGGCTATATTTGGATATATCTGAAAGAAAATGTGAATTGTGTACCTCACAAGATATAGCTGGTAAATTTTAGTATCTTTTTCGATGTTAAAACGTTTCTAAGATAGGACAACAATACATAAGTAAGAAGTGTCTAAAAGATGTTAATATATACAAATTTTGTGAGTTGCTAAATAACTCATGAATTTGCTCCATACATCGTTGAGCACCAGTTAATTAGTAATGTCTGTAAGCTTCTGTAAGCTTCTCTCTAGACCTAGGATTATTAGGCAATCAAATCAATTAAACATTTTAATACTACATTTTGTCATGATTATTCTGAGGACGCAATACTGTCATTATTATAAATTCTTCTCTCTCTCTCTCTCTCTCTCTCTCTCTCTCTCTCTCTCTCTCTCTCTCTGTAAATGCCTGAAATATGTTAGCAAGCTCGGACTTTCTATCGTCATGTGTGGAGTATATGGTTAGAATACTGATGGAGAAACATATTTAGATTAGCAGAACAATGTAATCTATTGGACAAGGTGCTGATAACAGAACCTGATGCAGCCTGCTCAGTTTGAGTCCACTTAACTATTTTTGTCATAGGAATCTGTAGTATCAATGAAAAGAGTAATAAATTGGCCTACGAATCAAACGGCAAAATGAAGGTGTCTCTTTTGTAACCAAAGTGTATTTCAATAAAAGATTATAATGACATGCAAACTTACATGAACAACAATGGATTATTTTACACGAATGTTTATTTCAATTGAAATCTATGAGACATGTTAGATTATGTTATATGTATCACATGACAAAAAATACCAATGTTACTCAATAAGAACTGAAAATTTTTTATAAAGAACTTACTTGAAATTACATTCTGATGCTTTGGTCATTGCGACTTCCCCTTACTTATCGGCATGCCGTCGTCAATTATGTCATTGGGTGTTATTAAACGTGTGTAATACTGGAAAATATTATATGGGTATATAAATCTAAATTGTAACCGCTGTGGCTCAGTGGTTAGCATCTCAGACCAAAAGGGTGCGGGATTCGAGTCCTACCACCGGATCAGCCCGGGTGGGCCACCGTGGTGTGTTCTTGGGCAAGGCACTTTACTCCAATTGCCAAGGCACTAAATAACCTATATGCGTTCCTGTGCCGTAAAACACCAACCAAACCAACATAAATCGAAAAAACACAGTAGCCATGCGATAAATTCATATATTTAAAACAGATTACACTGTTATGACTAGGGATAATGTAACAAAAGAAAAGACTCAAACAAGCTTTCAAGATTTAAAATACAAATATTGAATTTCCTAAAATATTAAAATATTTCAACAAACAGTCAAAGTGAAAGAAGTAAAAATAACTTACAGTATAGAATATCCTTAAAAGTTCTAAATTGTTCTAAAGTTCACTGATCCGGAAGTTAATCCAAATGTTCCGAATGAAGTAGGTTCCGAATGAAACCCTCACTGTACTGATGTACTAACAAGAATCAGTTATATCCAAGTGTTATTAATTCCAAGTAATCCTTGTGAATATGGAATATCACACAAGTTCTAGAAATGCTTCCGATAATTCCACGGAGCTGTACAATTCTTAAAGTTTAAGTAGCAGTACTGAATCAAGAATGTACTGTATAATAATAATAATAATATCACTGAAGCAGAATATCCACACACAAAATGAACCAATCTCGTTTATGACCTCTCAGGCTGACGAACTATGCTAGAATGCCAAACACAACAATACATCTTATTATATAGCTTCTGACTGCGCAGAACAGAATAAGGAAAATGAATTTAAACTGTATTGCGAGTTAGAAATAATTTAATCCTTCTAGAAAACAACCTTCTCCGAACCAATCAGAAACTAGGTTATGCGTGACACCGCTAAAGTACCTGTGCACTGACGTTATTACAAGTCAACAAAGTATTGACTTCTTAATTGAACATAGAATCTAGGTCAGAAGTTTAACCCTCACGCGCTAAATCACGTGATATGACTAATGCTACAACCGACAATATTTCCCAAAGCCAATGTACTGAGTCACATTGAAATACCATATATGTACTTTCTGCAAGACGACAGCTGTTAGACTATTATGCAGAGATCATAAACCTATCCATTATTTAAAAACAAAATGATACATAATTCCGTAACAACACACATAAATAAAAGTGCGAAAGTATTTACATAGACGTCGTAATTATTCCTTTTGATGCCAGAGGCTTTCTTTAATATGCCAAGATGTGACGTCTTGATGTCACAATTGACGGAACAGATCACAAGTTCCTATTCGTACCATAACGTGACGCGCTCTTGTTGTTTTATTCATTTATAATCATCATTCGTGTAAATGCCATTATAGATGAAGATGATGTACCATATCATTCGACCGTTGTTGACGATCACGTTCGAGAGTTTAATACAGTTAACACTACTATTTATTACAAGAATTCCCCTGGCATCATTATAACAGTTGTTTATATCTAAATAACATATCTCGAAAAAAAAAACCCAACATTTTTTATCACTTTCTATTTGATAGAAAGCGCTGATTGTTTCTATTGCCATCTGTAGAGAGAAAAAGAGATAGAGACTTGTTTAGTCTGCCTGTGATTTAAGTGTCCTGTTCGACTTGGCATGCATCACAATATTAGGTTCGTTACATACAAATAATTCTAATAAAAGCAATCAGCTATTCATATCATCAGAAACCTTTCAACTTTGCACACACACACACCTGCCACCACCCACCACCCCTTACACAGGTTGTGCAAGGTTTATAGAACTTCCTACTTTTCAAAAATTAATGTTTCTTCCATTGTGAGATCAATATTTGGCAAATTTGGCTATCCATAAAAAATCTATTGTTTCAAATATAGCAGTTTTTAAATTTTATCTCATTGTATAGCAAACGTCGTCAGGTGTAGACGGTATTTATATGTATATGTAATCTATCCCAATGGATGAATCGAGTCCTAGGTTTGTATGGTCAGTCCCCTGACTTTTGAGTCCTGACTAAATATGGATGTTACAAAATGTGATGTACCACTCTTAATGCCACACTTTGCAGATATTCAGGATATCACTTCCATCAGCATAAAATATTAAATTATGTCTCATAAAGCTGTATCGCCCATCATATAGCGAACGGCGATTTACTGCGAATAAGCAATGTTTGACGCAATCTTAATATCACAACAACAGCAGGCGACTTACGGATTGCAAACAATTCTCTTTGTTTGGAAATGTAGCTATGACTGATTCTTAATATGTCATAGGACATTAGTAAGTCGCATTTCTGTAGTTTCACAAGAATGGAAATAACTGTAATACCCCACAAATCTTATTTTTCTTAATTTATTCATTTAAATTAGAAAGCAAGCACAACACCCGCCCCGAAAATAGTATGAGTTTCTTTTTGAAGACAGACAATCAGTTACAGTGTACAGTGATTGTTTTATTCGGTCTATATATCCGGCTTATATTAAGCAAATAGATCTCGGTCAACAGCCAGCGCCTCAATATTTATAATGTTTTTTGTTAATATTATTGTTGGTCCACAGTAACTTGCTGTTCCCTATACTATTACAGAAGTCCCCTTCATAATACTCTATAGTTGTCCATAATAATGTGACTTCATAAATCTTTGTGGCTATCCGATTCCATGCTTTTGCCAAAAATTATTTTTTCGTCCGTGTATGAATTCGTGCATTATGATGGAGTGCTGTTATCTTCATAGATAGATAATTGTTCGTGTGGTCTTTATATTTGCAGTTCGAAGCAAATGTGAAATCCATGAAAACTAGCACCACATGAATAATAGTCAATTCAGTACAAGTTTTCCCGGCAGGTTTATGGGGAAAACTCTTAGTACTTGCTCATGGCTTTGCTTTTGGTTTGGTGCTTTATGGCACAGCAACGCAATTAGGTTATTGATGCAATTGTAGTAAAGTGCCTTACCCAAGGACACACCATGGTAGTTGACCCAGGCTGATCCGATGGTAGTATTCGAACCCGTACCCTTTCGGTCGTGAGTCCGGCACGCTAACCACTGAGACACCGCACTCCCCTCAAGGCTGTGTAGTTATACTGAAAAAATAACTTACAGCCCTGCGGTTCATTGACTAATAAAATAAGAGATTATGAGAGAGAGAGAGAGAGAGAGAGAGAGAGAGAGAGAGAGAGAGAGAGAGAGAGAGAGAGAGAGAGAGAGAGAGAGAGAGAGAGAGAGCAATATCTGTGTTATTTGTAGTCTCCAGCTGCCATGCGGAAAATAAGTTAATGCCAAAGTGATCCTGACCTACAAATTGTTGGCTATTGTGACAGGACATACAATACATAAAACAATAAAGAACATTCCTTTATGTGATATCAGAGCAGAGCAAAAGATCCATAATGAGTTACAGAAAGCCAAAGAATATTTTTTTTCTGCAGGTTGTGCATGTCTTACTCGCACAGATTAGAAACAAGTAACGCCCTTCCACAAAGCAAACGGACACAAAAACCGGAAAGAAAATCCTATATTATTATTATAGATGTAGTTGTAGTATAGTAGTAGTAGCAGTAGTCAGGACTCGTGTGGGTGTATTCTCTGCTTTTTTATTCATATTAAACACCTTATGTGTATCCCTGTACGAAATGTTTTAATATTAACATAATTCATGCTTGAACTGTCAAACAGTTTGGGGTTTTATAAGGAACATTAAGACTGACGTATAGACGGAAGGACACCAAGAAGAAGTTAAAATACCGAGCATTTTTTATACTCCCTTCAGAGATTTTGACTCAGGATTTATTTTACTCGATTTTTATTGTTCACCCTCGTCGAAATCACTTTGCAGGTTCTAAAGAAGGTATTCGGGAAAATAGAGTGCCTCTGACCTGGTTAACATGTGAACTAATTTCAACGTTGGTACGAAAGTCTACATCAGAGAACAGAAAGTTAGCGTTAGTGTAGACATTTTTCGCACAGATTCTATCAATCTTCAAAGTTATTTCTACCCTTTTAGCAGCTAAATCCCAAACTGAAACATCACTGTTATGAAAATCTACCTGAATCGCAGACATTTTGAACAAAGGCAAGTGATCGTGTCAAACTGGGTATAGCCTGCAGACACTGTTATGATAATGAGTGCTGTTGTACTAAAGGGATTACTTTTTCTAGGCAGCAGGCATTACGAGTCGTATAGACGGTTGGACTGACGGACAGGCAGGCAGAGATAATATTAAGTGATAGAAGAAAATACAAATTTAATCAATAATGCACTGGAAGCAAAAAATATTGGTATTTGGTGTGAAAGCGAACAACTTCCTAAAAACAAGCACATACAAAAGGAAAATGAAAGAAAATATATTTTCATATTATCTGGAACATATATATTGCTACGGATGCAATCCACTGTACAGTCAAAAATAAATAAAAACATCATTGATGGGATTTATTTAAATTGCATTGTTTAGATATAAATGGTAAAATGAGTTTTCGAACACAAAATAAAGAAAATTATCAGGTCACAGAGAATGTTTTTATCTTATAATACGATCACTTAAATAGCCTGTTGTTTATTCGTCTGCATGTTTCTACTGACACCTGTATTTTTAACCGGAAAAAATTGGCATCAATATTTTCTTCCATTTTTCACAGAAGTGAAATAATTACACAAGTTCGGCAATATCGATAGTTATGTTTTTTATTTTTTTACTTTTTTTAAACCTAACTTTAGCAATACCATCTTATTATTTTATAATTTCCTGGCTGCACTATTTACCCATTATAGGTATATTTTCGAGTCATACTATATTTGCACCATTCCAGCAACCGTATCAGATATCGGGAACATTTAAACTTTGCAACACAAAATTGTATATGATCGTAAAAAAGCAAATATGAAATTTAGACATGCAAAATTTCCGAAAATCAACCAATAGCGAACATTTGGCAACATAATGTTTTCTCCATATATCGTTGCATTTCTTAAATCTGAATCTGTTACTTAAGTTTCAGAAACACATCAGTTATCCGGCCTATATTTTAATATGAGGCGTTAGTTTTAATTCTATGGTACAATTAAGATTTGTTTTAAATATGAGGAAAAAGTATACAATCGAAATAGGATAAACGCAATAACAATAGAAAAAAAATCAGCTCGTGATTTTATGAATGATAAAATGGTTTCATATTGTGTGGAACAGGTTGGTGTCATGTAGAAGCTTTGCCGTGGGTGAAAATTAAGCACACCTGAAATATCACAACAGATATTTTGATACATCGGCTTATTTATGCACGCCATTATATACTTCTGAGTAAATGTATGGAACCACCAGGATTTCACCTTGCTGTCTAAAGTAACAATTAACAATAAATGTATTACCTAGACAAGGGATAATCATAACGCGATCGTCTTTTAATTCTGTGAAAGGTTAATGATCTGTATGATTTTTAAAAATGAGCCACAAATACGCTGAGTGCACTAACTCCCTGAATCTGAACTGCTCATGTAAGACCTAGTAATGTTTATCTTAATTTCCATTTTGTAGGATAAAGCGAGTCTTCATTGTCTGTGATGTAACACTCTCTACAGTATCAACGTTGTTTTTGTTTATAAATAACTACGTTAGTTCTTAGTTCTAATTGATACTTTAGACTGTGTAAATATGCCCCCATTGCCCGTGATGCCCCACTTGCTACAGTCTACACGTTTTGTGTCAATAATTATGTTCGTTCTTTGTTTTAATTGACCATTCAGACTGTTTGTGTAAATATGTCTTGATTGTCCGTAGTGTACCATTTTGTCTGCAGTCCCTATGTTTTGGTCAAACAGTGCGTTCTGAGTTTAATTTATTGTTGAGACTGTGTAAATATGACCTGAGTACCCTTGATGAACCATTGTTTACAGACTCCATGTTTTTGTAAATTATTATGTCCGTCTTACATTTTATATGATAGTACAGACCATCAGTGTAAATATGTAAAACCATGGTTAGGCAGAAGAAAGAGATTTATTTTCAAAAGCAGCGATAAAGACTTGTCGAGTAACGAAATAACCCTACTATGTCTTGAAAAAAATGTTTAAGCATGTACATGTAATAACGTAACGAGAAACCCTGCTCATATTACTGGATTTCAGTGGTTCGATTATTTTATAAATTTACTTTGCTGGAGATGTCTAAGCTACCGCAAGCGGTTATGCAGAAAGTAAAATTGAAATTAATCGTAATCGGTGTGAAATTTTGAATGAATAATTACATAGAAGAAATTGTACATAGTATTGAAAGCATTGCTTCAAGGAAATCACCACCAGACGGCTTGGTAATTGAGATGTTTAAAGAAATTTGCATGGATATTGCACCCTTCTTACCGATTCCGTTTAACAAAATGTTTCACTCTGGTAGATCTAAGTTATGTTTGCCATGCTCGCCATGTTTAGCATAAGCGCTTGTTTGTGCATTAGTTTGAACCCTGACGATATGGGGTTGGTAACTTCTGGATTTAGTCGCTTTAGTGCAATAATACAATTATGTATGAGGTGATTGCCATAGCAACCATGTGAAAACCTTCTTCAAACTTCTCAAATTAGCTGTGTAGCTTTAATCAAACCTTTTTGGAGGTCACATTTGCGTACAATATGCAACGAACGGTCCCTGGAAAGTACAATATCCATAAATTTAGCCATGCATAATGAGACCGATCGTATAAATTGTGCTCAAAAGACGAGGTTAAGCAGTTGACGGTAAGAGAGGCTCGTATAAATTGTGATCAAAGGACACGGTTAAGCAGTCGACAGTAGGAGGGGCTCACGTGCCTACTTATTCATTAATGTAAGTACTAATTAACATTCTTGTTTAATAATTGTTGTCATCACTTTTTACGATATAGAGGAATTTTGTTTCTCAAAACAAGTAGCTCTACTAATTCACAGTAATCTGTAAGAAAAGACATCTGGATACTGGCCAAATCATAGAAAACATGGCCAATTGACAAGAAAATACATACATTTAAAGCGTATTATAAAAGTTTCACTCGGTGAAAAAGTCAGTCTATCGAATACGGCAAGATGGAAAAATGTCATACTGGTGTAATTTAAGGTGTATTATTAAACTACCGGGTATCATTATCATGGTAGTAGTGTGCCTAAAGATTAAGATTACCGTACTACACTCGAAGGAATATGTTCATGAGTATCACGAAATATATTGAAAAGTAAAATTGGCAATGATGGTAATGCTGTCGTTAGTGGTCGAATGCATAGACTGTACAAGAGTCAACAAGGAAAGTAAATACTCAACCTGCTTTTATAGAAGCCATTTTGTTGCTACCGAAGTCACATTTGGCAACAACTTGAAATATGTTATGTACAAATCTTTTATTACCAAGTCTGACTAAAAGTTTCACAACTTTTTTCAGACGTCACATGGTAGCTATGAAAATCACATCATATATAATTATTTTATTGCACTAAGCGACAAACTCCTTTAATGTAAACTATATGCTAAACTCTGTAGATACGTTGTTTTACCTTGTGTTTAGTTCGGTAACATGCTGGTTTGTTTTGTCGATTAAGAAGGTCATGAATGTCAAAATAGAGTTACCAACCCATCTCTCTCTCTCTCTCTCTCTCTCTCTCTCTCTCTCTCTCTCTCTCTCTCTCTCTCTCTCTCTCTCTCTCTCTCTCTTCTCTTAACAAGGAACATAAAGCTGAAGTTACCAATACTGTTATAAACAAAGATTAAGAATTGCAAGTCTTGCAAAATTTGTGTTGCCCAACTTCAGTTAAAACAAATAACACCGGAGTAAGGAAAGAAAGCTATAGGCAAATGAGGACAGCATAACATTTCTGTTAAGCAAATAGGTTTATTGTTAAGTGGATTCAAAATCCAACATGTTCCAAAAACAGCATACCTGGTGTTTCTTAAACTATAGTTTGTTTTTATTTTATACTTTAAGAGACACCCATCGTTTAGAAAAATGCAATCTCCAGGGTATTTATCAAAAGAAATACGGTTATTTTGTTTAGTCTTTTGACTATATCCTTTTTAGTGCTGCTTTCTCTTTCATCCTTTAAAGCTTCTCTTAGAAATACTACCAACAAAAATGCTAACAGAAAGGGTTTTTAAAATAGAAAGAAAGGAACAAAGAAAGAAAGAATTTTGTCTTGGGCTTTTAACAGTATCCATGGTAATGTTGCTTTTTCTTCATTGCTAAAAGTCGGCAGGTTTTTTAAGTTATTTTCCATTAGCTGGTCCGACTCCTAGAAAAATATGGCAACGTAAATAAATGAAAGTTACAAAACAGGAACAGATACAGAAACATATCAAGTATATTAATAACCAAGATTGTAACCAGACTGAATTCCTTTAGTTGAGTATTCTCGTAAGTCTTCGAACAAATTTTTCCTTTCTTTTAACTTGCTATATTGATTTTTCTAAAACGCGTCTCATGAATGGTGAATTCTGCAGACTTTTTTTTATCTACCACCCGTTGATGGTCTACCATCTATTAATTCGCATGATCATTTTCAAGTTCCCTGTGCAAAGTGGGACAGTCCGATCAAATAATTGTTCACAATAAGAAAAACTTGCAAATTAACAACTGCACGTAGTAGTAGTAGTAGCAGTAGTATAACATAATTGTCCAGAACAGCAATGTACAGTCAGTGCCGTCAGATTAACCTTCATTTATTCAATGTGAATTATGTCATTTGGAAACTCCACAGTTAAATGAAATAACCCACTGGGACCGCGTAATAGAGGAAAACACAACAGTTAGCAATTATATTCATAGATCTTTAGGATGAGAAATTTATCTTTATCAAGTAAATTTTCAAAGTCTGGCTTAATTCAATACATGTACATAGTTTTAGTTTTGTTAGACGTTTATGTGCAAGGGGGGAAACGTATGTCATCACAACGTCACAAGGAAAGTTTTGTTAGATGGTCGTGTAAAATACTGTTAAATCATAGCACAATTAATTTAGCCCGGTTTAGATGGATGCTTTCATTGCTGCCTATAATAGAGCTTTCTATACAAAGCCGTTTCGTATGAAATAATGTAATGTAAAGTTGACAAACCGATTTTGAATCATCATGAAATCAAGTGGTCATGTTTAAAGCATGTACATTCCAAATATAAAAAATAGACAAATGAGCGCTCCTTCGCCATGTTGCAACACAAATTGTCGACAATAGCTCAGACCACTAAAACAAAATTTGGATATCAATTTTAAAATTTGAGAAATCCAAACATTTTGTGCATTATATAGCCCAGCACACAACACATGCTTTCCTGAATTAAAATCAGCGCATACTTTCTAAAACAGTAAACTCTATGCTTCGATGCATTTTTTCGAGATAAATGTCCCTAAACGGGGTATCGTTAAAAGGTACCGTAATCAACAATCTTGCACCGAGTAGATGCGAGATAAAAGATTTAGTCCTGCAAGATAAATAAGTCCTGATGCACAGCCAGAATCAATGTAAAAGTTTAAAGCACTCATACAAGTCTCTCACAAATATTTTTTTTTTAAAATCCATTCTGATATTATTGCCAAAACCCCTATATCCCACATAGTACGATATCCCACATCAAGAATGATATCATGTTCAAACATCATTTAGTTGTCTGACCCCAGAATTCTCCTTGAGTATCTTTTGCTCATTGCATAGCGTTCAAATCTCGCTATCTTGGTTACCAGTGTCTTTATAGCATTTATATATATATATATATATATATATATATATATATATATATATATATATATATATATATATATATATATATATATATATATATATATATACTTTATATGTGGTAACAACAGCCGTTATGATTGGTTACAGTTGCGTGTACGTGTACAAGGCTAGATCACAGTTCTGAGTAAATTGCAATGTGACTGTCGTCTATTTTGGGAACAGAGCTATGTGGTTCATAGAAAAGGTAATAATTACACCAAGCGGTTCACGGCTTAGATTGTGAACACTGTAGAATGTCAATATTCAGCTTTTTATGTTTCTGTTTTGTAACTGTTTAATTTATTTTCGTTGCCATTTTTGTCTAGGAGTCGGACCAGCTAAAGGTAAATATTCTAAACAAAGTGTCGATTTCTAATATAAAACAGCTACTTATCACTGTTCTCTTCACAGCACTGTTATAAGCAATCTGAAGAATGCATATCAGCATAGCATCCATAAAGTTGTAATTTCCTTTAATTTTGAAATGAGCTAGTGCGGACAAGGCAAATTCAATCAGAAATTCTTTGTTTGAAAACAAATATTAGGATTACATAATTTCTTACTAACTTGTACTCCTATTTTTAAGACAAATTTCATAATTGTTGATCACAGTTGTTTATCATAGCAATGGTTTTCTTATAATGCTTGTATTTGATTACCAATACATATATTTATTTATTGTTTGTTAGGAAGAGTGTGCCATGATCGGATTTCAGCAATGGATACCGCTTCGTGTGTTGTGTTACATCTAGACAGACCGCCATGAGAAAAAAAACTACCAACCCAGAGCACAAATTTTGCTATTTGCAAGTACGACGATGCTGCTAAGCGTAAGTGATTAATTTCATGCACTAGTAATTATTCTTTTTTTAAATTTCCCAAATATTTGTGCAGCTCTCTCACTAATAAATGAAATATAAAGAGTCTTCTTGCCTATATACAAGACAAAAATGTGATATTCTAGAACTCTTAAGGACTCATGGTACTAATTCAACTCCCATAGTAAACCTATGGAAACATCATGATATTAAAAATTCAGTAACTTTACATTTCTAAATGCTCATGATCAAACCTATATTTATCAGTATAGACCCATCCTTGATGCAAGCTTCTCTGTTAAAAAAAACCACCTGAGCCGCCCCATAATTTGGATCTACATGTACATGAAACATGTGTTATCCATTCTGCACCTAATGAATAAGGTGCTACTGTTGTTATTGATTGTTCCTAAGTCATGTCTATAAAAATACTAAAACTGCATCAATAGAATCTTGTCTCTATTTTTTAGGTACAGATAGGATAAGCTCTCAAAATAATATTTTACTAAAATTTTACTTTTCATTATTAACCAATTATGGACCACCAAACCCGTATATACTATATTTGTATCTTGACCCATTTCTAGAATATTTCACAGTTGTGCCCTATAATTAGTACCGTGAGTCCTTAAAGCATGGGCTCATTGACTTTGCGAGGAAACTCACGTATGATGTATGTAAGACAGCACTGCATATTTAATGGAGAAGCCATATCACACATTGAGTATGCATTTGTATTACTAGGATTCAGAAATAAAGTGCCCATTTAATCATAAGAACTTTTTAAAGATAGTACCAAGATCTAATGAGTGCAGGTGTGGGGAAATTATCGAATTTTGCAGCATTGAAAGGCGTTTAGATTATTATAATTTAGTGAACAGAAGACAATGAATCCCCCCCCCTCACACCTCACCTCCAGAAAATCACACAGCAAGAAAAAGGAGATCAACTATTGAAGTCATCAAATAATTGCCAGCATGCCGTGGTAATTCTGGAACATGAAATGTGACACAAATCTGTCATTTCTCATTTTTGCATTAACTTTCCCGTTTCGTTAGGAGAAATGGAAGTTGTTTACTGTGATTAATGTTCAGATATACTGACATCAATAAAAACCATGTCATAGATTAGAAACCTTAGATAATTATATGAATGATAACAGAAGGTAAGAGATTAACTAACACAATATACAAGAACATTCCCCGTAGTCACGAAACCGCATGAGCTCAAAAATTAAACTGATGCCTGCATTTCAAAACATTCAATCTTTTATGTGTTGCTTACAGAGAGGGTCGAATGAAAAAAGTTTCGTTGTTATCTAATCGTTTGTATACCTGCCAAGAAGCGTTTAAGCTTGTTGATATATACAAGAATTGGTTACTAATAGTCTCCGTGTGCCAATTTTTTCCTCGAAAGGTAGCGTACGAAAAAAAAGATAAATTCTACATTATACTTTAGACAATAACATTTTAAAAATTGATTCTTAAATGAGAAATGTTTATATTTTCTAAATATAATTTCAGTTATAAGACAGAAATAAAAAATATATAATGGATTATAGATGAAACGAGGCCCATAAATGCAACTGTTTTCCAAGATTTCAATGCAAAATCAATTTTAAGGCAACTGGCCTTAGAAAACTTAATGAGGAAATTAATACAGAAAGACCGCCTCATGCAACCTGAATACTTAAAAATTAGAATAAAATCATCCAATTAAATGCGCTAGGCTAAAAATAACAAGAAAGAAAATAGAGATGAAGTTACAAACTTTTTACGAAAGTGTGTAAAAGGAAACAAAGTTTATCGCCACACCGGTGACAATGTCATCTTACAAGAGGACATTGCCAGATCTCACAAGATCCCTTTCAAAATGCAGCTGATAATCGTTAGTTTCGTTAAAATACCAGTTCAATATGAAGCAGTAAAAATAACATGCTAGAATTTGACCCTGACAATTAACTTAGATCGGAATGGACAATGTGTCTCTCCTTACAAAATAATTGAAGCAACACAAGGTAACCGCAGTTTAGTTCCTCTATGATAACATATTCGCTACGAATAAAAGCCTGCAAAGGAAAGAACTTAGTTCTTTATGAGATCAAAGATGATATAAACTCAAAGATTGACAAATGTATTGAAAATTACTAACTGAAAATTTCACACCTCACATATGGTTGTTGGTTAAGATTGTATGCATGCTTGCTCTTTTCTTCTATGCGTTTCATCAGATTGCTTCATTATATTTATTATTAATCTGCAAATTGCGTGTTGTAAATAGATAAACATATTAGAGATTAAACAATTACATTTTACCCATATATGAAGATTATTGTAATAAGGTCTTTGTTTGCTTGTTTGCTAGATCTTTAATTAGCGTTCTATATTTCTTGATTACATTTGTATTTTGTGATCCCATTTTGAACGCATTTATATAAAGTAATCACCAAACTAAGTCATCGTAGATACTTACTGTTTATATAAGTACTGGATCTGGAGGAACATTTCTGATCACATCCCAAAAGTTACTACAAAGGCTACATTATTCACAAAGAACTGTCTCGACACTCCACTTACTTACACTTGTTTTGTTTTTCGTTCTATCCGTCTCTTTGTTTATTTTTTAAAATATTCCAACACCAACACTTTCCTACCATATAGTATATGATTGGATATGCATTACCTTTGAGCCGGGCCCTATAGACCAACCCTATATCTAAATGCTAAAATAGCGTTTTAGCATTATCATGACTACTTTCCCAAGATTTTCATATTCCTTGTTTCGTCCACACTAGTAGTAATGGGGGAATATCGAGACCCAAGGGGGACACTTGAGACCCGTACGGGAATTTAACATGGAGTGCGGCACTTGAGGCCCGTACGAGAATTTAACATGGGGGCTTCTCAGGGCCCGTATGGGAATTTAACATGGAGGGGAGCACTTGAGGCCCATACGGGAATGTTTATGGGACAGAAGTATTTTGAGAGGGATAGAATATATACATATTACTAACACACAAACAAACAAACACAAAACATAGAAATACTAGGATTGGCAATGTGAACTGATTTCTTTTCGTGGCAATTGGGTGGCCCTGAAAAGGGCCGTTGGATATTTTGGTTACTTCTTCCACCATCTCAGGGAGCCAGTCAGGATGTCCCAATCGCCTGAACTTCTCCTGGACCTTCATCCAGTTGGCATTCAGGCGTTGGAAGTCTTGATGTTTCTTTGCCTGCTCCTTCTCCACGTTCACCTGAGCTCAGACCTTCTTGATGGTGGCCACCTCCTTTTCCAGGACTTCTTTCACTAGTCTCTCGGCGGTGAGAATGGCAGCCGCTTCCTTCCTGGCGCAACTGGGGGGGGGGATGGGGATACAACCACAAATCTTCCTTTACCTTGTCTAGGAAGTACTCCACCCCTTCCAGTAAGTCCAGTGCTTTCTTGAGCAATCCCACTCTACAGGGTGAAATGGTAGAGGATGTCTTTTGGGCTTCTTCCACTATCACTTCATAGACAAGGCT
The DNA here is from genome assembly GCA_029931535.1 of Margaritifera margaritifera. Taxonomy (NCBI): domain Eukaryota; kingdom Metazoa; phylum Mollusca; class Bivalvia; order Unionida; family Margaritiferidae; genus Margaritifera; species Margaritifera margaritifera. Next base: position 3,543,256 of record JAQPZY010001530.1, on the reverse strand, counting down.
CCTCGCGCTTGTCAGGGCTGATAGTTGGGTGGTGACATACGGCTTGGTGGCCGGGTAATGCCAGCACATTTCAATCCTTTCGAGCAGGGACTCCACTCCCACCATCCCATCCCAGGCTTCCTGCAGATTCTCTACGCTGGTCATTCTTGTCTTCTTTTGCAGTCGACAATGAATGGTGCGACTGGGGAATGCGTCGCTTTATATGCTGGAAGCACGGACGTGAAGGAAAACATCCCTTCCAAAAAAAAACATAGATGCAAAATCCTATCATACATTGAAAAAAAAAACACACCCAGTACGCGGACTTAAAAGAAACACTTTTTATACATTTTTTATTTTTATTTTTTTTTATAAAACACATACACCAAACACACTCATACAGCAACATACCTACACATTTTTTTAGAAGTTATTTTTATTTTTTATACAACACATACACCAAACACACTCTATACAAACACACATTAAACACATACCAGGGAATACGGGATATTTCTCTTTGGAGTGGGAAAGACAAAGACACACACATACATACAAACAATTATATATGGCAAATAAGATTTTTTCTTTTCTTGGCTATTGGCTGGCCTTGGAAAGGGCCGTTGGTTTTTTTTGTACACGTAGAGATGCGGGCACCTCCCTGGTCTGGCTCCACAGGCCGCACACCTCCCACTCCATCTATCTCCACTCCTCCAGGGATCGATGGAGATGGGGAAAGCTGACGGGGGCTGAGTCGCTTCACTATCCCAATCCTCTGTTCTTGGGATAGTGAAGGTTTCCCTTCTCTTCCAAATCAGCCTGGGGGCTTGCGGATGCTGTTGTACTGGTTGCTGGGGCTGTGGCTGCTGGGGTTGCTGTGGTGGTGGTGATGGTGTCCGCACCATAGGCCTCACCTCGCAGTTGGGGAGCATCATGAGGTGAGGCCGTATTGGTTCTTCCCTCTCCTCCTCTTTTGTATTTTCCTCCTCTCTCTCCTCTATCTTCTCCACTTCCTGTAGAAGGTGCCATGCCAGTTCTAGGTGTAATCTGATTTGCCTTATTATTTCTTTTCTGTTCATCTTGACGGGTGAACGTGGGTAGCTCGACTGGGTACAATGTTCTCGGGTTAGGGTTGTAATTCTTGCAGCCAATTCCGTAATATAACAGGAGACTAAATGTTTTTCTTGTTCTGGCCATCGACAAGCCGTAAATCCAGTAAACTTGGTAACACTATTTTTTCTCTTCTTCTTTTTTTTTTTGGGGGGTAGGGGGTCTGGATGAATAACATCGTCATCACTGGTGGATGGTGATTGTTGTAATTCACAAAATCCCTCATCTTCTATTATCTCCATGGGTTCTTTGTGTTGCATCTTTTTTTTCTTCTAATAGTCTAGAATCACTTCTCTCAAACTGTTGATTTCTATAGTATTATCAAATTCTGCATACAAGATGACGTTCACGGCGTTGGCTAGAGCTGTAGCAAACTGAAGTTCCACACGAAGTTGACCTGATTTTATAGGGTGGAAATGGCCTTCGTGGCTGCCTTGGTCAGGAGTGAAATCAAATCCACACAAAACATATCCTCCTGCATAAGCCTCGTACAAAATGCCGTGGCTGGTGTTGGTGCCTAACTGTCCTGTGGCTTCAAACAGAGTCAAGTAAGATCGCAAGTAATTTCACTGGGCAAAGTTAGGTTCAAAAGGTCTGGTACACAACGTCTGGCCATCTCGACTGACTTCTATATTAGAGACGTTGAAGTGTTGAAACTCGAAAGGATTTTGATCGATGTCTCCGTTGAGGGCTGCATTACTGACGATGCCAATCAGCAAACGTTTGGGGAGCTGTCCTTGGAAGACCTGACCGTCGACTTTGGATCGGAGTCCAGAGGCAATGGTAAGTGTTTTCACTTCCACTCGTCGCACAGGATACTTGGCAGTGGTTCTGCTCAACGTCTGACTGATGTCGTTGGCCACTTTAGGTAAGACTTCGACACGGCGCACGTAAAGTCTGGCTTCTTCGATGATGGTTTTATACTCGTTGGCATGAGCCATCAAATGGAAGACGGTACTACTGCGATTCAGTCTCAGGCGTACATCCACTACGTTCAACATATACTTGTCTTGCAACCATATGTCCAAATGCAAACGATCCATCAGTTCTAAAATGCGCCCTTGTTTGATTTTCTCTCGACGGTCGTAAAATCCCACATTGTGAGGATTGTCAGCTTCTGTCAACGTTGTGTCGTTGAGGGCATACAAGGTGTCAGGTTTCCATACCACCGAAGCATCCAGATGAGTGTTCTTGGCTTCTTTTCCGTACGTCAAGAGATTTTCCAAGTAAGCACGGTAACGGTAAGTATCCATGCTGCTGCTCACCAGTTTGTTATTCAAGTACAAATCCACTTCGCTGAACAAGGAATGCATGGAATTATTGACGGGAGCGACTCTGGCATCGACCCCAGGATTTGATCACTTTGAGTCTCAAGTACAAGTGGCTGCTATTCAGATCGATGTAATCTTCGGTTTGTCCTTTGATTTCAAATTCGATAGGAGCTGAAGTCGTCAAAGACGATACAGGATGAAATTCCACCCATTGGGATTCTTGCATCGTCATCATGGTGGGGGGCATGGTAAACAGATCCAGTTCTGACTTGGTACATTCGCAAGAATCTCGGTGCATCATTTGTTTCAACAGTTAGTAATCAAACACGTCTAATTCTCTTACCGTTCTTCTTTTCTTATTCTTTTTTTGAACACCGTGTGTTTTATGAGCTCTGAAGGGATGTCGACGTCTCTTTCTGCCTTGTCCTTGCTGTGGCGTGGAGGAAGAAGCAATGCCAGGGCCAGAAGCGTGAAGCGAATTTATAGGAGTCTTTCGGCGACCCAAAAGATCTTTTCCAGGTTGCATCAACACATTTTTTCCTGCTCTCATAAAGGCTTTTTTAGGATTTTGTTTGTCGATGAGGACGTATTGAAGAAATTCTTTTCCTTTCGTCAAAGCGGCATCTTTTAAGGCATGCAATCCTCGAGTCACCATGGGTTTCAAGATGGAGGCTACCGTTCGAAAAGCAGATTTTAACATATCTCCTATACCATGTCCTCTTTGTCGAGCCACTCCTTGGTACACAGGATACATTTTAGTTGTTACAATTCGCTGGAGAACCTTTTTCGAAAATGTAGTTTCACCGTGACTCTTCCTTTATTGAATAGAACATTTTGTCCAAATCTCCTTTTATACTAATGTTGACACTGTCAAAATACGATTTACTGACTGGAAGATAATGAGGATGTACAAATTCACGGTGAACGAGATACGTGTTTCCACCTTCCTCGTACGCGGTGACAGCAGAATCCACTCTGAAAGGAATGACTCTCAATAACGGAGCGGCTATGTTTCCCACCACGTTGTACTCCACAACATCGGAGTACACAAGCAATAAATTCAGTCCATCATTCAATTCGACAGGGTAGCGAAAAAACTTGTAAAATCGATCGTTGCTGTTGATGTCTTTCATAGGAACCAGTTTTGTGTATCCACCCAAAATAGCAAACAACCCAGGACAAAAAGTGATGGACAATATTCTGGGGTCCGAAAATGCATTCTAAGACGATGTGACACTTTATGGTACTCGATCTGGACAATTTTCTTGCTTTTGTTCAAGGCTTTGCCAAACTGGTCGTTGAAGATAGCTGCAATCGTCTCCACCAAATGTTGAGCATTAAAATAATACCACACAGGAATTCTCATGGTATAGCTAGTCAAGGAAGGAGGATTGGTGTTTAATGATTTTTTAGATTCGTAATGACTACGATCATGGGTGCCCAAGTGTTGTTGCACTTGCTCGTTTAGAAAATCCACGATGAAAGTGCTTTGGCCTTTGTTGATATTGAGGGCTTGCGTAGGATGAATGATTTCTACCAAAGCCACTTCCCAATGAGCTTCGTGATCCAATTGTATGGACTGAAGTAATTTGGCCGTGAAACAACTTAAGGTGTTGTTGGGAAACACATCCATCGAACTGTCACTGGGTAAAGTTAAATAAAATTGGTTATTCATAGTTCCAAGGTGGTTCTGGTCTCCGAGGAGTCACTCGAGTTCAAGGAGAATGATGTTCAAACGGTTCCAAAAGAGGGCTGCTATTGTTGTGGTGACTGGAAGAAGGTGGACTGGCGTTGGTCGTACCGTTGTGCTGGCTGATGTTGTTGTGACTGTCCGTTGTAAATTTCAAGGATGGACTGGGTAGAAGATAACCGATGCAACTGCTGAGTGAAATGGTCCACAATTGTTTGTCCCCTTCTTGCAAACTCAAATTAGCAATGGCTGCTCTGATGACACAATACACCACAAAGATTTGGCAGAAAAAGACGATTTGATTTTTAGGCACACGTTCTCCGCAGCACAAACACAAAGGTTGTTTTTGTAATTCTTGAAGAGATTAACTCTGCGAAGGAGTAGAGGTAGTTGCTGTGTTGAACGGCATGTGGGTTACTTCTTCTTTTTATTGTCGACGAATTGGGAAGCGGCAATCCAAGAATCAGAACTAGGTGGATATCCTTTCCAACGCACTTTCACTTCTTCTACTTGACGTTTGCCCACTTTACGTGTTCTTCGTTCGAGAATGCTTTCGATGTCGTACAAGTCGTCTTTTTTTTTGGTCCTCGTTGTAACACAGGCAAGTAAAAAGTTCCTCTTAACACTTCTCCGTGCATGTCTTCCAATTTATAGACAGGAGGATCACGTCCACTCACAGGTCCAGTGACACGAAACAATTCGGTAGTCGAGTTGGGTAAATAACCTTTGTCAAAAGTGCGTTTGGTTTTTCCGATGCGAACCCAATCTCCAGTCTTGATCACCAGGGTTTTCTGGTGTCTCAATTTGGGTGTACCAAACAATTTATCAAACACCCTCACTTCGTTTTCAGGGGTGACTTTTTCGGGGGCACATCCGATGCTACGATGGTACGATTGATTGTACGCTTTGACCAAACGTGGTAACACGTTTGAGAGTGAATTGATGTCTAAAATATTTCCACATGCGTTCTTTGAAAGTTCTTTGAAAACGTTCCACGGCACTAGCTTTGGTTTCAGGATTTTCGGTGGTAACAAATGAATGTGCCTTCGTTTCAATTTTGTAAAGCTTGGTTTAGAAATACGGTGCCTTTGTCGGTTTGCCATCGTAAAGGGTGACGACCACTTTGTTTCAACACCAGTTTTAAGGCGCGTACCAACTCGGTACTGCTTTTAGAAGTCAAAGGCACGACCCAAGCCAATTGGAAAACACGTCGATGACACAAAACAAATATTTGTAACCACGATTGTAGGCTGACAAATGAGAGATGTCCGCTAAATCTGCTTGCCATTGATGATCGATGCCATCCACTTTGGTTTGACTTCTAGAAAATTTTCGTCGATTGGGTTTGTGTAACGTGTACGTCGATTGTTCTTGTAACCATCGTCGTACTTCTGCCAAACGTACACTTTTCAATTTAGTTTTAGCAGCCGATACAATTTTTGAACTCCTCCGTAACCAACAGCATGGGCAGGATTGTAGTAAATGATAGCTAAAAGTTTCTCCATGAATTTTTTGTTGCTCCTCAATAAGTCACCCACTGTTCGATACTACTTTTGGTGTCGTGAGTTTTGGACGAAGCGGCTTGACGCGTCGACGAGCCACAGGAGTCGGTTGTGAAGAAGGGGTGATGGTAGGTTTCTTCTTGGTGGTGTCTTTTTTCACTTCAGTCTTGCTTTCTTTCTTTTCTTCTTCTGCTGAAGAAGGAGTGGACATCATCTTTTTAACCCAAGCTTTCATTTCTTCTCGATGAGGTGTAGGAGAGGGTGTTAACAATCTTACTAGAGATGGCAGCAGACGGAGTTTGAAACACTTCTCGGGGCTCGTCTTCTTCTGTCGTCCCCGTGGCGGTGTCTGTTTTATTGGTGGTGACTTTAGGTTCGCTTTTCATCATGGCCTTGAAATCTCTCAGAGTGGGTTTAGCTGTTTCGTCTAAAGCTTTCTGGTGAAAGAGTTGAAGACTTTGCAAGAGTTGACCGTACCGTTGCGATTTTTCTGCTTCTGACAAATCGCTTCGATCCATGAGGGATTGCAATTCTAGTTGTAACTGTGACATCTCGTTGAGATTCGGATTGGGAGGTAAATGAGATATCCGTTGTTTGTTCCAACGATGGAATTCCATCCATAGTTTGTAAGGAACTAAAGTCAGTTTTCGTCGTTCCATAAGATCCAAAGGTACAAGTGTGTCGTCTTTCCAGAGAAAGGTGTCCATTTTATCTTCTTTTTTTCTTCCCGTCTTTATCGCATGACTCCTCCTAAAAGGGGTCAAGCAATCGTTCCTAGCAAAGGAGCCGCTATTTTTAACAACGGTCCTATCAGCATGGGTAGAAATCCTCCTCGTTGCACCAACATTTTTTTCCTTTGACTGAGAGGTATTTTCTTTTTGACCATTTGGCGAAGAACGTTCCGATGTTTGCCTAATTTATGTTTCTGCATCTTGGACAAAGGTACCGTTCCTTTCAACACGTTCAAACAACATTCACACAAGGTATCGATGATTTCGTTAGGGGCTGTTTGAATGAGTTGTTTTCGCATGGGAGGATTGGATTTGGTCAGGACAGACAAGACGTCCCAATGTTTAGCCAGAGGAGGCCTTTTTTGGTTTTGCCTTTCTTCTTTTGGTGGTGGTGTGCATGTTTGGGGGTCATCTTGGATGTCAGGAGCGAACAATAGAACTGAGGTCTCTCGGAGGTCACACTTCTATTTTATACTGGAACACGTCTCCACTGATTGTCCGCACGGCGTACCATCTTCACGACAGGCATCACTCGACGTTGAGGTGTTTTCAACGAACTAAATCGTCTCAGTTCTTTGAATAAATCCAGTAAACTTTGTAACACGCCGGTTCTCTCTTGGATTTTGGTTTTAGGGGAGGGTACTTTTTTAGCGGCAGCCGCAGTGGCAGATCAGCCGAAGTCGATGGCCCCGGAGTGGTGACTTCGAAATGGGTTTCCATTTTTGCATCAAATAAAGAAATACGGATCTTAAATCAGGTTTGCGGGCATCATCACGAAGGGCGAAGACGAAGAAGTGGACGGAGGAGAAGGAGACACCGTCACTGCCTCTCCTGGCTTTCGGGAGTACGCGGGCATGTCCTAGCAGCAGTACCTCTCTTTCGGGTAGTAGTGGTTGGTTTTATCTTGGAAGGGCTTTTCTTCTTCTTCTTAGAGGCTTTCTTCTTAGGGTTTTTCTTCTTGGGGTTTTTCTTTTTGGTTTTGGTTTTGGTTTGGGCCTTAGGATCCCATTTCAAAAGTGAACGAATCATGACACCTCCTAAATAACCACTACCACCAGGGGTCAACATGATTTGTTTTTAGTACGTGGATCGATTCTAAGATCTGCCAGTTGTGACAACGCCACTTTATTTTTTTCAAAAAAAAACGTTTGGTTTGATGAGGGATGTGAATGATGCCTTGAAGTAATTGACGTGCCGTCAAAGTAAACACTTCTTTGAGACATACTTCTAACAAATGGGCACGGAATTGTGCATTTTTTTCGCGACTTATGTCATACAAGGCACGAATCAATTTGGCAGGAGGATGAGATTGAAAGGATGTCATCTCGAAGACTGTGAGAAAGAAATGACGTGGTGGATGTTTTTATAGTTTTTTTTCTTTCAGAGAGTAGCCGAAGGGGACGTGTAAATGACGGGACCTCCTTCTTGGCACCAATGGTGAAACAATTGGGTACGAAATCTCAAATACTCGGGAGTGTTTGGTTTTAAGTCGATGAGTAAATACGCATGAGGTGTTTGAGTGGCATCGTCGTATGCATAATTTAGCCAAGGAGTGCCTAACTGTTTGGCTAACACTTGCACTTGAGATTTGTCTCTGGGGCTTTTAAACAACACCACATAATGAGCGTTGAGACTGATGGTACGATGGGCTTTACTTTGTTGAAATAAATTTTGAGTAATGTAAATGATGCTGGCATTCCGATTATGTCCTTTTCGTGTAAACCAAAGTTTGATTTTTTCTTCGTCTTCTCCTAACATGTCGTCGAAGATGACCAGATGTGCTTGACTCAAGTCAGACACGATCCCATCGTATTCGCGAGGAATGCCTTCGACAAATGAAATGGTTTTTCCTTGACTTACACGAAGTAACGTGTAAGACGATTGCCACTCTTTGTAACACCACACGATACGTTGAGGAGGACGATCAAACAAATGAGATTTGTGTTCGATCAAACGTTTGACAACTTCGGTTTTGCCTGAACCACTAGGTCCAGCAATCAACATGTTAAAGGGATGACGCAGATACAAAGCTTCCCAGCTTGGACGATCTAACTTTTCGTCGATCACTTTGACCACAGAAGAAGAAGAGGCAGAGGAAGATGCAGCCATGACTGAGGTAGGAAGAATTTTGAGAAGAACACGAAAGACACAAGACATTTTATACATTTCATACACGTTTAATAATTAAAAAAAACAACAACATATTTACAGGTCATGAAGTACGAAAACGCATACAGCAAAAATGGTGAGGTACAACAATAAGGCCACCACTAAAAGAATCAAAGTTCTGTATAAACAAGTCAATGTACAACAACAACACACTTGATGAATAGGTGTCCTACGAATGGAGTGTACACGCACTGGTATTCTTGTCTCTGTGGTGGTGGAAGAATGAAATGTCTCTGACGGAAAAGTGGTTTGTTCCTCAGGTGTTTCTATGGGTACGACGGTGTGGTCTTCTTTTTCTTCTTGAGGTTCGAGTGTCAAGGTGAACTTGGACTTCAAGTTGTTCACTTCTCTTTATCTTGGAAAATTAGTGACGCGCCAGGTCCTTGGCAAAGTGTGCCACTTCTTGTAGCCAAGCATCGAAACCAACACTTTTCCAGTCACGTACATCTTTCCAATCTTAAAGTTGTTGGTGTAACCAACTAGCGATGCACACTTCTTGAAATATATGAAGTGTAGATAAAGTTTGACTAATGTCAACTTCACACGGAGGTACACAACTAGTGTTCATCACGATTCTCAACACTTTGAGCACAATTTGTCTTTCGTGTGCCGATAAAGCATGAATGGTCATGACTTTTTGTATGTACCGTTCATCAAAATAATCCAAAACAAACACTGTTCCTCCAAAATAGTCTACAACGAATGTCCTGGGAAACGAAATCCAAGAAAAGTAGTCACTAACACACACATCGCATAGCGTCCAAAATTCAATGGAAACAGTTCCTGTATCAGGTGTCTATAATCCTCTAATGTCTGAACACGATCGGTGACTTCTTTCCACGGAATACGTTTCACAAGTGAAGAAAACGGTCCTGGCATGGTTCGCTTTTATATCCAGGTTCCCAAGGTTGGTATCTTTTGTGATAGTCTACTCCACAACACCTGTGATAGTCTCTTCCAAGAATCAGTCTTCTTATACTGTGGAATTAAGCATAGTTTAAAAATCGAGAAATGACTTTGAGTTTGCGTTTCACTTGTATCTTGACAAACTCTCTGTAAATGCGTTCTCGCAGCTCCAACGGCAAACCACGAATGTGCTCCTCTAAGCTAGTCATTCACAGGCACGTCTTTCTTTGTAACGAACTAGTCACACAATTGCGAAATGGAATTTTGTGGTAAAGGATATCCAAGATGTTCACTGATGACCTTACTACACCTCAGACGGCGTAAAGGCGTTTCGTCTTGAGGTGACACTTCTTGTAAAAGTTTTTTGTATTCCTGTAAGTTTGTCACTTTTTCCTGAACTTCGTTCCATCGAATTCTGTGTAACATTGTCACATTGTAGGTGTTGCCATCAAAACTCTTAAAGGTAGTCCTTCATGAATGTCTGACCATTTGAATATCTTGACACTAATCAGTATGTTTATACCATTCAGATACCAATGGTTAAAACGCCTGTGTCGTAAAGGATGCAATTGTTCTTTGCGTTTCACTTGTATCTGAACCAATTCTCTGTAAATGCGTTCTTGCAGCTCCGGAGGTAAACAACGAATGTGCTCTTGTAAAGTATCCGACATGGGTTACTTCTTAGGATCGACCAAAGGCAGGTACTGACAGCGCGGAGACTATCTGGCATGTTCCAAGTAAGCTGAGTCTTTATACTCCCATTCGTGAAGCGTCACACTGAAACACTGAACTTTATCCTCTTCTCCCAAGTAGATAAATCCAGCTCTGGCTTAAGCTTTATAAGTAGGTTCTTGCAGATATTTAGGCCACTTATCTTTGAACGTCTGGAGTCAACTTTCAAAGTCGGAATAGCCAGCCAAAGCCACAGGCAGCGTCAATTCTTTGCCCATGTAGGGATGGCATCCGCCGGTAGGTACACGCTTAGCATCCCCAATAAAGAAGAAAGGGCGTCCTGCATCGCTAGTGGGGCGGAAAGGCACACGCACGGCATCGCTGATGTCAAAGCGTACGGCATCCGTCTCGTCGCAAGGCACCGCATCCCACTCCAGGTCGTGATCGCACTTGGAGTCCACAGCAGTAGGTTCCTCGCTCGGTGGCTGTGTCGAGTTCGTTAGCATCGGTGCCTGTGTACTAACCTCCGCATTGAACTTGAAGTTCACCGTGAGTTCCTCACTCGGTGGGTGGGTGACATGAGTATTCATCATCTTCTTCTTCTTCTTGCTCGGTCAACGTTTGGAGTCACAATGAATTGTTAGGCTTGGAAGTGGTCCCTTTTTTATACTGAAGATCGGCGTGTCCGTACAGCAAAATGGTGTGGTCTGGAAGTCTCACTCGTTCCTGGTACACAATTTGGTAAACTTTTTCTAAAGGACGACTGACGATTTGGTGATTGGGTAACCGTACGATCTTGTGAGGTTCTAACGTTTTCACTCGAAAGTCTTCAGCTTGTCCAGACTGCAAAGCATATTTCAAAACCTCAAAGTTCACCACTTGGCTTTTTTAGATAGTTCAGGGTCGATCCTTTCACTTTGCATTTGGTTTTAAGTTGGCCTTGTCGGTCTCGGTATCGGGAGCCGTAATGTTTAGGCCCACTGCTGGCAAAACTCTGGATCGTCTCTTGAGGGTGCTCGTCTGTCCAGGCTCCGAACCGATCTCCTTCGATGGTGGGGTGTGGGCAACCAGGGCGATGGATGTACATACAACTGTCAGTGTCAAAGTACAGGACACGATCTCCCAACACTTCTAAAGCCTCGTTGTACAATTTCAAGCGAGCATGGGCTGTCACGTAGGCTGTAATGACCACATTGCTAAACTCGTCGGGGTGTACAAACTTGGATTCTTCTAAGTAATTGATCAAGATCAAATCTTCACGGATGATTTCCACGTGTTTGACTAGTTTTCCTTTGTCGTCCACCAGTTGAAAGTAGCAACTGGGATCTGTCAGGTATTCCGTCTTGGGCAAGATCGTACGTTGTGCCATTTTTCCCCACAAACAATTCAACATGACTTTGGCAAACGATCTTCTTCCTTCGTTCTTTTCTACGTCTTCCAAAGTGATGCCTTCTACGGCACGGTACTGTTATATGAATTGGACTTGGTCTTCTGGCGTCTGACACCAAGAGGGATAATCGCTGGATTATTGTTTTAGTTTTAGAAATTGGTTGACGTAGCCTGAGAAAATGCCTGGATTCGAGGCGTCGTCCTTTTGGTATTGTGCTGTGGTAGGAAAGTGCAAAATTTCGTACACTTTCAACAAACGGTATCCCCGATCCAGAGCCCGAAACAATTCGGCGCTGATCCACGTCCCTGTCAAAGCGCGTTCTTCCTCCGTGTGGTGACAGGGGTGATCTTGGTTACATGTTTCGGCACACGTACGGCATAAAGGAAACATCAGTTTTCCTTGGCAATGATGGGGTAAGATAGGATGGTACAAGTTTGTCGGGGGTAAGACTTTGCATTTGATCAATCCTTCGTATTGACGAATGTGTTCCACGTCGATGTGTTCTGTCAAGATATCAGGGTGTCAGGTAGGGAATCTCTTGTATTTGCACACCCAAGGATACAACGAACACACGTCGATGTATTTGATTTCTTCTCCTCTTGATTCGTCTACGTCGTACAGCAAACGCCTGGCATTAGTTCGTCCTCCAAACTGTGGCGTGGATCCAAAGGTTCCATGTCGACCAAGTCGTAACTTTCGGCAATGCGCCTAAATTCAGGATCGGTTTTGAAACGTCCTACCCCCATTTCTACCATTTGGTATCCTTGACTTTCTAACTTCATGCGTCGTTGGTAAGTGCGTTCGTACAACTCTTCCATGGTGGAATCTGAAAAAGGACTTTTCATGTGTCGTTGAGGAAAACAGGTAGGGCATCCGTGAAACAAGCATCCCTGAAATTCGTACACCGTCTGAGGGTTTTCTAAATCCCAACCATCCGTTGAAAGACTGCCTATTTTCTTTTCTCCTCATCCGTTTCTGGCATGTTATATCCATTTGTCTTCCTTTTGGCACAAGTAATGTAACCAACGCAATGCTTTGGCAGAGTATTGACGACTGGCAAAGAGAGAAGTGTCAGGGTATATGATGGCTAGTTCGTTCTCGGGCATGAACATTTTGATGTTCACTAAGGTACAGGCTTTGGGTAGGGTGCACGCTTCCTTCAAAGGATCGACTTCTCCGTGATCTAGAAATAATTGTCGAAACTTTACACAGCAACGGCGTAAAATGTCCACATGGGATAGGCAATACTTGAGCATTTCTTCTTGAAAGTCAAACGGTTCTGAAGCGTGAGCGTGGTACCAAGCGTGAAAGGCTGCTCGGTGTTCGGTGTGCATTCCGTCGGGGTCGTAATAGTGAACGTCAGGCAAATGCGGCAGCACGACGTGTTGATTGGCTTCTGTATTGAAGAAGTGGGGAAAATATCCTTTAGCCATTTCTGTCAATCCAAATGTTTTAGGCATTCGACTCAAAGGCATGGCCAAATAACTCATGGAATCTTTGAATTGGACTTGTCCCACTTGCATGTAGATGAGTTTGGCTCCGTTCATGGTGACTTTGGGGCATTTGGTATCTTGTCCTGAATAATATTTTAGAAGAAATTGTCCATCGTATCCAGAGAAATTGTGAGCCATGACGGTAGCATAGCAATGACAATCCCCATAACGTTGAATGTCCTCTTCGCTCCAAGTGTCGTCGGTAGGGTCTAAATTCCATTGGGCAAAATCGGCCAGAGTGTTGGGGCCACGAAAGATTTTTTCACGTCCTCCTGGAATCCTACTACAATGAGAACAGTGAACATGGATATTAGTTCTTGTATGCACTTCTCACAAGCCCGATGAGCGACGCAGAAATTAGGGATGTGACTGCCTGTTTCTTGCATGCATTCAAAATCAAAAAAGATGAAATCCACTTTAGTCTTGTTCTGATCACTCTTTAATTCTTTCTTCAGTGTATTGTTGTATTTTTGAATGAAACATTGATGATCAAAGTCCACGATTTGGTCGCAAATGCGGCATCTTTTCTTTCCGACACAAACGTGATTCTTGCGGTCGTTGGTTCGACTCAGGTGTCCACACGTGGAACACAATTTCAATAAATCACAAGCGCTTTTCGGCTGGTGAGCTTGTGTCCTGCGATGTTGTTCGTAACAAGAGGGACTGACAAAGGTTCGTCGACATGTCGAGCAATGCACGTGTTTTTCAGTAAGGCATGGTGTGGTAGCTAAACAGCCCCGACATCTCTCTCCACAATGAATGTGTTTCTCACGACGGTTAAATCCTTTGTCACATTTCTCGCAGTAGTAAGAGTATCCAAGAAATCCTGTGATACTGGTGATGGCATCGAAATGTTCTTGACGATAATATATGTGAATGTATTTTCCTTCCGGAAAATCGACTCCTCGAAACAGCAGAGCTCCGCGAACTTCTTGAGGGTGTACTTTCAAGGTATACCGCGAAGCCAAGACGTCTTTAAGTTGTTCCATTTAAGAAATGCCACACACGGTCTCTTTTGGTATCCCTGCTTGTTGTAACAGGAGTTCTGCTTATTTTTGTTGTTGGGGTCTGTCCGATCGTCGAATGTTCTTCCATGCTCTTTTCCATTCTGAGGTCTCGTTCTTGTCGGCAAACGTTTGCCCCACCACGATGGCCGGGGCCAAGCACATCTGGTCCTGAGAGTTTTCGAATTGGACGACGCTCTGTTTGGAACTGCGAAGGTCGTCAACCAATAACACTTTCCTACTTCGCCCGCTACCTCGAGGAGGTGACACGTGAGTCATGTGAAGTGTGGCTTTTCCATCTGTGATGGTAAACTCTTCGTTGGATTGTTGAACGCGTTCGATTTTGTTCATGACTTTGGTTGGTGTTAATTCTGCCGGGGTGCTGAACTCGATCCAGACAGGAGACTTCAAACTGTCGTGATGGATGGACAGTCTCAACCGATCGTCCTCTTTGGCTTCGCATTGACGTTTCAAGGTCTGTAACAAGGAATCCCACAAATTGGTAATGAACCCTGCAGCTTTCTCGGGAGGCACTTCAGACTTGAAGTCTTTAAAGTGGACGGTGTATGTGTAAGCCGTGGTTCTAAATTTTCTAGAGGTCATTTTTGTGTCTCTCGAATACGATAATATTTTTCGGGAACCACGGAAGGACTTTCTTGGTGAGGGATTGTGGATTTCTTTTGGTTTGGTAGAAGGTGTGGTTTCAGGCTCACTCATGTCTTCTTCGAAATTGCTAACATGGACTTGAGCTAGCATTTCAGCGAGTGGTGTTTCAGGCGGCACGGAAAGTCTCCGTCGTCGTGGCCTCTTCGTTTCTTCTTCTTCTGTTTTCTCATTGAAAGTGCGTGATCTTTTCATCTTGATGTCTCACTTAAATCTGATCAAGTTTGACACAGGCTGTCTCCCAATATATAAAGAGACCTTCACCTTCCTACCCTCAGAATCACTATTGGTTATTCAACTTTCAAACAGTGAAGATGGAAGAGTCAAGAAGACAGATTGCCTTTCTGGTCAGAGATTTGCAGAGAGTCCTTCGAAAGTGTACCACTTTCAATAAGACTAAGGACTACTTATCCATCGCCTCTCGAGATAAAAGTCAAGATACATGCTATATCTGCCAAGAGAAAGGACATTGGGCTCCAGAATGTTCACAGCGTCAAAGTAAAGGAAAAAAAAGAGAGAAAAAGGGAAAGATACCTGTTATCATTGTCAAGAAAAAGGACATTGGTCTTCAGAGTGTCCTAAGAAACAAGAGAACCAACAAGAGAATGAGGAAGCAGAGGGATCTTCAACCTCAGAAGAAGACGAAGAAGAACTCATCCCTGTCGTCAAGAAAGGCAAGAAAGCTAGATGACTGGAAGACAGTGAAGAAGAAGAAGAACCCTTGATCCCTGTGACGAAATTCAAGAAAAAGAGAGACAGACAGTGAACGATGAACTTTGAGTGTTGTGTTATGAAATGTTCATTGTGATTTTTTTAAGAGAATATACCACCATGGAAAAAAGTAGGTGTCTTTTGGTTTTTTTTTTTTTTTTAGAGTATAGACTTACTCACGCACGCACTCACTCTAACACAAACCAAGGATGGGGTTTCAAGTTTTACTTGATTTGGCAATTGTATTATTATCTTTTCTTGGCAAATGGTGGCCCTGAAAAGGACCGTTGGGGTGTTTGTTTTTTTAAAAACAAACTTATGGACTGGACATGATCAGCTTTAACTGTCTCAATCCCTTTCCATGGCCAAGTCCTATTCCTCCTCCTGCTGCTGCTTTGGTGGTAGTAGTAGTAGTGAATGGTGGTTGTGGTGGTGGTGGTGGTGGTAGCATCTCAGTAATAGTAGTAGTAGTACTGATGGGTTTAGAATGTTTCGCCCGTGAGCGTCTCTTTCTCTTGGGTTGTGTTAAAGAAATCTGATACATGTTTCTCAGATTCTTTAACTCTGCTAAAATGTCTTGTAACAAACTCACCGTTTTGTTTTCCTCACTCCCTTCCTTCTGTCCTTCACACTTCTCCTCTTCTAACTTTCTTATTTCTTCTTCTTGCTTTCTTCTTTCCTCTTCTTGCTGAAGAAAGGCTTCTTCGGCTTCTCTCTGACGCTCTACAAATGTTTCCAATTCTTCTTTTTGCCTCCTTTTAAAATCATCCATGACAGGCAAAGAGGGTGGTGGTACAGCAGTCGTTGTTTTATTGTTTCAGGCAAACATTCTTGAGAGGATGGCAGAAAATCCACAAAATCTAAATTGAAATTTCGGGTTGAAAGTTCACCACTGTATTCGCTGCTGTCGTCGTACTCTCTCTCCGAACATAAGAACTTTCCGTCGCAGGGTCACCCCAATACATGGTCTTCGTAGTATCCGTCATACTCAAACGATGTCGCCAAAGGTAAAACCCTACAAACGCTGTGATGCCTATATACTAAAGATGACGTCACACCCCCGCTCGCTTCCTATTGGAAGAGAGACCTTCCCTGTTGTAACGCGCGTTTGGATTGGTGGTTCATTTCGATCCGTTTCAATCCGCTCTTAGGCTATATATACCACCGCTTGTGTCACTGAGCTTCACCGGTTCTCAAGACTAGAAGATGTGGACTAGTGTAGAGTCATCTACTATTGTAATGGGGATATGTTGTTTAACCCAGACTTCCCGATGTATGTCAAAGCATCATGGGCAATCACGAAGATCACCACTACAGCGATATGGAAAAGAAGAATCTATATCGAAAGACAAGGCTGCCTGAAGCGGATCCTTCTCTACGGACCTGAAGTCAGTAGAACCTTAAGAAGAAGAAGACCCTCCATGAGATGTCCTCTGTGTTAACTTAGTTGACATCACTCCAACGGTCCTTTTCAGGGCCACCCAATTGCCACGAAAAGAAATCAGTTCACATTGCCAATCCTAGTATTTCTATGTTTTGTGTTTGTTTGTTTGTGTGTTAGGTGCATGTATATATTCTATCCCTCTCAAAATACTTCTGTCCCATAAACATTCCCGTATGGGCTTCAAGTGCCCCCCTCCATGTTCAATTCCCGTACGGGCCCAGAGAGGCCCCATGTTAAATTCTCGTACGGGCCTCAAGTGCCCCCCTCCATGTTAAATTCCCGTACGGGTCTCAAGTGCCCCCCCCCTTGGGTCTCGATACCCCTCCCCCATTACTACTCACACTTCCTGCTGAATGTGAAACTTGATAATGGTAATTGTTTATTGTATTTATTCATTTCATCCTGTCTTGTCCAGTATTACAGTATTACACTACATCATTAACTTTTCCTCCCCATACAATCCATTGGTTTGTTCTGCAACTTTGATATCAATTAAGCAACAGTACAGGCATATGAAATCTACATTATTAGCAGGAGAATTCTTAAAATATAATATGAAATGTTGTAACTGTTAAACCTACTGAATCAAATTGTAACACACCTTTACAAAACGTAAGTTAAATGAATTCATACTAAGTACAAACATTTGTATTCAGAGTAACCAATTAAATTTTGCTATTATATAAAGCATACTATTCGGTTAACAATACATGGATCTCAGTTTTATTCGCCTGCGATAAGATGGTATGTTTGCATATATTAGGGTTTAAAGGCACGGCAACACAATATTAACTAAATAATGTCAATTGAAAGTTAATATCAAAACATGTAAATATAAAGAATTGTAACAACAACAAAAATCATAACTATGTTTAAATACTGTATTATGTTATAATGTTGTCCGTCTGTCCGTGTGTTACTAGTTCTGCTTCTGCACAATAACCCAGTTCCCCACCATATACAGCTACCAAACTTTGTTGATGACTTGCACTTGAGGTAAGAAAGAACCCTATCTGTCTTGGAGTCAAAGGCTCAAATGTCATTAGTTCTACATCACATATCTGGTATCAAATTTTGTGTCTGTCTTGAACTTTGGGTAAGAAAGAACCCGATCAATTTTGGGATCAAATGTCAAGGTCACTGTGAGTGAAAAAAATGGTTTCCGTTCTACATCACAAACCTGGACCAAGATATTTGGACAGCTGCAATTGTGCCAGGAAAAAAACTTATCCATTTGGGGGCTAGTAGGTCAAAACTTAGGGTCACTGTAACCTAAATAAGAAAAATCTTTCTGTACAAACATTTTAGTCCACGACCATGTAACTTCACCAAAGTTTGCGGATGATTTACACGTTGTCTAAAAAAGAAGACTAATGATTTAAGGTTAAAAGTCACAGGTCACTGTGACTTAAAGAAGGAAAATAGACTTTTGCATAATTACTTAGATCTAGACCGCATACCTTGAACAAAGTATGTGAATAGCTTGAAATTAAATATAAAAGAGGCCTTTTGATTTGGGTGTCAAAAGGTTGAAGGTCATTGTGATTCAAATAAAACATTGGTTTTGCAGACCAACTTTTTCTAGAGTAAGTTCTTTGACGGAACGTTTTGGATGTCTGGCACTTATTGTATCAAAGAAACCTATATGTTCTGGGTTCAACAGGTCAGAGATCATGATCATGGTAAGTCTAATAAGAAAATAATGATTTCTGCACAGTAAGTTCAGTTTAAGACTGCATACTTTGACCAAAGATCCAATTCATGTTGACCCGTTTGTCAATAATCTCGAGAGTCATCCATGTCCTATTAGTGCCTATTAAACACGGGGAGGGAGTATAATTTGTCGTACACGGTACTTTTAGTAAGCAAGATTAAAAGTAATGAAAAGATTTAGGTGGACAGGAAAAACTAAATTGACATCAGCGCAGTCACAATGTCATCACTTATTACATCCATTATTAACTGCATTCGTAATTTCTCCCGATTTCTACAGTTGAATACCATCATATACACATGCATGACTGTACGTTCCAGTGTGCACTATGCAGCAATCAAAGCAGACCTTACATAATACTGGGCAATTTCTAACTGATGAAAAGTAGAAATGATAAGGACCTTTAACACAACATTTTGTCCTGTCTGGTCTAATGAATGCTGTATATATTACATCTGCTTACGTACACTACCTTTGTATTACTGTAAAACCTCCTGTATTCTCCAATTATCATCACTGTAGGCATCAGGTCCATTCTATTTGGCCGCCCTAGCAATGAACTTAGCGGAAATGAAAATTCTTCCCCAGAATATATGTACACACTTAAGTTATTATTTATGAAATTATACTTTTCTAGTTCCCTGGATGAGATATACGTTCACGTTCAGATAGTTGTTAGAGCTGCATGTTGAAAGAACTATCTGTCAATTGCTCCACAAGAGTGAAAAACCTAACTTCATAGCGGCACTGGCATCATCCATAAGTACGGGCTTGCTGTGTCTGATGAATCCCGTTTAATTTCCTGCTCATTGCTACTCTTTTGCTTCTAAAGAGCATTGGTAGAGTCTTACATTTTTGCTTTTAAGTTCAAGCGTTCTCATTCTAGCTCTGTTGTACTGTCCTTTTCCCTGGCAGAGGCCATGCTTCTAATAATTTGGTAATGTCTTCCAGCGTTTTTGACATCTTGGATAAAGCGAATGATTTTATGCTTGGATCAACCCGATTGATTACAATGTGAAAGAATTTTGACAGTGAATTTGTAATGCTCATTCCTTAAACATAACATTGGACAGTGTCACCTCCCTGCACAAATAAAAAATATGGACCTCTCACTGTCGCAACGTTCCATCTCCGAAGGGAAGAAACAAGCCTTACATGTTTGTGATCACTGTATAAATATCAGCCTGGGCGTCTTCTGAGAGCCAATTTTGACCTTACGGAAATTTCAAAAACGACACTTTTGCACTGCCTTGGTCTCCCAATAATGTTGCCAAGATAACGAAGTTTTTTTTTAATACAGTACAAGCTGAGCCGAAAATAAGCTGCCCGATAACGTCTCCACCACGTTTGACTGGCCTTCTTGCTTGTTAAACAGACCATGGGCGTTCAGGGATAGGGAACCTCAATTGTCCAAAAATAAATTTCTAAACTAAGTCATCTGCAAGCATAATTAACTGTAATATTAACTGACTTCTAAGTCTGCACTGAGTCACCCTACTCTGGAGTGTCTTCGTACAACTGCCCCGATTTTGATTTAACAAAGTAAAATTTAGTCCCTGCCTTTAGTGTACGTTTAATATGATTTTCGTACTGAAGGAAAGCATGCATAAAACGATTTATCATTTTATTCATTTAAAATGTGTATCAAAAGACGAATATTACTTGTTCGAATCACAGATTAAGATAAACACCACTTTCTTTGTGTTAATTTCATTTAGGTGGCAGCACCACCATATTTTAGCACTTTTTAAAAGTTTTTATTAAGCAGTGTGCTTACATATATTAACAGCTGAGCATTGTCATATGATGGCGTTCCTAACAATCAAATTAACCATTAAATGAAATATTCATATTATTTGCAATTATTGGTTCGTGGAAAAATGTTGAGGCATCGACAAAATTATCTACTTCGGTTAAGTATGCTGCACTCTCGGATTCTCGTGGGCCAACCAGAAAGGTCATAACATTTGCTAAGGGACAAAATTCACATACATGGGCAAGTTTTAGATTATGTCAAAATATCATGTGAATATGGCATATATGACACAAAGTGAATTTCAAGCGAATTACTCCTTGAGCTATTCTATGTCTGTATTGTCTCTAGCAAGTACAATAATTTTCTATATTTGCTCCATTCCTTTCATTCCAATTCTTTATGTTGCCCTTCGTTCTAAGAAATTAAGAATTCACTGCTGTCACATATTACAACTTATTATATCCTCATTTTTTTTTTCTCCATTACATTTGCATTGTCAGAATCGTGTAGTATTTCTCCATACTGCACGGCTTCATACTGCACGACACGCGTGTCTAAAAATAATATCGCGGTTTAGGAACTACTTTTTATTGTAAACAAATAATGTACGGTCCTACTAAACACTGCTAAGCCTGACAAAGCCTGACCAAGCCACACAAAGCCTGACAAAGCCACACAAAGGTATACAGGTGTTAAATTGTGGAGATTTACTCTCGGTGCCGTCAGACGCAATTAAGGACCCTATTAAGTGTCTGTATTATATCTACTCTACTTCAATTAATGATGTCAGACATCAAAAGACTAACCGCACCTTTGCAATGTTATTGATTCAAAGGTGTTTAAATAAAAGAAATTTAACATCATAATTATTTTATTTTTTTTTTATTATTTAATGTAAATATCATAACAGTCAGATGATAAAATAATAAATGAA
This sequence comes from Margaritifera margaritifera, assembly GCA_029931535.1. Classification (NCBI taxonomy): domain Eukaryota; kingdom Metazoa; phylum Mollusca; class Bivalvia; order Unionida; family Margaritiferidae; genus Margaritifera; species Margaritifera margaritifera. Next base: position 3,522,117 of record JAQPZY010001530.1, on the reverse strand, counting down.
AATTTGGCTGAATGAATACCAATGTTAACTTGGCTTAAATTTGAAATCATGAACATCGAGTGTATTGTTTATTACCATTTGTATAGTCTTAGACCTGATATGAAAGAGATGTAATACATATCGTACTGATACGTGTACTTATAAAACACCGTTTATGAAGCACTCAAACGCCACCTATTCACAATACTTTTACATAATTCCTCAAATATTTAAATAACATAAATTAAAATTTAAAATGTTGTAAGCTACTGGAAGACCATTGAAAATCTGTTTATTTATGCATTTTACTTTAAATAAATTGTAATCTCAACGTATGTGCATGCGTACTTACATTTTTTCGTTGGTTTTCTTTGAACATAACAGTTGCTTATTTTTTCGTTTCTTCCTCAACCATCTGTTGTTCAGGCGATCCTTTGATCATAATTGACTGACTGCTGTTTTGAAGATTTACGTCAACAAAGCCAGGAACTTGTTTAAACCTTAGAAATAAAAGCCGAGAGAGCAATTTTGGTCTTTATTAATACATTCACATCACTAAAGCCAATTATGCATTATCCTGAAAAACGCAGTAAATTGTTAAATTGTGTACATGTAATTGGTCTTCACGGAACATGCCAGTATATAATAATTCTCAGCAAATATTTGTTAATTAAAAGGACAATGGTACCAATTATTGTTGAAGTTAGGAATGATAACAGTACTTTCTATAATGATTTTGTCTGTGGATGAACTAAGCAAGCTGTTTGAGCTATTTTAAAGTTGAGATGATAAAACTGACAATGTGAACGAGTTCATTGAGTCACAAAAGAAACTTTCAACCAAGCAAGCGACTGGACGTGATATTCGCAATTTCCAGCGATGGCTTCATGACAACAAGCATGAAACACGCAGATCATTTAGAAACTTATTTAGCTTATGGTTCAGACTATGAACCGTGCTCTCCAGAGTCTATTGAAAAGCATAGAAAAGTATATTAAGGCCAGAGACCATCCATTTTACAAGTCAGTCCAAACACTAAATTCGAAACAAATACAACTAAAGAAGGCGGATTTTGGTATAAAAGCAAGTACATCTAATCCAATAAGCCAAGATAACGAAGAAGCCTTATTTTCCGCTGTCGAAATGGGCTCTCACACCCCAGCCGTATTGCAATTTTCCCTGTTAATTTTGTGAGAAAATGTTTGGATTTATAGTATCGATACAAGTCATATCTAGGTCATGTAGCTGGGGTCCCTCCAACAAAGATTATGCAAGTGACAGTACATAAAAATATGTAATCTAAAGTTGGTAATAAAAATGGCAACAAATGCATCTGAAATTTCTTCAAAATATACTTTCTGATCCAAGGCGCGAAATTGCACTGCAAATGTAGACTACATTTCCAAGAGAATTTACATTCCAAAGGCGAATTTACTGGACTCCCAAAACGAAATGAATTTGATATTCCCTAACAAACAAATATTTAATCCTGCATCTTCTTAAGAATTTGAATTAAAACAATTTCACATTTTGTCCACCTTATGATTCCAAACTATCAATGGCAGAACAGAAACACATATGTAGCTTGCTGTCGAGGCCAGTCACTCCAGCTACATGTACATCGTACGTAATCGAACCAGCTAATAACTCCAGGTCACCACAACTAATACAGCAGAATTTAGTTGGATCGACAGAAAATAAAATCGCTCCATTCAAGACCAACTGAGAAAGTTGTTTCAAGGCGCAGTCATTCACAATATGACTCTAAATTTCAATTTTAAGTAGACCAAAATGAGATTTCGTTTTGAAACAAATGACTGAGCGCGCGGTATGCTACCAAGTTCAAAGGTCGCTGGGCGGTGCCATGTGATCATGAATATTGTTTAACTACGGTGTGTATTTACTTTGGAATACTTTGGAATCTAGCAGAAATTCAATTACTTTGTTTCTTGTAGTGTGTTCTTTTTTGTTATTCAGCCTTAGGTAGAAAAGCAAAATGAATATATAATAAAAAGGTTACTACATTTGTATGGGAAAATATGAACTCATTTTTTTTCTGAGCACTCCTAAAGTCGTGCAGTATAGCTTATATTTTCCCATACAAATGCAGTAACCTGTAAATATTTCTTCTATGACTGAATTTTGTATCGTAAATGCGAAATGGCTTCTGGACGTTAAGAACAGGAGACACATATTTAAGTGAGTGAGAGATCAAAGTACATGTATTTTTCTATATGCAAGAGACTTATTTAACTGGCAATTCTGAACATAATATAAAAGAATAAACAAGGGGTTCAAGATTTGTTTTCTAGTGGTGAGAACAGTGCTACCAGGGCAATTTTATACAAGCTTATGAGATGTAGACAGGATGATTGATATGAAGAAATCTCAAGTTGATAAGTATACACGAAACTAATAACGACACTAAATATTCCCTAAGAACATGGGTACAGTTCCTTAAAGATTATAACAATTATATTTGTGTTATTAACTGTGGTTTTAACACAGTTCTTGGCCCAAAGTGGAATAAAAAGGCGGTTATCTAAATAAACCAAAGTTCTAAACCAAATTCAAGAAAGTTGATAAAATCGCTAAACGATAATAAATGTATGGCATATCCTATGTCAGAATCAAAGACGATATACACGAAGATCATATCATGCACAGTTTATAGTATGTAGAATTAATTAATTCCTCTAATCACAATGTTTGCTTAAGTCTGTTGAAAATTATGATAATGCGGCTTGGACTTTGCCTGATGAAGCATTTGCACAAATGGATTGGAAACTCTTTGATCAAAGCATGGGTTCTGTTTATTTAAAACCGAATAATAATCTTCTCTTAATTCCAGCATACCCAAGATAATAAGATACAATAGTCAGACGTTGGAGATAGCAGAATTCAATTAAAAATGCAAATCCGAAAATAAAATGGAAGATAACAATGAAGCAGTAAGAAATGAAAACAAAATTGTTTGCAAAGTCAAGAGGGAATATAGTTGTAAAAGTAGTGATTGTTTACAAAAAGAACTGAAGGATCTGACTAAATAAATAGAACAAAATCAAAATAGCCAAGTTAAAAGAGGTACTTTAAGAACTAAAATGGTCGGATTATACATTTTTAAAAGGAACGTAATGGTAGATTGAAACAATTCAAAGATAGATGGATATGAAATGATCAAGAATACAAAATATACAACTAATTTTAAAAAATGGATTATAAAAGTAAATTAATACGGAAACAAGAAATAATGGTTGCATTTGAGCAGCAGTAACCATGAACAAAAAAGAACTATGGTTTCTTTTTCAAAGAAATAATGATACAATGTGGAATTATAATATTTATCCTTCCGAATATAATACAGAACTAAGTGCGAAGAATAACATATGAATGTACACTAAGAAAAAATGAACATGCTTTAGCATTCAGATATATGCACAACAATAATAAAAGATCTGGGTTAGACTGTTTAATATGCAATTTCGGAAAATACATTTGAATGATATATACAAATTATCTTAATCAATCATCTATATTTATTCTACAATAAAAACGAATGACTCAGAAACAAGAGCAGTTTATATTTCACTCGTACGAATTACTAACATGTGCGCCAAAATTCTTACTTATTATAAACGTACATTTACATGTATTTGGGGTTTCAGACCTCTAAACGCAATCTTTTTTAAGCCAGAAAGTGAAAAATTAAACTTCATTGTATAAGGATAAAATGTTTGATTTTAGCGAAATGTTGAATTACAAACCCACATTTTATTTTTTTCATAGTTATCACTATGACACCTATTGGTGGTTTTGTTTTAATTGCTTTAGTTCTTTGTGAATCGAATTGGATGCATATTATTTACATCTTTCCCCTCTATTTGCTCTCTCCTATCATAAAAAATACTGCCTTACAAATATGCTTTATTTACTTCACGTTGTGATTGTTATGTTCTTAAATTATAATTGATTAATCTGTGAAAGCTTCTTAGAATTTTTGTAAACAAAATTCAAATATAGTTGAGAGATGTAAACGAGACCGTATGAGAATTGCTAAATGTGAAAACCTATAGATTTAGTAACAAATGAAGTGATAAGTGTTTTGTATACTTAGAATATAATACTTCGCAAGAATATATACTTCCCAATATAAACAAATATTTACCTGCATATATATCATTAAGTATCATTTGTTCCAGATGACTGTCCAGAAACTACAACAATGTGTATGTGCCTCGCGAGACAATTGTTTTTCGTGGTATAAAAAAAATTCTTCGTAAATAATAAATGCATGTACATTTCATTGCTCTCTTGAGCTAAAATCTTCATTTCTCGATTTACGAGTAGTTACATTTGGGCTACTCAAGGGTAAGTTATTTATTACTCGCCAGAATTAGTTTGTGCTTTTTATGTCACACCTCATTCAAATCAGATCTTCTTTTCATGATCATCATTATATTAAATGTTGGTCCTTCTGTAACTTAATTGCATTTTCAATATTTGATAAATATAGGCTAAAAAACCACTAATCTTTATTTTTCTCTTTCAGGATCTTCTGCTTTTTATTAAACCAAATGGTAGATAAAACGGTGATGCTTTGTTCTGGGCACACTTTCAAATCCTGCAAATGAGAATAAGTGAGGAAAATATGAGATTAAACTAACATTTTCTACTGCACCATGGCCACAAACGAGGAGAGAGTAAATATTTTGTCTAGTTTTCTTAGAATTACTCTAAATCCAACGTCAAGAAACAGAACAGAGTCAGTTGCGATTAGCATGGAACTCTTTTCAAAAACTCTACGTTATGGTTTTACTGAAGTGCCAACCGGAAGTGTTGGTGAAGGCATAAGAGCCCTTCCTGGATTTGAGATAAACGGTGATTTCGACTTAATGATTGTACCTGACGTTGTAAAGGTTTATGATAATACAGATGATATGGCTGCTGCTGCAGAAGATAATTACTGTTTTCTTGCACTTCGTCATGATGTTCATCTGGGATATTTAAAACTTCGGCTCATCAAAAAGGGAAACGCGATAATCTTTCCTTTTTGGGGACAAAGTACGTTTTATACACAACACGAACAAGATGGCACACTACTGTCAAGCAAGGCAATAAAGACATTTTTAAGTGATATTCACCCTGAATGGAGCGATTTTTCGTGCTTCGCAGAGAAACAGAGTTACATGAGTGGGCCACAAGAACATGGCCCTGCTCTAACCATGCAACCAAATCACAATTCCCGTGCAAGAGATTATAATTTCATACAAAAGCAAACCAGACGATATCGATCATGTACATTCACTTCAGTGTGTTTTTTGGCCACAAGAAGCCATGGAATGGATAGACCGTCCTCGTCCACACAACTGGCCGTCCCCTAACACTCGCCTTAAAATTGTGGAGCAAAAATGTCATTGCGTCCCTATTGGCGTGAAAGGAAGTCCAGATGAAGACGTTCAGTGGCGGTATTCTTTCTCTGTTGCAGAACGGACTCTCGTTTGGAGTTTCAATGAGACTGAATTTCATACTTACGCATTGATGGAGATGTTTCTTAATAAATTCATTAAACCAGAGGTACCCAACAGTTTATGTTCTTACCACGTAAAGACCATATTATTTTGGCTCCTGGAAGAAACAGAAAGAGCTTTCTGGATTCCAACCAACATTATCGTTTGCATAGAACATTTTCTGCAAAAACTCCAAAACTGTATAATCAAAAAGGAATGTCCACATTACTTCATTTGTGAGAACAATCTGTTTAATGTGAAAATAACAGATGAGATGCAAACTCTCCTTCTACCGTTGATATCCAGAATGAAGGGAAACGTTATTAGATATATTACGGAATTACCATGGCTTACAAGTGATATGAAATGGTTACCTCATAGAAGTGACATATTTACAATTGACAAAAGTTTCCTCAATCGAATGAATTTACGTCTCTTGGGTAAGGAACGTATGGCACATACGTATATGTCTTACTTTCATACGTTCAGATTTTGGGATTTGCTGTGTAACCAATCCTACCTTGTTGACAGTATTTATCCAGATAGTTCTTGGCTACGTCAGTTTTCAACCTTTCGAAAGGAGATTGAGGATCTTTTTTACACAAGAACAGAAGGAATTCCTCCAACATACATTTGAGTCGCTCAGAAGTGTGGAAATTTCTATTATTCATGGATTGGTCAGACAATCAAAATATTGCGATGAAAAATTCGATCTTGTGCAAGGTGCAGAAATTTTACTCAAGCAAAACAAGCTATTACATAGCCAAGTTTGTCGTGCAAACATTCTGCTTGGGGCAGAAAGATACGATGAGTGCTTAGTGTCTCTGGATGATATAATTGGACAATTTAGAGGCAGACTCTATTTTAGACCAATAGAGTTGTCCCCAAAGAGAGCAGCACATTTTTATAAAATGTTTCATTTTTTCCCAATTGCTGATACAAATCACTTTCATAAAATTCCCGAATCCTCAGTTTTGCTTGTACCGATTGAAGCTTCAGTCATTCCCAGGCCATTGATGATAGAAATGATGTGGCAGTGTGTGATTACAGGGAAAGCAATGTTCATGGTAGACCCTTTGATTTTTGCCTGCCTTTAGAAGGTAGAATGTTTTCTTGCCATGGGACAACCCCGACGAGCCTTGGAGGCCATGTCTGATTTGAAGTATTTCTGCGCAATGCCAACATGTACCCAAGAACACATAGGTCTAAATATCATTGGACATTGCTATTTTCGGTTAGGTTCAATTGGCCTAGCAGCCGATGCTTTTTCCCAATCCTTGAAGGTTAAAGATGTTAACAACGCAGCTCAATGGCACCTGATTGATGTATTTGGCGGAGTCCAACAAACCAAAGTAGAATATATATATATTCGCTCAAACAGACGTCATTGTCGTAATTAAACCCAGTTTTAATCCATGTAACGCGCCTTGACAGGTCATATAATGGAGATCTCACGGTTTTAGATTTTCCATTCAAACTTCAGGACGAACTTTAACATTATGGAACTGTTCGAAACAATAAACCATTTTGCTCTTTCTAATAAATTTTTAAAATACATTTCTCACTACTATCATCCGTACAGAAGGAACAGTCAATGATATGGATATTGTGGCTCTAATAATGGAAACTATTTTTTTACTGTGGTTGATTTGAAGCAATGTGACAAGAACTTGTATGGTCTGTTAAACGTCACCAAACATAATATACACTGGATATTAAAATGCTTTCCTTAGGTCTTTCGTCTGCTACAATTTGTATCCCTTTGTGTTATTTTAGTTGCATTCTCTCCTCGAAAAAGACACAGACTACACTCTGCTTAAGACAGCGTTATTAAATTGACCAGGACTAACAAAATATACATACATTGTGTATACAGTTCCAGGGTTAAGATCTCTTAGGTTTGCATAAAAGTAGAAAAAATAAAATGAGTCACAGACAGGTACAAATAGAAATACTTGCATATGAAAGATTGCTTTATTACAGTGCTACCGATTGATAATCTAGGTGCTTCATAGTTCACGGTATATTTGAGTATTTTCACGTATATCTGCCCTTTCTTCATCATCTTGGCTGGCGAGTAGAGACCATGTAGCGAAAGATGACTTTCTGAGATAAACTGGTGTATGAATGTTAAGATACCGTTGATGTATTCATCTAGATCGGATATTTTAAAGGTTACTTAATCATTTTTAAAAATATATTGTATATGTATATGATTGTAGTGGTAGCAATAGTAGTGGCAGTTTTGTCCGTATAAGTAGTAGCAGCAGTAGTTCTACACCAGCAGAAATACTACTAAGATATTAGAAGTAATCGCAGTAGCAGCATATATAATAAGAAAAGAAGAGAGAGTGAGAATATGTGGTGGGATTATGTCACTGTTTGTAACAGCAGTCTTAGAAGTACTATTTAATAACCCAAGAGGTAAGTAAGTAAATATTATGTACTTAGGATATTAATTATTAATGGCTAAGTAGTATTATCAGTATTAGAATTATGTGATTATAATAAAAGCCTGAGTTTTAATGTTTATGCTTCCACTGCACGGAGAGGGGGAACATATTGATTTGATCATGTACGTCTGTTCTTCCGAAACTTATTAGCAAAATTGCTTAAAAATAACAGTGTACACAACTGAAATTTGGTATGCATGGTTGTATCCATATGTAAATGACCTGGTCAGACTTTCAGACCATTACAGAGGTTTTAAGAGTAATTGTTCACATTTTTGATGTTTTGGACTTGTACCTTTTTTACAAACACTTATTAACACCATCAGGCAATTGACGCTTGAGGTAGACAAATAATATTTGATAGGCATATTTTAATTTACATGAAGATAATCTGATCAGATTTTAATTTTTTGTTGCAATTTGTTGCAATTTTTCAGTTTGTTAAACATTATGTAACTTTTGGGACTTTTTCACGAAACATCTTTAGCATGATTAAGCAAACTCTACCTTAGGTGAACAAATTAAATTTGGTAAATGTATTGGCATTCATACTTAAATGACCTGACTGTATTTTAGGCCTAAACAACTATTTTTCAATTTTTTAACTCTATTTTGTATAAGTTTCTTCACTAAGATATTTTTTTTTATTAAAGTCTAGTTATCACGATTAAGCAAAAGAAACTTGAGGAATACAAATGAAGTTTGACCCCCATATTTATATGCATGTGCATATGACCTGATTCAATGTTCATACTATTTAATCAATTCTTAAGAAAAAAATGCCTCATGCAAGTGACATAGAACATTTTAATCTATATATATGAATTTAGTGGGAATTTTACTTTTTGGTCAGCAGAGGCAGCATACGTGTTTTACAAACACATATCTAGTTTTCACGTCTTTTTTGTTTCTTATATAGCAGCTGTTTTTGCTATTGTTGGTCTTTCTTTGGGATCGAATATCTAGTAAAAGATGTATCGTTTGCAAATGCAAATTTCCCATATTTTTCAAATTAATAGGATCAGACATTCAAAGGCAATTATATTTCTACAGCATTTGGAGCTTTTTAAACATTATATATTAAGTAATTATTAAAATCATGCACAATATTTTGTTTGAATTCTTTCATTGTCAACAAACAAAAAAAAAAAGAATTATATTTCTTTTCTATGTGCCAAAACTGCAGTCAGATTACACAGTTTCGATTGTCATTGCTAATAATGGAAAACACTTGCAAAGTACAGCTCCTTCGCTGGAAATGTATGTTTGGGGAAAATATCGCTTGTTTCAAGATTTGCAAAGTTTCATTAGTCTTTTATTTTTCTTTTGTGTTTATTTATTCATTTATTCAAATGATGAAACACCAAATTGCCAAAGCATGGTTAGTTAAGAAAGGAATTCTTCTCAAAATTTGCTAATAGAAGTAAGAATGACAAAAATGTTATCTTTGCCAAGACCCAAGGGTATATACTGACTGCCTACCACACCATTATCCTGGCCCATCAGTGTAAACCCGGTAATAGAAACTGACATACAAACCCCTCTTGGCATACAATTACCCGTCAAGAACAGGGCAAAACCCAAGGTTCCAGTCTGAGATGTCTCGACTAACCTGCCCCTGTCGGGTTGCCTGGCCTTAGTCGGGTTGGATAATCACCGTCGATTTTACGAAGATTGAATGGATTTCTCTGCAATAATCTTGAGTGGATCCATCTTTTATCTATATCTGTCCCCCCCCCCCCCTCCACATAAATGTAGCTAGGACATAATCTGGACCAGATTGACATTGGATATGTGCCCGTCACAGGGGCCCCCGCTATTGCAACGGTCTTAAACTTACCTGCATAAGAAAACGAATTTGCAAAATTATAAAAGCACTCGAGATGGTGTACTCCGTGCATTTCTTCAAATACATCCATCTGCTATAGAATGAATTGAATAATATGTTGCTGTTCGTCCTTCGAGTTCGAAAATGACCATGACATCACTGACTGGTTTGGTTTCTGTGAACACGTGAGTGGGTGATCAGGCCAGTTTGTGCTCTGAACTGTCTATGGCACACTGGACATGAGATACCGCTTGGGGTTGCTTGATCAATGAAGGGCGTGCTACAGTTCCGAGATTGAAGCAGCTCGCACTTCTGCACTACCTCCGCAATTCTCCTCAGCTCATAGCCTGTATCTCCAGTAGAGACGAGACTGAGCTAAGTGGAACAATCCTGTGCGAGATCTTCCCAACATTTAGGGTCAATGTTAATTTTTTTCTAGAATGATTTAAGATATATAAACTGGGGGTTGGGGTGCATAAACTTTTTATGCTATGAACTTTCATTGACTTGTCAGGTCAAGCGAATGATATTCTTATGTTTTGTTGTATTATAGCTATCCAAAAATATCTAAGCATATAAAAACTTTAACCAAACCAAACATGAAATTTTTTAAGTCCATGACCTTGAATCCAATGTCAGAGGAAAGAGCGGGTGTGTCAGAGAATGAAACACATTTGCTTTACAATGAATCATCATACGTATGATCTTAATCCATCAGATTATTAAGGAGATATAAACAAATGATAAATGTTTACCAAAGACCTTCACAAACTGTTGACGCTGCTGCTGTCATCGTCGGAAAAACGATTGTTATGTCTCGCAATTACTAACGTGGACTCAGCAAAAGCCTAGAGCAAGTCTAATGACACCTTCCAAATCACCATGTTTTTCACTGCATGGAACTAAACTTGGCCCTCTTTAACCGCCGTTTTTGGTCTTTCTACATTGAACAAAATCTTAATTTTACTTGAAAACATTTTGATGTCAACCTGCTATTTGCTTCCACATATTCAGGCGTCATGTGACCATATTACTCAGGCACTATTTTTGTAGACGGAGAAACCCCTACGTATATCTAAGTTTGACCTTCTTTAAATGCAATTTTCAGCCTTTTTACTTCAAACACAATCTTAATTTCACGATTTTTCGACATTTTGAATCAGACAAAAAAAGTGAATTTAATTTAACGAAAGGTTAGAATCAGTGTTCCATGAAATGTCGCCCCTACTTTTAGCTGCTATCATTAATATTGAAAATTTGCCCAAATTTATTTTGAACCGACCCTATAAAGTGTAAGATGTATTTGCGCAGACAATATAAAATCCATGTCTGACTGAAAAAGAATGTCCAAGGAATAAATTATATTAATCTGTTTGAAGCAAATTATTGTTACTTTCCTTTTAGAGCTTCAATTGTGCTTTAAAACTGCTACTTTCTACGTTTCCGCCGATACTTCCGCCCTCCCAATTATGCATCGTTAGGAGGCTGAAGGGGACATCATATTATCAATATAAATATATTCTTGTCGTGTAAACTGCTTTTTACACTTCGTGAGAGACGGGTACACTATTGTTCTGTTATGAAATCATATTGTTTTGTATCAAGGTGTGAAATAAATTTCATAGGTTCGGGTACATTTTCAAAACCAATCACTTCCATTTAGGAATTATGGGATTGCGGACTACATGCAAGATTTACTTACCTCCGAAACAAAAGAGCCAGACAAGATGCGAAAACTAAGCACCTCCAAAACTGAAGATTTATCAGCCAAAATGCTTTAATGTGGCGTTCTACAGTTTCGTATTTTGCATAGGGGTTAGATTTTGAAAGAAAAAGAATTTCCCAGCTTTTCCTCACTGGTTATCTTGGCTATTTAAAAAAGACCTTGTATATCTTATGTATTATTAAAAGAACTTTTAATTCTCTTTATTTTGGTATATGATTGATGGGTGCAATTTGGATTATAGAGTATACTGTTTAGCCTAACTTCAGATGTGCACCTATAAAAAAAAATGCTAGCTCCGCTTGGTCACTTTCACTTCCTGGACTTCAAAAGTAAATTGTAAAAAAAAGAGCCGATAACTTTTTTGACCTTTTATACATTTTGTAATTCATTCATTGTTCTTTCAGAAGCTGGTATTGCCTACTCTGGCAAAATGCGTTTTTCCTATTTTAATAACTGCTAAAAATAGTGTACTTTGGACTAATTCAGGCTAAATTTTTGGAGCCCATGGGAGTGGCCATTTTTGTCAGCTCTGTACTTAGATCATGTATAATTTCCACGAGTACAATATGTAAAGAAATTTCAGCCACAGTACATGAAAATACCATAGAGGTATGCCAACATTCTCTTCATTTTACATGTTGCAAATTCAAACAACTTCATCTTACACCTGTCACTCTCTCAGAAGTACGTAATATCTGTAGAGCGCCTCCTTAATCAGCATGGACAATTTTACGTTTTGCAAGAACACATGTTCTCACACTTTTATGAGGAATTTTACTTGGGCCAAGTTACATCAAGACATATATTAGAATGACCATAGCAAGTCATCACAACAAAACAGAAAAAGGGACCATGTGTTTGGAACTATTATTTTAGACTCTTAACATTCATACGTGTCCGTTGAGCTGGTCGGCGTAGGGATAATATCCAAAATTGTATAGTAAATCGCCAGATGGTATATTCGCTTACGTAGCGTCGATAGTGCAGAATGGGTGAGAAAGACAGTTCCATATTGTCGGGCACACTATTATATTTTCATCGTAGATGCCTGGTAAACCATTCTGCTATTATGGTAAAATATGTCTTTATGAATTTGAGAAAGGCAGTACTTAAAGGAAGTACTCATTTACTTCAGGAAACAAAAAGAGCCGCAAAATACCCGTATGTGATAAACCAATTTAATAAGAGGACAGCGTCCTCTAATAAAATATCCACGGCACATAATGAGGTTTGCACAGCATATAAAGTTTTCATTTTACTGCATCATATAGTCAGCATGTAATTAGAAGCGCACACCATATAATGAGACAGGCAATGTCTAGATAGCCAAAACCTGATAGGAATATAACATTATAGCATTTATGAAATGCACACGGTTGGCATATGAGGGCACCACAATGGCTGAAGAAATACCATGCTATATTCCAGAAAGCCTGGTTATATAGAGGAAGACGTGGTTGTTGTTTAGTTTGTTTCATTTTGTTTTTGTTTGTTTTGTTTTTACTTTTTTTTTTGGGGGGGGGGGGGAGCTGTACACTTAATACTCACAAAAACCAAAACAAAACAAAATATATTTTTTTTACAAAATTCTACTTTTCAGGTAATGTCATAATATGAGAAAGAAGGGTACATCTATTATCTCCTTGAGATTCCTAATTAAATAAGACGTAACAATTACAATATTACATGTAATAATGACCTTCTATATTAGCAGTGAGAAAAAAGCGAATACGATATTCGAAAATGCTTGTAAACGTTGTTTAGTACATTTTTTACTTCTTACTAATTTATTAACTGTTATTTCTTTTTTTCTGTGTTTAATTGTTTGTTTGCTTGTTGATTCCTCGCATGTATATTCCTACTGGTATGATGAGAAAATATACACATATGTACAGGTATTTCTTTTGGACCATTACAACTCCACTAACAAAGCACTAAACATTTCTGCTGATACAAGAGTGTAGCTCCTAATTGGATAAATAACTTGGTCATAAGAGAGAAAATATGCCATTTTTATAATACACCCATATACTCCCATAGGGAGAAATATCATTATATGTTGTTGTTTTCTTTGATATTAACCGACAAAATTATATTTTTATTAATTTTATTGAACCCGAAATAACATTTTGAAATATAAATTATTATTAATTCTGAATAACGTCAAGACTCCCCAAAAATCCCAAATTTTGTTTATATAAACACGCCAGTATCTGTGTATGTACATATTTGTCTTTATTATTTGTGTATTACTTATTATAAGCTGGTTACACTAATACTCACGGCTCAGGAAAACCACTCATCCTCTCTTCCTGATCGGGTAAAAATTGGCTGGTCCGAGTAAAACCTTAATACCTACTCGTCCTTGGGCCGAGTAGATGCAGATTCGCACCTTGAGAATAAATGTGAGTGTATTTTCTACCCTTAAAAATTGCTAAAGTTCTACACTGCTTATCATATTGTGTTCAGCAATGACAGATTACTTTTGGCTATTTTTGTCTTACTTGTTATCAGTCTAGAACATGTCACAATGGAAGCCGACTGCGGATTTTGCACTTGTACCCGATGCAAGCTTGACACTAAAATGGGTCAAAATCATGAAAATATTATGATGCAATCTCACACCCGGCCATCAATTTCTTAATGATATTCACAATTTACAGAGACACTTTTCAGTACCTCAAGCGTCATATTAATGTGGAGAAATCTCCCCTTTCAACAAGCTATTTTTATGAGCAAGACATCTGAGAAATTAAGAGACAGATGTAATGTATGATGTTTATATATTTAACTTTCGTCCATAAATATAAGTTGTATGGTTATTTGAAAATACATACTTAACTTTTGTCCAGTTGTTTACATATTATTTCGCAATATGTCCTGTTGTGATATGTGTTAGGCAGGCCATTATTTGCATAGGCATTCCGCAATTAGAATTTTATGACATATGTCAGGTAGGCATGTGTATTTATATACAGATTTTGGTAAACAAATTCATTCCTATTATAGAATTTCGGTCCTAAAAGATGAGTCTGTAAGGAATTTATTTTAGCTGTGTTGTTGAAATCAGATATAATTTGAGAGGAATTATTTATTTACAATATTCATTGGAAATATAAAAGTGTTCATTAACTTTAGATTAATGCATGATTTTGGGATTTATGTGATCTCATTCAAATACATTCTGTATTACATCTTTGTGGTATATCATGACATTCAAGTCTATTGGAATTCATTCAGAACATTCTATTATTTTGGACTTGTGATTAGGACATTTAGGATTAATTGAAATTTAACTCACTAATTGAAAGTGTCTTTTGAATTTTCACTTCAATGGTCTGAAAATAAATTGCTTGTTGATTTTACTTACATTGTTGGTCTCACTTTCTTTCTGTTATATATTTTATGGTCTAGAGTAGTAAAATAGAGAATATCAACACTTTGTGATTTTTCTTCTGGTCAGACAGCGTTACCTTTGGCGCAGGTCACCAATAGTTTCAAGACTGAAGCTTTGTTGATACATTGTCACGCCAAAGTGAAGACGCCGGCAGATATTTATACCAGTATGTAATTACTTTTCGCAAGAACAATGTTGCTAACTTACATTCGAAATAAGTACTTTCAATGCCTCAGCCGATTTCCACCAGCTTTCACACAATGCATGCCACTCTAAGCCATTTATAAAGCGCACAATGTTGAGATAATAGCTGATTGGTCGAAATTTAATTCTTGCGTAACCTAGAAACAGTCAAATTCTCTTGGCCCTTCAGCAATCTTGTTTATGATTCTATAGAGTAGCTCTTTAAAATAGTGACTCGACTAAAATGGGTTACTGAATATAACAGTTGGAGGAGATTGAGATTGTATGACTTCTCCTTCCAAATGCAAGTCACTAATATTTTTTTCTTGTGACAAGTAAATACATACATATAGAAATATCTGCTGTCATCTTTGTTTTGGCATGAAAATGCATTAAAATAAAACCGCACGATCTTGAAAATACCGATGATCTGGGGCGAGCGTAATGCTGTCTGATCAGACGAAAATAACAAAATTTACATTCTTTGTCTCTTAACTTCTTCCATGTCTAACTCAGTAAGATGTATGATAGCTCATTGAAAATGAAAATTTCTTCACATCAAAAGGACACCTAGATTACTAAAGGTGCCAATGCAAATGTGGATACCATTAAGAAATAGAAGACTTTGTGTACTACTGCAATTTCTTGAGTTACAAACCTTGTCTCTTATTCTATTTATTTATCTAAGGAGTCACGTATTAGAACATAATATTGTCATGATTTTCACCCATATTTACGTCAAATTTACATCAGGTACCGGTTGGTCTTTAGTAAGTGTGTAAGCAGTGAAATGGAGAGGTGTACTGTATTGATTATAATGAGGACATTGACGAGTAACTGTTACAACCTCACTCGTCCCAGGGACTAGTACTTGGAATAATTTTCCTGAGCGCTGATTCCGGATATATTTAACTAAACATGTTCTTTTGCAAAATTAAAATGATATATCGTCTGTTGCAAGTAATTTGCTGAGGTCAGACTTTGAGCCAGTATTTAAATCGGTTGTGTACAATATTTCTATATATGTCATAATTTTATTTCTGAGTAATATTCATGTGTCAATTGTGGTCTTAGGTTAATAAAGTTTTGTTTTCTTTTGTTTTCTTGGGATAAAACATACATACATAGGTAAGTACGTACGTATTTACATATCTATGCTTGTTTAATTTTGTCTCAGTTTGTATGAGTACCTCATTTTTTTAATTTTATTGC
Organism: Margaritifera margaritifera; assembly: GCA_029931535.1. Taxonomy (NCBI): domain Eukaryota; kingdom Metazoa; phylum Mollusca; class Bivalvia; order Unionida; family Margaritiferidae; genus Margaritifera; species Margaritifera margaritifera. The sequence continues at coordinate 3,505,832 of JAQPZY010001530.1, read as the reverse complement.
CATCGATTCCCCCTCGCACCATGACCTATCCTGAGAAAAACCATAATCATTTCTGCCTCCCTTTGAACTTTCGCGCTGGTGTTTCTGTTCTATCTATTACAATAAATATGTGGCTTTTGAGGCTACCCCCGCAACTATATGGCTGTGATATCTAATGGTAGTGAAAACCGACTATGAAAAGAATCTACAAAACTTCAAATTCCATGCAAGGTTAACTCTGTTCAAACTGTCCGTACTGGATCTGTTGTACGATTTTAATTTTTGATCGGAATGAGTCTGTCGTCCACTTGCTGCTATGATAGAACTTACCAACACTGCAAAGTAACCGTTATTTTTTATTATAGGTATATAATCAGTCAAAAGTATTCACTTTCAATAGAAAGGACGAACAATTAAATGTTAATGAAGTCTTCTATATGCAGCGATAATTATTAAAAACGAAGAATCAGGGGCGGATCCAGAAGGTAAAGGGTTTGGAGCCAGCGCCCGCCCCCCACCCCACAAGGAAACAAATAAGCGAGAAACAATCGGAACGTTTCCTAGCGTACGTTGTCTTAACAGTTAGATGGTTAAAAGTATGCCCTGGTAACGCTTAAAATGTAAAAGCTTCCGGGGGCTTCGTTCCCTGGACTCCCACCAGGAGTCCCATCCCACAGACCTCTTGCCCACTTGTTCACGCCTCCCCAACACGATATTTATGGATCAGCCCCTGAAAACAAAAGCATTCTAGCAGCATTCTGAAATTTGCAAAAATGCTACCAATGATTTTCAAGTATATTTGTATGACTATTATAAAATGGTACACATAGTTTTACAGAAATTTAATTTCCTCGACAGGGTGGTGCTTCAGTACATTCCGAAGCACTCCAGCCTTGACAGAAAACTTTGTTTAGAAACAGAAACGAACATGTGTTTGGATCAAAAATTACATCTGCTGGGTGCTTTTACTTGTTTTCCTTAGGAGAAGGGGGGGGGGCTAGGTTGGTGCTTATGGGGCTAGGATCATGTAATCAACCTCTCTGAATGGCACAATAATTAATTGGAGCGCATTGTCGTAACTGAGCGAATAGAAGAGGGTAGTTCGCATTTTACCACATAATGAACTGTCACTCGAACTATCTGTCATACTTCTGCCTGTGTGTGTATGGATGGATGGATGCATGCATGCATGGATGTATGTAAGTATCTATGCATGTATATATCTATTCATGATACTACTACTACTACTACTACTACTACTACAACGACGACGACGACAACGACGACGAAGTAGAAGAAGAATCTCGATTTATAGAAAATAACACATTTGATCATTAATGACCCATTTGCCACGTGGTCCTCAACATATTTGCAGGTTATAGTATAACACAATCACTTATACAGATTCAATTATACTCACACACGCACTGACACACATTTCAAATATGAAACAACAGTGGTCAACAACTGCAGAAATGAACGTATATTATACACAGTTATACACATTTCAAAATGTCAGCAGTCATACAGATATATGCAGAATAAAACATACACGCGAATTACTTTTCAAGGCACAATCATGCAATACAATTAATGTTTGGGAACATTGATGCATTCTGTTAACCTGGACACTAACATACCCTCAAATTATATCTGATTACACGGATAAGGTTACGCTTCCCAGTTTTCTCAAAATGTCATTTTCTGACACATATGTCGTATGCATATGGTTCAATCTTTGCGGTGAAAACTGAAAAAAGGGTTTCATTTCTTATATTATACTATCGAAAATAAATTCTCTATCAGTGTAGCTGAGCTGGTGACTTTATCGCATTTTAAAGTCAGATTTATTCTGCAGCCGTTTAAATCCAACTTGTGAACTCGCAAAAATGCTTAACAATAGCCGGAATTCGGTAGTTTTGACATGCCCCTATTCATTCCCGAAGGCAGTAAGTTTATTTTTGTTCGAATCCATAATATTATACCGATCAAGTGTTTTGAAAATGTTAGTAAAAGAGGTTTAGTTGATTTGCAATATCGTGATCTATAATGTACCTAGTGCCATTAACCATAACTTTAAAATGTATGCATGTATGTATCAATCTATGTATGTATTTATGCATCTGTCTATCTATTTTGGTTTATATGTATTTCTGCCCCTATGTATAAATGTTGGCAGATAAGCACAGGTTGATGGATAAGTAAGTAGTGACGTGAGGTGTTTCTTGTATGATGTGATGCACACAGCCACTATTATAAATGTTCACAAAAATATAGAACACACGGACAGGGAGACATTGAGACAGACTGACTGAGCCCAGGCAGAACATACACAATTAGACGACAAGACTGACTGGCAAATAAACAAAGGAATTATGTACATGTGTACGCATGATTTACCTTTATAGTGCGCTACCATCTGCCGTTGCCTAGCGCGCATGCAGATCAGAATCTGTGCTGTTTTGGACGTGATTGGCAAACAGTCCGACTATTCTAAATAGCTTTTAAAGAATATGTGTAAATATCTAGGCTTTGCTACCAGGAATTTAACAAGCAGAATTCAACCAAAGCTAGAGTTATATTACTTCATACAGAGAACTGAAATGTTAACTGTAACGATTTCAAAAATCTTTGTATAATGAGATAACGCCTTAGGAAAATCAATTTAAAGTTACTCATCACAAAAGCTAAACTTCAGCATAGAAATTTATTGTATAATGCTGCACAAAATGTTAATAAAAAACGCATCATGGACTAGGAATAATAACTCTAAGACAAAGGGACTAAGATTTGCTTACCTTGATTAATGATTCTCAAATAACCTCATTGAACCAAAACCGTGGAAATTGTATTCGAAACACTGAGACAATGTTTTGTCCTTTATGTTAGCATTAATTTATATTCGCCGCTTATTTACATATAAGCAGAAGCTCGCCAAGATCAAGATCAACTATAATGACCTGCTGGTTTAACCTTCCACTGGAATATTCATGTTCGTGAGAAATAGGTATTGAAGAGGAAGCATCATGCGTGCACAGTTCGGCAGATTTATCTTGCTCACATAAAACATGCACAGTGCATACACGCCAGTATATACCTTTCTATCGGTTGGACCAGGCAGTAATCATATCAATGAAATATCAAATCGGACAGGCCATGTTAGTCAATCTATAATATCATATTAGAAAAACTACATATACTTCATCTGACGCGCGTGGAGCAGATAAACCAAATCGTCAACAAAAATCTTAATTACTGAACAATTGTACATCTTTACTCAATCATTAATACATGTTTTATCATTGTATAATTTTCATTACTGGTATAATTTTATGTCTACAAACTAATCTGTAAACAAAAGCACATGGGCATACAGAAACTTAAGCACTTACTAATCGAGTCACTGTTTTGTTACGTTCGTCTCCAATCTTCTTATTTTAGAGTATTCTAGTAATTTGTTGATTGTTCAAATGTATTCTGTATTTCCCGAATTACTTGTCTTCTTCCTCTTTCACTCTTTTCTCTCAAATACATATACAAACTATCTACCCGTTTCACTGTTCAATTCCAATCTCCTATTGTAGAGCATTCCATCGATTGTTTATGGCTCCAATGATTCTGTATTTTCCAAATTCTTTGTCTCGTTCCTCTCTCACTCTTTTCTCTCAGACGGTGACTATTATCAGGTCAATCGCTTGGTAGTTATGTGGACCGATAGTGGGAATACATCCTACGCGGTCGCGGAATGGTGTCCTCCAAAAACGGCCAAAGCAAACGTCCGCCTAGTTCTTTTCAAACTGTCAGCGCCATTTCTACTAGAGTTAAAGCACATTGGGTATCGCGACAACTAGAATTCGAAATGATTGCCAGAACTCTGATGCAAGCACATGTCCCGATGATGGGTTGAATCGTGAGTGCATGTTTGAAGATATTTATGTAAGAAATGTATCTGCACTATTTAATTATAGTCTGAAACTGGAATGTTTACTCTGTATTTATATGTAAATTTATTTCATAAACTGCATCTAAATCCGTCCAGCCTTGACGAGTTTTGTGTTTGGTTTGGTTTTCATAACATTTTGGAATATAAGTAGTACTTTCTACCACCAGTAAAGTAATGCATGATGGTTGAATCTTCTAACACCAGTAAAGTAATGCATGATGGTTGAATTTTCTAACACCAGTAAAATAATGCATGATGGTTGAATCTTCTAACACCAGTAAAGTAACGCATGATGCTTGAATTTTCTAACACCAGTAAAATAATTCATGATGGGTGTACTTTCTAACACCTGTAAAGTAATGCATGATGGGTGTACTTTCTAACACCAGTCAAGTAATGCATGATGGGTGAATTTTTTCTGATGTGTTTCAGTTTCAATATTCACAGTATTGCCTCAAAAATAGTAAAAATAATTGGGACTAGTTAGCTATTGCTCTACCACGGCGGAATTTACATTTGATGCAATGATCGAGGCATCGTTTTTAAGAAACGCAATTGCTGATAATCCTGAAAACTTGACATATATATATATATATATATATATATATATATATATATATATATATATATATATATATATATATATATATATATATAACAACCCGTGATAACAGACATATCTTCCACTGTGTATCGAGCATCTTCATCAAATGTCCTCTTCACAGCAGTCACTTCCCGCTCACCAATTGCAGACAACTGTCTTCCAGAACGTGGGCCATTGTCCATGGATTCGCGACCATCTTTAAAACGATGAAACCACCTCAAAATTGTAGGACATGACAGATAATTGGATCTGTAAGCCTTATTCAAGTCGGCTTTGATATCAATCAGAGAATACCCTAAGAGAACCCGGATTTTACATTATGCTCTTTGCAGACTAGCAGAATTGTTCTCCTTCTCCGATATTTTTACCTCACTGTCATTCGCCTATGTTAAGTCACACGCATATATCTGCTGGTGTTCGTCGTGTTGTACATGCAACTGCATATCATTTTTATGGAACGTTATTTTGTCTATCGATGGGCATTGAATTTACAGACAGGTTTAAACAACAAAAAAGTTATAACAAACTATTCAGAATTTTAAAAATACCCCTCATAGAAGACTGTAATTTCTTAAAGAAGATCATTACATGTGACCGAACTTGCATACACTTCTGTGAACCCCAGAGTAAGAGACAATGCAGTGCAAGGAAGCACATAATTTAGCCATCGTCTATAAAAGCATGTCTTCCAAATCTGCTGGAAAGGTCATGTACATTATGTTCTTCAACACACACGGAATAATTTTGAACCACATGGTATCAGAGAACACCACAGTGAATGGACAACATTATGCCACAGTAGTTAGATATAATTTACGTGTCGCTATTCACAATCCTTACAAAAACATTACTTTGCAACCCTAAATCACCCACCATATAGCCAAGATTTAGCTCCATGTGACTTCTGGCTTTTCCAAAATTGAAAGATTCGTTACGAGGAAACCGTTATGAAAGCAGAGAAGAACTTAGGGACATTGGCGGCGGTAAGGGGGGGGGGGGGAGCGGGGGCAATGGATAGTTCCGACCTGTCAATCAAACTGGGCAAATTAATTACTTTTGACTAATCAAAAATAGGCATCGAATTCACTGTGTAGTTACACTTTGCTATCCACCACATTTGCCCACAAACAAAAGACCACTCTTGATTACTTTTGTATTATATTGCGAAGGATTTTGACAAATTACGCAGAAAATCACTGAACATTTATCAGAAAAGCGGATCGCCGTTGTGCTTTGGGCACGTGCAATACAGATTGTCGTTATTCTGAACGGATTCACGGGAATTTTTTTTTTTTTTTTTTTTTTTTTTTTGTAAATTTTCCCAAAGCAAAAACCAATATGGAAAAATGTCTGCGTTGGAATTGATACATTAATTATAATCATATTTCATATATAAATACACAAAGCTGCTTTAAAATAATTACATTACTTGTTGTGCTTGTGAAAATTTTTGAATACAATTTGATGCCAGTTGTATGGTTATGTTCGAAATGTATATTTCAGTCAAAATATCGCATGCAATAAAGAAAATGTTGGGTGTATACGTGTCGTTTAATTTTGTTTTTTTTTATTACCTTGGATTGTTTGTTGTTGTTGTTTTGTTTGTTTTTTTCACAATTAAATTTGGAATATTGGAATCCTGCAGCATACTTCATTAGAGTTGATTTTGATAAAATTTTAAAAATTGAGCATTTACTTGTAATTGGTGTCAAGTTGACAAAAAATTGGGGTTTTGTTCTATTCTCTGATGGTCTGGCAACAACTACATGGTTCATTGGCACAGGTTGTTTTTCTTGGATAAATTTAATCAAATACTGTGGGCTGTGGGGTTTTGAAACCATTTCCACTCTATACATTAAGTTCTGGAATGGCCCTAATTCTATTCAATATCTATACTTGAAAATTGGATTTCGATATCATTTATTTCAAAGTTTTAAATTGAATTTTTTTAATACAATTTTTATTATGGAGATTTTTTTATATATTTTAACTTCATGAAGAGGTGAAATTGTAATAAAATAGTTCTTTTGTCTTTATTAGGCCTGAGACTATAAATAACAGCAAGCTATGTCCTGCCATTTATTGCATTTTAGTCATGCTGACTTCAAATAAAACCTTATCTCTTACAAATTACTGAATTTATATCACCTGCAAAATTGTATGACATCAATGAAGTAAGATAAAACGCGTCACACTAATTAGCGAACAAAGGTAAAAGCGAATGCAAATATATACCTCTGTCAACGTGTGTGTAGTTGCTTATTTCGACGTACTATTATTATTTCTTTCTTTTTAAGAGATTATAATAAATAATCGTTCTACATGGATCTGAATTAATTTAAATTTACTGGCTTATCAATGATATCCTTATAAAATGCTTTTATCCGTCTTAATCACAAGTCCAAAAAATATAGATGTTCCAAATGAGTTCCAATAGTCTTGAATGTCCTGATATAAAAGTGATACAATCCAGAATATCTTTGAGTAAGTTCACAAAAGTCCAAAGTAATGTAATCTTAAGTAAATAATTCCCCTCGAAATATATCTGATTTCAACGGTACAAATTATAAAATCGGACCTCAAATGGATTCCCACAGACTGATTTAAACAGGAATGAATTATTTGTTTACCAAATCTCTATTTATACACATTTTCACTTGATCTATATCTTAACAGGATGTGAAGCAATAAAATGGAAAAAAACAGTGTACCTGGCAACAAGATTGGCCTTGAATTCAAATGCTAGTAAACATTCATAGACAAGATTTAAACACATGTTTGATAGATAGATAGATAGATAGATAGATAGATAGATAGATAGATAGATAGATAGATAGATAGATAGATAGATAGATAGATGTGTGTGTGTGTGTGTGTGTGTGTGTGTGTGTGTGTGTTACACTGAGCCATTGTCAGGGCTTTGTGTTTATCTTTTAAACTGATTTTGGTACGATAAATATGTATCCGAAAGGTTTTTGCAAAACTATACTATACAACGACTAGTTACTCCTGGACAAGACGAAGCAGCACTTCTTATCAAGACCAGCATATACGTTTTTTTTACATCTGTACTGGCTTTTGTGTTTCTTCTCTAGCTAGTTATTTGGCTGCTACCAAAGGTTTCCTTTGTAGATCTGTATCTATCGATTGTCTTAACAGTCTTAAGAAATGGAACCATAAGTTTAGAAGAGCTGAAGAACAAGAGCCCATGAATGGATCTTTTTAAAAGTATCCCTAACAGAAGAAGCTGCGACCACAAAAACAAACAACTTCTTCTGTGCTGACTGCGGAAAACATTCATCCGCAAATATACGTTGCTTTGACACATAAATTCCCACACTCCCAATCAAATATTTAGAATAATTGTTCATCTACACAAATTTCACTAATGATTGCATAAATACCACCATGTTGAAGGTATTTGTAGTAGTAGTAGTAGTAGCTTGTCTTTTTTATTGTTTAATTTACCCCCCCCCCCTCCTCTTCCCCACCCCAAAAATGTTGCAGCAATTTAAAAATTAAAAAAGTCGAGTTTTATTTAAAATTTGGGCTAAATAGCAAGCTAAGTTGAATGTTAAATGAAAGAGCTTATGTTAAATGCTAAATTTCACACTTCAAATATAACTTCGCACTTTAAATATAAAGTGCGAAGCCTGGACGTACATGAGAAACTCTGTGATATAAATTAAATATTCAAGAAAACCAGTCTATAACATTTAAAACATATGTAGGACTACAAGTAAGGAAAGTGTTGCCAAATGCCAATATAGTTTTATTTATTTTAGCAATGTCACATTTCAGATGAATATCTACAGAAACGTAACACCATTTCTTTATTTTGATACTCAAGTAAAGTAAGCTTGATCATATAGTAGCTTATTGTGTCCTATAAAATCGGATAACTTTGGATAATTGGTTTTACGTGCAGCAAATAGTTACAAAATATTCAGCCACTTTTATTCATTAATACAATTAGATTATTACAACAATTAAAGGGCAATGAAATAATTAATGTTCGAAGTAGGTGTGTTTTGACTTAGATTGTGTTAAGTAAATAACATTGTGTGTAAGAGCACAATGGCTGATGAGATGTGATATTAAATAAATCCTGAAAAGACAATTTGTTCACACAATGCTGCTTGTCATTGCTACAATAACTACTACTACTACTGTAATGAAAATATAAGGTAAATCTGAGTACCTATTCAAAATTAACAAAATTGGATGCCAGCCAATACAGGGAAATACCTAGTACTTTCTGTTCAAAAAGAACGGACGCGAGGGTCTGCTGTAATTGTAATTTTTTTTTTTTAATGTTTAATCTTTTAGTAACGGTTTATTCACCTCTCTCAAGTTGTATACATTCTACTCGAGAATAAATGCTACATATAAGGGCCATTACTTATTGTATTTCTCTATGTCTCTATACCTGAAAATCAATAAAGCACGCAAACAATGCAAATGATGCGAGATAGTGGGTGTATTTGTTCCACTGTTTGGTTTAGGTCCAAAGTGGGGTTTTCCACCTTAAATTTTCATGAATATATAAAGTCAGTGCACATAATAACTAAAAAAATTATCTACCTCCACTAACACAACCACCATCACTACAAACACCCCCACTCTTACTACTACTACTATTCCTACTACTACTACAATGATACAATGGACTTAATACTATACGTAGGAGATACTTTAAATTCAGAAACGTTTGTGAGATAAAAGAAAAGAATGAATGCAAAATGCGTTTTAACAATGATTGCATTATCTGGATTTTTAATTTTAAAGTTAGAAAAGTACAGACACTACAATACTGTCATATAGATACTTTACTCGAACTTCTAGTCAAATACTTACAGTTATAGATACGTCACGCAAACTTCTAGTCAAATGCTTACAGTTAACTTGAGATAAGACGCATTATCATTTACATAATTAATTTTCGAATTCATTTTAATTTTAGTACTCATAAGAAAAACAATTTAGGACGTGTATGTGAACATTAAAACAAACCACTATCCAGGCAAGAGAGATGTATGTTTAAAATGCATGGTTATCATAGGGATGTCGCGATTAATCAAATAATCGCTATCCAAGCAAGTGAAATGTGTGTTTAAAATGCAGGGTTATCAATAGGGCTGTCGCGATTAATCAAATAATCGCTATCCAGGCAAGAGAGATGTATGTTTAAAGTGCATGGTTATCAATAGACTGTTGTGATTAATCAAGTAATCGCTTAATGAATCTATCTGGGAGCTAAAATCGATTATCGATACAAAAGTTAGGTAATCAATGTTTGCAAGAGAAACTTTACAGTCTTTACAGTTTTAAAATACATACCCATTGTTTCTTTAGTCTCAGTCATAGCAAGCTGGTGTAAGATAGTCGTTATACTATTTTCCATTTAAAAGAATGTACAAACACATGTAATTTTCTTTCCAAGGTCATATTATGTGACGGGAATAGGGACGTAACGATGTGAATAAAAATACAAATCTGTCTTTCCACCAAAGAAAGCAATGGATTGCATTTAGTTTGAACCCAGTGTTTAGTTGCGTTAAACTTGAACCATCTCCTCGTAGATATATCATATTCGGGGTGGCATCATCCAGTAAATTAATAACAATTTATTTATATAATCAACTTTGAAAATGAAGTAAACCTTATTCCCTGCAGTGCCTGGTCCAGGAAAGTTTCAATCTAATAATATGTCTATATGTCTAAATATGTTTAGATGAATATATGTTTAAATGATTACAGTTACATGTGCATGTATGTATGTATGTATGTATGTATGTATGTATGTATGTATGTATGTATGTATGTATGTATGTATGTATGTATGTATGTATGTATGTATGTTACACTAGTCGGATCCATTTAAAACAAGTCCGAGTGAAACACTCGTGATGGTACTGTCTAACTTTTTGAAGTACCATAGAGGAATAAATATGTCGTCTTTCCATCCGTCAGGATATTTGTCTCCCAGTAACCCATAGAACCTTTTTGACTGTGAACAGATACCATGATGACGAGTGGAAATTAGAAGTTGCTGTGTGAGGTTTAGGACGCGTAGACTGTCTTCCCAGAGGAAGCTAACGAGCGAAGCAACCCCTTATTCAACAGTCTCAGCAACGTTAATCCTCTATGGAGGACCTTAAGTGTAAGTGATGACATTTATTCACTTTTCTCTTATATTTTTCTTTTTCAATGAATTGTTTTAATCATTACTCCAAAAAATCGAAAAGAAGAAATATCTCATGCCTTTAAATACTATATATGAAGAATAAGAAGATTGTGTATTCATTCCAAAAGCCCAAACGGACTGTGTTGATACATTTTTTAACTTAATTCAATTGAATTGAGGATAGTACAATATACAACAAGGTATCATCGTCTAAGGTATACAATATAAAAAGAAAATGCAGCAAGAAACGAAATTACATATGCATATGGAAAAGTAATTGGCTTACCTAGCTAATTAACCACTAGGACAGGTCAATCGACTATCGCGACAACAGACATTCCAATAACCCACTAACCAGTCTAATCAACCAGGCGTGTTTAAAGTGTATCTGATTGCATTTTTACAAGTATAATTTGGTCACCTGACAAGTGTTTGTACAACCTAGTGGGTCACCTAGTAATTGTGGGTGTATAAGATGTCAAATTTCAAATCTCTATAACTTAGAGCTTTCTCGCTCAATTTTCACGAAATTTTTACTACTTACTTAAATGCATTTTCCCATCACCACGATATTATTTTTGAAAAAAAAAAGGTCAATTTTTAATAAATAGCTATGCAAATTAGAATGGCCCAACCTCCTCAAATCCGAGAAGTCCGTTTGTCGAATCCATAATTTTACTATGTCGTCATGACTGGATTTAAAACAATAATAAACCGCCATCTGACTCATTCGAGTTGGTGACTGATACTGGTTTTATCCGTTCAGGCCTTTGACTCTCACAGTGAGCAAAACCCTTCTAACCTACAATTTTTGTTTCAAACTTAAATATGTATTAATAATAACATGCTGAACTTCTCTCCGAAGACTTTCCTAGTTAATTTTGAAAAATTCTGAGCTGACAGAATTTGAGAATTTGAAGGTAAGAGGAAGGATAATAACCGAGTACACCGAATGTTTTCACCTAAAGGAAACGGTGGAGTGGGAGGGGGAGTCAAGCCCAGTGTAACCCTTATGTTTAAATTATGGATTTAAAAAAACATTTTGTGCCAAATGAAGCTGAACAACCGTTTCTCTAACCTGCCAAAATTTCAAAATCAGTAGGTCTTCGATATAAATAAGGCAACGTTATTTCTGACCATCTTATAACAATGATTCTCATAAATGCATATATTCAATAATTCACGAATAAACTCCATCCTTTTGGGGGGATATCGACAGGGTATATGGGTAGGTACGTGCAGGCAAGGCGATGAGTGCCGTATCCCAGGGACATGGGTTCGATTCCTAGTAGGGAAGGAATCATAATCATAATGTTTTAACCTGTGTGTGCGCGTGCGTGTACATGTACGTACGCGTGTGTGTGTATGTGCGTGCGTGTGTGTGTGTATGTGTGAATGCCAGAATCATCGGTTTTTCTTGTACAATTGGCGATAGAACTTCTGTGGCAAATAACCAGTACAGACGAGAACATTTTTCAATCAGATACTCTGAACTTACACCTCTTTTGAAAGTAGAGTGTTTACTTGTTATGAAACAGCTCCCGAGAGCTTTAGAATGCATACCCTATTTAGAGTTTTTTTGCAGTATATATATATATATATATATATATATATATATATATATATATATATATATATATATATATTATGTATGATGTTTATATATATATAATGTATTATGTTTATATAATATTATAAATATTTTAGGAAATTATCAATGTTTCTTGACTTTAATATTTGCTTAAACCTTAATGTTAAGTATAATGTTGAGATGTTTAGCTATTGTCCTTGAATTAGGTTGTTTACTTAGACGGTTTTGGTAAACAAGTTGTTGATTCAATTTGAGGTCAAGGTTAGTTTTGTTTACAGATAAAACTAGAATTTCCCTTAGAGTTGTGTGTTAAGAGTCACATACACCATAATATTCTAGAACATTCTGTCATGTGACCTATCTTTATATATATACCATGTTTAGTGGACAGTTTTTCAGTTTCGACTTTAAGATCAGTCTTTAAAGAGCCATTACAGTTGTGAAAAATCATTCCAAATTCAGAGAGAGGAATTATTTAAAATATTCATTGGCTATAAAAGTGCTCATAGACTTTTGGGTTTTTGGGTTTTGAATTGATGATTTTGGGATTTACGTGAACTTATTAAAAAATATTCTGGAGTACTTCATTATAGCACATCAGGACATTAAAGACTATTGGCACATCAACATATTCTAGGATACAGTCATTCATTCTATATGTAGGACTTGTGATTAGGACACTTAGGATTATTGGATTATTTGGATTTTAATTCACGTTACTGGAAGTGTCTTTTGAATTTTCACTTTAATTGTCTACAAATAAATTGCTTGTTGATTTTTACTTGATTTGTTGTTTTCATTTGCTTTCTGTTACATTTTGCTTAGACCATAGAGTCGTAACAATATATATATTCCAATAATTTAAACTGCAGATGATACTTTTATTGATAAACATGACGTTCCTTCTTAAAAGAGCGCTCAATAATAATGCAGTAAATTTCTCAGAGGCAATGGCAGAAGCTACATTACAGGGGATGTGTTTTGCCGCTTTTAACCGGGACTATGGTTCGGACAAAATCGTCACTCATACGTTTTGGTCAATGTGGTTCAGATGACATCTAAACATGAATCCTTTTATTTCATTAGAACACCCGAAAACAAGCTGAAACAATTTTCTTGTCACAGCACCAAAACATTTCAGATGTTCAGACGGACGACCATATTGACAAGTTATTAATATTCAAAACGAATGTAACACTTATATTTTGTAGGCAGTTCTATAATAGGATACAGAAGCAAAAATTGACTGCATCTTAAATATTCCTAACAGAAAAGTAATGACAGAATTAAATCACATTTAAACACGGCCATCTATATTTACACTAATGAAAATAAGAAATATCATGTACCGTGTCCCCTTTCACTCAGGTGAAAAAAAGCTTTTAAATTTTGTAAACGTTGATTTGATTAGATTTTTATGTATTCTTTCATTTATTCGCTGTTATTTAGTTTCTGTTCGTTTTGTTTGTTTTTTTTTTTCTACTTAGAGAATACCAATATGTACAATTTCAATTATCTAAACTCCACTAACAAGGGATTTAACAAAATTAAAACCTTTCTTGATGTAAAATTTCCTTTTTAACGTCTGACATAGCTTTCTATAACAAGCTTGTCTTCATCATACTTGTTCACTTGTTATGAATTAAACATAATGCATACTGAATGTTATTTGCTAGATAGGTCCTACTTAGTGTGAAAAGAGAGAATATATCTCTTTTTATTCTCATACAAAGGACGAATATCAATACATTTTAATGTTATTTCTTTCACTTAAATAGAAAATATTATATGCTGATTATTTTAACAAAACACAACATAACATTATGAAATATAAACTATTATTCAATTCAGAAATGTCAAGACCCTTTGCAATCAGTACAAATAATAAGATAATTATAACTGCATTATATAAACGTCAAGCACGTAAGTATCTATATGTCCTCTAGTCTGAATAAAATCCAGGTCTATTTATAATAAGTAGATTTGTCATGTACAGATAAGGTCCATGTACTGGTGACTTTTGGAATTCCCTGTCCACTTATTTTTAGCAAACTATCAGATAAATCGTTACATTTCGTGTCAGGGAGAGTTAACCCTAAAAATGATATGTTCCGAATTACTATTTTTACACTTTCCTACGTGCGAAAACTGTATGATCTATAATCTGTGTGTGTGTGTGTCCCCGAATCTTTACAGAAGCTGGGAACCAGGATGGATATGACATCTCTAGTCTCTAGATGGCTTTTGTAACTTCGCTGTTGTTTGTCTTGTCGCAATAAACTTACCCTTTGTAGCCACCCAGCAACGATACGACTCTGATATCGACAGGTGATAAAAATCAAACTTTGAAAATAATCAGCAGAACTTCAGTTCCCACGTAAAGCTAATGCTGACAAACTTGATTTTCAGTAACTATTATCGAGTCCTTTTGGGTCTCTTGTACAAATCTGAATTCTTTTTTAATCGGAATGAGTATGTTTTCCACATACTGCTGTGAAAGATCTTCCGCCCACAGCGCACTTGTACTATTTTGTTAAATCGTAAGGAGTCCACAAACACACAAAACATTCATATTCAATTAAAAAGACAAATAATTAGATGTGATAAAGTTTTATATGTACAGAGGTAAATATTCGCAATCAAGATGTGTAATAAGATATACGACATAAAATATGTATTACCGTCGGATATTCTAAACAATTAGCACAAGCTCTGTACAGCTTGTTTGGTTTTTCTGGGGGTTTTCCTTCTTTTTTTTCCAGTCTAGCACAAACAGAAGAACAAAAACATTCTAGCGGGAATAAAATGTATGCTTATCACACACCCAATAGCATTACCATACTTACACACACACACACACACACACACACACACACACACCTTAAAATTAAAATAAACATAGAAATTGACATATTTTAAAACCCATACGCTTTACTAATATGCATAGTTCTCCTGTGAATGGCATTGCATACACGTACACACACACATTCCGTTGAATTTCCTTATAACTTTACCTTATATTAAATTTAATCCACGTATAAATTTTTCAGCAAGCCACCGTATATCCATTAATGAAAGTGTTCATGCTTGTGTTCCTTATTCAGTCACAATCAAAAGATCTATACATGAATATGAATCGGGTATGAAGATATACAATTGATATAGATAGACAGGCAGTATGACAGACAGACACACAGAAAGAGATACTTACATGCATAAACGGACAGACAGACTGACAACATGCAATAAAAATAGAAAAATATACAACATACATACATACATGACATAGACGGACAAGCAGATATATTTGCAAAAATAAAATTTACATTATATTAAACTCTTTGTGTTTGTTTTGTTTGTGGTTGTTTTGGGTTTGTCAATACCTGCCTTAAAAATCTTACCCCTTGTTCGACATTATCTTTGCGGTATGTGTTGTTATGTGCTTGATCTTCTAGCGGGCGAGAAATACTTGTATTAGGATTGTTAAATATGGCCATTCAAAGTAATGTATGTACACCTAATTATTGGTTTTGTTGTAGGAACAAGACTTCGAGTCTCCACCGTATATAATAGTATATACAGGCACTCTTGGGGTTGGATCTAGTTTTGACAAAAGAAACCATTTAATTTTGCTACATTACAGGTGATGTGTTTCACCGTATATAACAGTATGTACAGTCACTCTTGGAGTTGGAGCTCGCCCGATAGTGACAGCTTTGACAATAGAAACCACTTACTGTTATTGATAAACATGACGTTACTTGGGAAAAGAGCGCTCAATAATAATGCAGTAAATTTCACAGAGGCAAGGTCAGACGCTACATTACAGGTGATATGTTTTGACGCTATTAACCGGTTGAAAAGTTAAACAGACCGATGGTAGTCCCCAACTACTCCTGATTTATATGATACAAAGAGGTTATATACTCTGTAGTGAAAAGCATAGGGGAATTTACAGAAAGAATTTACCAGGGACACTGAAAATTCCAAAACAAAGTTAATATAAGTCAATATGAATTGTAACTTTGTTTCAAATCCTACTCAGGTAGGGTTCGAGTCTATGAAAAATGTATAGAATTTACACATCTGTTGATAGGCTGCCCGAAGTAAAGTAAAAGATAATTCTACATATATATATATATATATATATATATATATATATATATATATATATATATATATGTGTGTGTGTGTGTGTGTGTGTGTGTGTGTGTGTTTCTTTCAGTGCCCGCTTACAGGTATGAATAGAAAATGATCTAAGTAACTCAGTAGTAACAAAGTAATTCAGTAGTAACAAAGCGCAAAGTTGAACACTTTTGTGAAACCTCTTTTAGACCACAATTAAATACTTCACAAAAATATATCTGGGGTCAGCTTAATGAGAAAATAAAATATCCTTTATATTGCATGTCTTATAAAATACAGGTTTCCTACGAGTGCGACAGGAAACATTTCGGAGCTAAGAACCTTCGAAAGTTTTTATCCTAACTTCACAACAAGTAAAATCAGTGTCTAACAATAGAGCTCGACGCTTATAAATTGCCAAGAAATGCAAAGAAATGGTTAAAACAACTTCAAGATTGCAATTACTGGATGTTAAACAACAATTGTGACGACCATAATGACTGGGATAATAATGATTATCCCCGCGCTTTTAGTATCGCAGCAGTCAGACTGTGTTGCTGCACCTCAGTGCGTGCTGGATGGGGGGGGGGGGGGGGGGTACAGCATTACTACTGGTCCATGTTTGTTTGCTTCACAGATATACATGCGAATATATTGTCATCATCGTGATTTCATACCAATTATCATAACGATTTTCTTCTTCTTTATTTCTTCTTTACATTAAATCCTCTCTTTCTTGTATTTTGTCATATTTAGGCGTTTATATGAATCCTTTCTTTATTTCCTCTTGTTATCCGAGGAATTAACGTATTTTGCTATTATAATGTACTTATACTTTTCTACTTATCTTTAACCCGAGCTGAAATTACGTGATATACATATCTCGAGTATCTTCATTGTTTATTCTTGGAACTTTGCCAAGTATGATAGAAAATCGATAAAATGGTCTTAATGACATCAACTTACATTTACGATCAATAACTACTCCATTTAACATTTTAAAAAAACTCCACCTGACTGGTTTTCAGATACTAGTACTTAATAAGATCCATCTATGTAAAGACATTCTAAGGATTCCTAACTTACTTGCTCATCTTCATCTCTTTTGGACATATGGTCGCAACTACCCTGCACCACCTGTCTCGGTTGTTTGCAATCTTCTCTGCCTCCGTTGTGAAATATCATCTTTTTTAATTCTGCATTGATGGTTCTACCCCAGGAAGACGAAATTTCGAGTGATCTTTGGTACATGCCCTAGTCATCTCATTCTAACCTTCCTCCTCCACACGATCTCAAAGACGATATCTTCTAACCTTGTCCCCTCAAATAGATCTTGATTACAGATGTCCTTTGTCCAAAAGATACGTTAGATTGCAATGAATGCTTTGTAAAATAGTCTACCAAATATATATATATATATATATATATATATATATATATATATATATATATATATATATATATATATATATATATATATATATATGTATGTATGATATTAGCAAGATAAATCTTGTAACTTGACTAAAAAAAGTATTTTCCAAATGATTCTTAGGATAATTTCATAAAACTTGACCCTGGATAAAATAGTATGAACACACTTTAAATTTTTTTATCTTGACGTGACGGGGAGCGTCACTCCAAAATGAATTCAGGTAAATGTCACAGATGTCTAAGACATTTTATAATTTTTTATTTATTTATTTATTTTTTACAGTAGATAATAATTCTTCCCCCCTCTCTTTCTCTCTCTCTCTCTCTCATTTGAGTATGTGTGCAAAATCGATAGTGAAGCAAAAGCTATGAAAATGTTTTCTCTAAAATACTGTTTTGTTCTATATTCTATATTACCATGATTTTAAAATATTATTTTAGGACTATTATAAACTGTTTTATGTTACTAACTATTTATAAAGGAATAACCTTAGTTACTTGCCTTTCCAAGTTATTCACCAGTGTTTTAAAATGAGAGATCAGCTATATGGGTAGATAAATACATATATATTATTATCACAGTGATGTGATCTTGATTGCTAGATCACGTCGAGTTGTCAGCATCAGTAAATCCGGATCATTACGAGACAGCTGATTTTTGAACAGCTGATATGCGTATGAATATCAGTTTTATGAATGAAGCGTGTGTAGCAACAGTCACTCATTTTCACTGACTGTTATGTATGATGTTTATATAATATTATAGATAGTTTAGGAAATTATAAATGTTTCTTGACTTTAATATTTGCTTAAATCTTAATATTGTTTATCCGAAAAAACATGTTTAACTAGTGTCCATGAATTAGGTTGTTTACTTAAGATTTGAGCTAAAGGATAGTTTTGATAAACAAAATGTTTACTCAATTTGAGGTCAAGGTTGATTTTGTTTACAGATAAAACTGGAATTTCCTTAGGAGTTACCTGTCAATGGTCACACAAACATTTATTATTCTAGAATGTTCTGTCATGTGACCTATCTTTATATATACCATGTTTAGTGGACAGTTTTTCAGTTTTCGACATTACTATCAGTCTTGTAAAGAGCTATTACAGTTGTGGAAAGTCATTCAAAATTCTGAGAGAGGAATTATTTTAAAATATTCATTGAATTATAACAGTGCTCAGAGAATTTTGGATTTTGGATTTTAAATTAATGATTTTGGGATTTATGTGAACTTATTCAGAGATATTTTGGAGTACTTCATTTTGACATCAGCATATTAAATACTGGTACATCAGGACATTAATGATCATTGGAACATCAATACATTCAAGGATACAGCCGTGTATTCGGAACATTCTATATTTAGGACTTGTGATTAGGACACTAATTCTTATTGGATTATTTGGATTTTAATATACATTACTCTAAGTGGGGTTTTTTTTCATTTTTTTTTCATTTTAATTATCTAGAAATAAATTGCTTTTCGATTTTTACTTGATTTGTTGCTTTCACTTTCTTTCTGTTACATTTTTCTTAGACCATAGAGTCGTAACACTGACATACATACAAACACATAGATACAGACATAAAGATTGATAAACACAATAGGGAGATATAAATATCCATACATACACACACATATATATAT
Organism: Margaritifera margaritifera; assembly: GCA_029931535.1. Lineage (NCBI taxonomy): Eukaryota > Metazoa > Mollusca > Bivalvia > Unionida > Margaritiferidae > Margaritifera > Margaritifera margaritifera. The sequence goes on along the minus strand of JAQPZY010001530.1, from coordinate 3,486,317 downwards.
ATATATATATATATATATATATATATAGAGTGAGAGAGATTAACATACATACATACATACATACATACATACATACATACATACATACATACATACATACATACTAGTTGATAGGAAATAGGTTACCCTTTCCTAGTTAAGTTCGTCAACGGACTAGTAATAGCGGCAACATTTGGAACGAATTTCCTGTAAAAACCATATTAACCCAAGGAACGATTGAATCTTTTTCTTAGTTTCTGGTCTAGAAGCGTATCTTATATATATATATATATATATATATATATATATATATATATATAGATATATATATATATATATATATATATATATAGAGAGAGAGAGAGAGAGAGAGAGAGAGATTAACATACATACATACATACATACATACTAGTTGATAGGTATGTGATAGATAGATTGAGAAGTAGATATATTTGCAAAGTGTAAAGTTTAGACCACCACTTCGTTGTTTCTGTTTTGCTCGACATTACCTTTACGATCTGTGTGTAGAATGTCGTATGGTTGATTTTCTAGCGGGTGAGAAATAGCAGGAGGGTAAATATCACCATTCAAAGTGATTCATGTACACTTACGTGTTCTTGGTTTGCTGTGACAACAAGATTTCCAAACATCACCGTATAGAACAGCAAGTAAAGACATTCACACTTCGGGTTGGAGTCCATCTGACTGTGATAGTGTTGAAAATATAAATCACTCAATACAAATTATTTTGTCAAACTTTATTCCCATTTCTCAAATGACAATATTTTTCTTTGAAACAGCTCTCGGATATATGCATGCTTCCGGAATAATTTTATACCATATCTTGCCTTATCTATTTTTACACACTTTAGTTCTATTAATTAAATATCCGCAAACATTTAACTCTCAGATGCTTAACACTTCTGATATATAGTTCCAAAACATTTTATAAACAGCTGATCACAAATATCAGAAGTAATAAACATTAATGTCATAATGAGTCCTCTCTCTCTCTCTCTCTCTCTCTCTCTCTCTCTCTCTCTCTCTCTCTCTCTCTCTCTCTCTCTCTCCATTATTATACACAAGCAGTGTTGCTGATGAAACACACAGATTTACAGACTACATGCTATTACATAAGTTCAAACATTATTCGCTAAAATGATAAAAAAAAAATGTTTACATATTAAAGTCGAAGGAAGTCTACAATAATAAATTAGTTTTTATTTCGTAGTACCACCCCCTCCCAATAAATGATTAAAATTATAACTTCCTAAATGGATTATCACAATTTTTTTTATTAAATCTTAAAATGAAGAAATTAATTTTACAAAAACCTTGATTTACTGTTATGTCTCCACCCTACCACACCACACCCAGTGCAAAAGAAGATTTTGATAATTAAGTTTTTCCATGGATAAGGAAAGTACCCTATGAATCTGTAGTATTCATGTCACTATTTTCAAACCTTGGTCTTTCTTATTAGACGTCACCATATTTCTGTTTCAAGACGTCAACATCGTCCCTGCTAAAAACACAAATATAAGTCGATATTCGTTCATTTGAAGTACTGATTTACTCACTACTTATCGCTATTTGCTCCTGCAACTTTAATGATAAATACAATGTTAAAACACTCCCCTCTTCAGAAAAGAAAGATTTTTTTTCTACCTTCAAAGGAATTCCAGTAATTTGTTTTCCATTTTCTGAGCCATATTTAACATAGAGACAAGATTTTATTTATTTCCATTTCCACAGTTGGACTGTGGGATACCAAAATAAAAAAAAGAAAAAAACGATCTGCATATAAGTACATAAGTGGCAGATAGTGTAATACATGAATACATGAACATGGTTAAAATATTTAAAATTGAAGTATAGACATCTTCGGAAGCAAAAACCATAACTGTCACAATCGAGTGCCAATAATACATTAGAAATACTTTCATTCACACACCTTCACCCCCACCACTTCTACACACCTTCACCCCCACCGCTGCCACACACCTTCACTCCCACCACCGCTACACACAATCACACACATTCTTGTATCGAAGAAGAAGCGGGAAGAAGATTCATCTGGAAAAACTAAAACTCAAATGTAGCAGTTTTTTAAATATAAAAACAACACTTATTTTGGGCAAATAATGATAGTCATCATCATCACCATTATCACCATCGTCATCTTCATAATCTTCATCATCATCATTAGCAGTTGTTAATATATAGAATATTATTTTCCTTTTCAAAAACTGCCAATATATAAACACCTAAGTTGCGAATAATTATATTATTTTCTGAAGTTACAAGTTCAATAAATTTAAACATATTTGATCTTTTCCAGTAATACGCACACACACACACACACACACACATATATATATATATATATATATATATATATATATATATATATATATATATATATATATATATATATATATAAAATCTTTAAATCTTTATGTACCTGACACTCTAAAATAAAATCAAATTCATCAACCAGTGTATTGTATATGGAACATAGTCTTTCTTATACGGTTTGTATGGTCTTGCCAATCTATCAGCATTGTTACGACTCTATGGTCTAAGAAAAATGTAACAGAAAGAAAGTGAAACCAACAAATCAAGTAAAAATCAACAAGCAATTTATTACTAGATAATTAAAATGAAAAATCAAAAAAGTCACTTACAGTAATGTGTTTTGAAATCCTAATAATCCAATAAGAATGATTGTTCTCATCACAAGTCCTAAATATAGAATGTTCCGAATTCACGGCTGTGTCCTTGAATGTTATGATGTGCTAATGGTCTCCAAAGTCCTGATGTACTAGAAATCTTGATGTGCTGATGTCAAAATGAAGTATTCCAAAATCTCTGAATAAGTTCAGTTAAATTCCAAAATCATCAATTAAAAATCCAAAATCCAAAAGTTTATGAGCACTGTTATAATCCAATGAATATTTAAAATAATTCCTCTCTTTGAATTTGGAATGAATTTTCACAACTGTAATAGCTCTTTACAAGACTGATGGTAATGTCAAAACTGAAAAAATGTCCACCAAACATGGTATATATAAAGATTGGTCACATGACAGAATGTTCTAGAACATGAGTCATCTTAATGGAATTCTAACTGTAAACAAAATTCAACCTTGACCTTCAAATTGAGAAAACATATTGATCAAAACAACCTAATTCAAGGACACTAGTTAAACATGTTTTTCCTGATAAACATTAAGATTTAAGCAAATATTAAAGTGAAGAAACATTTACAATTTCCTAAAATATTTCTAATATTATATAAACATCATACATAACACCTCCCCTCATAAAGAAAAAGAAAGATTTATATAATAAAGCTTTCTTTTGAATATACATCTAATACTACAATAACCAAAATTACATAAGAACATGTTTTATGATACTGGACTTACTTACATCAAGCAATATTACATTTCTAGGCACGTGAGAGTGCATCTGCAATCACATTGTCTTTTCCCCTGATGTGTCTAATGTCAATGTTATATTCTTGCAATATCAAACTCCATCTCAACAATCTCCGATTTTTATCTTTCATTTTGTTGATGAAAGTAAGGGGATTGTGATCACTGTACACAATAATTGGAGAAAGAGCTGAGGTAACATACACTTCAAAATGCTGTAAAGCCAATATCAAAGCCAAACATTCCTTCTCAATTGTGGAATAATTTTTCTGGTGCTTGTTTAGTTTTTTAGAAAAATAACACACAGGGTGATCCACACCACTTTTGTCTTCCTGAATCAATACTCCACCAACCCCTACATCACTTGCATCAACAGATAATTTAAATGATTGGCTCAAATTTGGTGCAGAAAGAACTGGTGCATTCTTAAGCATGGCCTTTAACTTGTCAAAAGATTCCTGACACTTGTCAGACCAATGAAATTTGGTTTTCTTACTCAATAAACTTGTCAAAGGTTCAGCAATTTTGGAAAAATTGGAACAAAATTTCCGATAATATCCAGCCATACCTAGAAATCGCATCAGTTGCTTTTTACAAATTGGAACTTGAAATTCAGAGATAGCTTTGACCTTAGCTTCTATAGGTTTAACTTGACCTTGTCCCACAATATGTCCTAAAAATGTGACACAAGCATGGCAAAACTCACTTTTGCTCAAATTAATTGTCAGATTCGCATCACTGAGTCGATCGAAGAATTTTCGAATGGTTTCCAAATGATCTTCCCAGGTGTTGTTGTAGATAATGACGTCATCGATATAAGCGTCACAATTATCAAGACCAAATGTTATCATGTTCATCAGACGTTGAAACGTTGCAGGCGAATTTTTCATTCCAAACGGCATGACTCTATATTGATAAAGTCCATCTGGAGTTGCAAATGCTGAAATTTCTTTTGCCCTTTCCGTCAGTGGAATTTGCCAGAATCCTTTTAAAAGGTCAAACTTGGTGCCATATTCCGCATTTCCAATTTTATCAATGCAATCGTCCATTCTTGGGATTGGAAATGAATCAGTTTTGGTGACACTGTTGACTTTTCTATAGTCAGTACACATACGGAATGTATTATCTGGCTTGGGAACAAGAATACATGGTGAACTCCAGTTACTTTTACTTGGTTCTATGAAATCATTCTCCAGTAAATACTGAATTTCTTTCTTCAGATAGTTCTGTTTGAGAGGATTCATCCTATAAGGATGCTGTTTCACAGACGCAGAATCTACAATGTCAACGTCATGATAAATTTTACTTGTTCGTGTTGGAACATCAGGAAACAAGTGCTCATATTCATGTAATAGCTGTTTTAGTTCATTTCTTTCCTGTTGTTGTAGATGTGAAAGTTTCTGGTCTAGGTTGTTCAATATTTCTGAATTCCGAAGACTGGTTATACCAGAGTCACTATAGTCTGATCGTATTCCATCGTTGATATCTTCACTGTGTGGGACAGGTACAACTAAATTAACAGAATAATTAGCTGAGCTATCTCTGTCAAAATATTCCTTTAACATATTTATATGACAAAGTTGTTTCTGTTTCCGTCTCCCAGGAGTGTTAATGATATAATTTGTCATTTACTTTCTTTTCAACGGTATAAGGACCATAAAATTTAGCCTGAAGAGGATTTTGAGTTATGGGCAAGAGAGCCAGAACTTTGTCACCAGGTTTAAAACTCCTTTCCTGTGAATTTCTGTCATACCTTAATTTCATTTTTGACTGAGTAGTGTGAAGATTAGTTCTTGCTACTTCACAGGCCTTTGACAACTTGTATTTGAAATCAGAGACATAATCAAGAAGATTAATCTTTGAATCTTCATTTGAAAGAAGTTTCTCTTTCAATAATTTCAATGGTCCACGGACAGTATGACCAAAAACTAGTTCAAAGGGACTAAAACCCAACGACTCTTGAACTGATTCCCTAACAGCAAACAACAACAAATGAACACCCTCATCCCAATCCTTTTCTGTATCAAAGCAATATGATCGAATCATATTCTTCAAAGTTTGATGAAATCTTTCCAAAGCACATTGACTTTCAGGGTGATAGGCAGAAGATTTAAACTGTTGGATGCCTAATTCATGCATAACTTGTTGGAAAATTCCAGACATAAAATTTGACCCTTGATCCGACTGGACAGATTTGGGAAGGCCAACAAGTGTAAAAAACTTCACCAAAGCTTTCACAATAGTTTTAGTTTTTATATTTCTCAGAGGAATTGCCTCTGGAAATCTTGTAGATGCACACATGATGGTCAACAAGTATTGGTTGCCTAACTTGGTTTTAGGTAAAGGACCAACACAGTCTACCATTATTCTACTAAATGGTTCATCAAATGCAGGAATAGGTTGTAAATGAGCCTTAGGTATTTTCTGATTGAGTTTTCCTACCATTTGACAAGTGTGACAAGATCTGCAGTATTTAGAAACATCACTTTTGAGTTTCGGCCAATAAAAATGATTCAAGATCTTGTGATAAGTCTTACGGACTCCTAAATGACCAGCCAAAGGAGTTTCATGGGCTAAATTAAGAATTTCCTGTCGATATGACTTAGGAACAACAATTTGATAGCTCACTGACCACTCGTCACCAGCGGGTACATCAGGTGGTCTCCATTTCCTCATAAGGACCCCATTTTTCACAAAGTAACACACTGGAACTTGTGTGGCTTCAGTTTCACTAATAGCCCTCTGAAACAAACAAGATATCTCGGGATCTTGCTCCTGTTCAACGACAAGAGATTGTCGTTGGTCACCCTGAGTAGAACAAAGAGAATGAGTTGCCAAAAGAGGATCACTGTGATCAATACCATTTGATTGATCAATACCTGAGGAAAAAGTGACCTCATCAAAAGACTGACCAATACATGTGTCAGCTAAAGGAATAATATCCTGATCAACATCACTCTCAAGAGCTCTTTTTGCCATAGCTCTAGTAACTGCACAAGCAGGGTACAAATCAGGGATTTCAGTTTCGACAGGATCAACTTTCTGATCCAAACAAGGCTTGTCAGTTACAAGTGGATTAACCACAACCTTATCTCCAGCTAGGTCATTGCCTAGTAATAAATGAACACCCTCTATGGGTAAAGAAGTCACTGCCCCAACAGTCACAGGTCCAGAAACTAAGTCTGATGCCAAATTTACACAATGAAGAGGAACATTTACAAAGCCGCACTCTACTCCCTGAACAAGAACACTTTCACTTGAAGAAGACTCCTCAGACAAAGGCAAAGTACCTGATAATAAAAGACTCTGAGAAGCTCCAGTGTCCCTTAATATTTTAATTGGGATAGGTTTGGCAGAATCACCAATAAGTGATATAGAACCTTCTGACATGAATGGTTCATAAGCCTCCAAAATAGAATCAGACTGGGGTTTGTTTGACCCAACAAATGTATTGCTTTCAATACAAGACCGTGACCTTGACCTCGTAGAAATAAGAGCATTTGGAAAAGCTCTGTCTTTACTCTGTTGCTTATTTTTCAACTTGAAGCAATCAGAAATAACGTGCCCTTTCGTTTTACAATAAGTGCACGTAGGAAGAGATAAGGATTTCTGATCAGTCTTATCAGATGTTTGATTCCTAACAGTTGTGCTGTTGTGAAATTTGGAAGTACTCGAATGAGATTGAAATGGTTTTTTACCAGAAAACTGCTGAGAGGACGACTTACTGCCAAATGAAATTTTGTGAGTCAAGGAATAATCATCAGCCATACGAGCAGCATTTTCCAAAGTTTCCACATTCTGCTCGTCAAGATCGGTTTTAACATCACTATGGATGCACCTCTTGAACTCTTCAATTAATACGAGCTGTCGGAGGTTATCATAACCTTGATCAACTTTCTTGGCTGAGCACCACCTATCAAATAGTTGTTCTTTATCCCTTGCAAATTCGACATGAGTTTGTCCAGTTTCTTTTCTACAATTCCTAAACCTTTGTCGATATGCCTCTGGTACCAACTCATAAGCTTTCAAGATGTAATCCTTAACCACATCATAATCAGTGCTTTGTTGTACTGACAGTGAAGTGTAGACTTCACGAGCTTTGCCAATAAGTACACTTTATAATAACAAAGTCCAATGCTCTCTGGCCATTTCAAGTTTTCAGCTATTTTCTCGAAATGAAGAAAGTATTTATCTACTTTTTTTCCTGAAAAGGGGGTACTAACCTAATATATCTAGTAACATCAAAACCTGAACTTGTTTTTGAAGGAGTGGAGTGTGCTCTGTTTGCCAGTTCTAATTCTCTTAATTTAAATTGCATTTCCCTTTCTTCTCTTTCTCTCTCTCTCTCTCTGCATCTCCCTCTCCTGTTTCTCTCTCTCCATCTGCATTTGTATCTGCCTCTTTTCCTTCTGCATTTGTATCTGCCTCTCTTCTTTCTCTCTCTCCATCTGTATCTGCATTTGCCTCTCTTCTTTCTCTCTCTCCATCTGCCTCTCTTCTTTTTCTCTCTCTCTCTGAATCTGAAGCTTTGCCAATTCTAAATCCATCTGGTTCTTTAACTCTAATTCCCTTAATTTCCTGTCAGAACCAGATACAGGCTTTCTCTTCAAACTTAAGGCACTATTTTCAAAAATTCCCTTTCCAACTAAATACTGAATTAAAATAATCTTTATTTCCTGTTTTGTCAATGTTACTTTTGCCTCAGATAGACTGTATTTTCTGGCAAGCTCGAGCAACTCATCCTTTCTCATGCACTCTAACCCCTCCTGGGTAGGTTTTGAAATGAAATTCTGAACATTAGATGCCATTGTAAATGCTTGTTGGTTTCACACAAAAACATTTCTCTATTTTAAAATCTTTGCCAAAGACAAAAATAATTCAGAGACAAAATCAATATGAATTTCAAAGATAAATTTAATATCTCTAATATGCTTTAATGAAATTCAGATCCCAGAAGACGAGCCCCCAATTTCTGTTACGACTCTATGGTCTAAGAAAAATGTAACAGAAAGAAAGTGAAACCAACAAATCAAGTAAAAATCAACAAGCAATTTATTACTAGATAATTAAAATGGAAAATCAAAAAAGTCACTTACAGTAATGTGTTTTGAAATCCTAATAATCCAATAAGAATGATTGTTCTAATCACAAGTCCTAAATATAGAATGTTCCGAATTCACGGCTGTGTCCTTGAATGTTATGATGTGCTAATGGTCTCCAAAGTCCTGATGTACTAGAAATCTTGATGTGCTGATGTCAAAATGAAGTATTCCAAAATCTCTGAATAAGTTCAGTTAAATTCCAAAATCATCAATTAAAAATCCAAAATCCAAAAGTTTATGAGCACTGTTATAATCCAATGAATATTTAAAATAATTCCTCTCTTAGAATTTGGAATGAATTTTCACAACTGTAATAGCTCTTTACAAGACTGATGGTAATGTCAAAACTGAAAAAATGTCCACCAAACATGGTATATATAAAGATTGGTCACATGACAGAATGTTCTAGAATATGAGTCATCTTAATGGAATTCTAACTGTAAACAAAATTCAACCTTGACCTTCAAATTGAGAAAACATATTGATCAAAACAACCTAATTCAAGGACACTAGTTAAACATGTTTTTCCTGATAAACATTAAGATTTAAGCAAATATTAAAGTGAAGAAACATTTATAATTTCCTAAAATATTTCTAATATTATATAAACATCATACATAACAGCATCTACTTCCGATCTATTAGATGACACACTTAATCAAGCTATAGGACTTCTACACTGTGAAATCTATTACATGACACACTTAATCGAGCTATAGGACTTCTACACTGTGAAATCAATTACACACCACACTTAATCGAGCTATAGGACTTTTACACTGTAACATCGAGTAGATAACACACTTAATCAAGCTATATGACTTCTACTTTAAAATCTATTAGATGACACACTTAATCGAGCTACAGGACTTCTACACTGTGAAATCTATTAGATGACACACTTAATCGAGCTACGGGACTTCTACACTGTGAAATCTATTAGATCACACACTTAATCGAGCTACAGGACTTCTACACTGTGAAATCTATTAGATGACACACTTAATCGAGCTACAGGACTTCTACACTGTGAAATCTATTAGATGATACACTTAATCGAGCTATAGTACTTCTACACTGTGAAATGTGAACATTATCACGATACACTGTAGCATGAAATGAAGCAATATTAACATAAAAAGAACATCTATTAGTATACCGTAACCATTCCATCCAATTTTGAATACAATTATCAGTCAATTTTTGTTTGAAAGTACCCAGAAATATGTCAGTACCGTCCACCCCTTTATTGATTCACACTAAATAAAATCCCAGTCTCGACAACAAATCTATAACTAAATAAGCCCAGTTTAATTTATGTGGTAACCTTCATGAATTATCCAGCATCATCTTATAACTCTACCTTGTGTACTTTCCATCTTGAGAAGTCACAATGCGAAACGAGTATTTGAAAACAATATATGTTCGCAATAAAAGAAGTTCTTACAAAGTCACCATACAATAATTTTGTGTGTTTCTCTGAACTTTTAATGACCTTTTAACGAAACTCTAAGCGTATTATTTCAATATCATTAGCGGGTATAAAACTCCATAATTCCCAAACATTATTATCGGTTGTCGATATTAACTTCTCTAACAGGCTCATTAAATGCCGAACCGTCAAAGTTGTAAATCTATAAATCACTCGGACATCACCTGAGATTTTCACATACTAGTATGACTGTGGATAAGGTCCGAGTCAATAAATTGATTTCATCAACCCAAAACAGGACTTTTACCCGTATGTTAAAAAAATTATGTACATCCGGGTGCGTCATGGAGGTAATGGAGCTACAAATCAGTGTTATATACTGTAGTGTTATATATGGTAGTGTAGACTAGGAAATTCACTCTTTACCTTGTAGGTAACTCTATTTCACCATTATACAAATTATACAAATCAGTGTTACATACTGTAGTGATATATATGGTAGTGTAAACTGGGACATTCACTCTTTACCTTGTAGGTATTATACATTCAAATCTAGAAGCTATTTGTGTACATTATTGTTCATTTTTACTGCGAGGACAAGATGGGAGATTTTATTTATCGCGTCTTATTTTTGAAAAGAATATGCTGGAAAATAAATCATATCCATATGTGTTGCATAATAATATCAATTATAAGCAACATTGAATATTTTAATTGGAGATTTAAAAAAATAAATAATAATAATAATAAATAGTATTGATAATACCGATTGAACAGTTAAATATACCCCTGTCACGCCCCAACGATTCCTGATGCTAAGGATACCGAAACACTGTGTACTGTGTATTGCAAGGCAGATCAAAGGGGGGATTTGAACGAAGCGCTAGACTCTTGTAGACAAGATGTCCGAGGTAACGTAGAATATCATTTTATCTAGTTTTACATTAATATTTCGGGTTTTTACAATGTCCAATTACCAGCATGACAAGTAAAATAGTTTTCTCAAAAGAGCTTTGCAAAAGTTATCACATTTGTGCGCTCCTTTAAGATCACCACTGAATATGGTCCACGTTCATCTCTGAAAAGATAAGTGTACCAAGAGATGGGCCAGTTTAAGGAAGTATTTAGGAAATATACATGTCTTACTAGAGATATCTTTCCTAAGAGTGTTCTACTAAACATTTCACACATGAAAACCTTCGTGAGTTTTTCCTAACTTTACGACAGTTCATTTGATGTCTTATAATAGAGTTCTACGTGATGTCTTGACTTATGAATTACCAAGAAATCAAAATGATGATTGCGGACCCACCCACCCACTCATCCACGTTTGTAATATAGCAGCACTCAGACCGTATTCCTTCCCTCCGTGCGTGCGGGTGGGGATTGAAGGGGAAAAAAAGGACATCGTGTTCTCTAAGATTTCTGGTCCATCCTTGCATGACGATTTTCTTAAATGAAATCTATCAGAAATGCTTGATGATACATATTTCTGGTATCTCCATTGTGTTCTCACTGCGCTTTGCCAAGTACAGTATGTTAGGAACAAGGTAGGGAATATAATCATATCAAAATGTAGACTAGGCCTGCCCAGACTGTTGTAGAATTTGCATAGAGAATTTGCAGATATCAGTCTAGGAAAAAACGGCTAAAACTACGCTCCCGTGTGGTTTGTTTACATCTGGTGGATGCATTTTGATCTCTTTCCTTGCGAAATCGTTGACATCATCGAGATTATACAGCTAAATTATTTTAACAACACTCTTCCTTACTGGTTTTTATTTTTCATTGCCTTAAAGATGTGAATTGGCATGCTTTGTTTTAATTATTAATTTTGTTTAATCTTAGTCAACACTCGCAGCGCCGCCTGGCGTCCCAAAATTTTGGAGCGCCTCGTTTTTATTTCGCTTCGTTTGTCCCCAGGCCCTGGTTTGGCTATCCATTGCATAGCGATAATAGCCGAAGTAAGCCGAGTGAGCTAGGCTAATGAAAATGCAGATATGTATGTATAGTTAAAAAGTTTTGAACTCTCTCAAACGGTTTTTCTTTCACTGCAAGAAAACGAATAGACATATAAAAGTATTAAATAAATATGTATGAAAGGAATGAAAATAAGAATACTGTATGGACATACGTGATAAAAAAAATCGATCATGTGTTATTAATCACTTTAACACACGTTTAAGATCAATAACCGCTTCAGTTGATTTAAAAAGAATCCACCTGATCGGTTGCAGATACGTATACTTAGTAAGATCAGTGTATGTAAAGACTATTCCTAGAACTCCTTATTTACTTAATCCTCTTCATCTCTTTCGCGACCTATGGCCGCAACCACTCTCCGTCATTGCTCCTGGTCATTTGCTAACTCATCTGCCACTGTTGTGAAAAATCATCTTTTTTAATTCTGCACCGATGGTCTTACCCCAGAGGTTACGAGATCTGGCATGATTCGAACCTGCACCCGTTATATTCGCGAGTCTGGCACACTAACCACTGAGTTATCGTGGCTCCAACTATCTTAGGAAGACTAAATTTCGATTTATCCTCAGCACATGTCCCAGTCATCTCAGTATCCTCTCCCACCTCCTCTCGATCTCAAAGAGGATGTATTCTAACCTTTTCCTCTCGGATAGATTTTAATTAAAGATGTCCTTTGTCCAAAAGATACGGCAGATTCCACTGATGGCTTTGAGAAATAGTCTACCAGGTATCTATGATATTCGTAAGATTAATCTTGTAACTTGACTAAGAAAAAGTATTTTACAAATTATTCTTAGGATAACTTCATGAAACTTGATCCTGGATAAAACAGTATGAACGTACTTTTAATTTATATCTTGACGTGAGGGGTACTTCACTACAAAATGAAATCAGGTAAAGCTCACGGATGTCTAAGACATTTTATGAAGTCTTTTTAAAAATAGATAATAACTCTCTCTCTCTCTCTCTCTCTCTCTCTCTCTCTCTCTCTCTCTCTCTCTCTCTCTCTCTCTCTCTCTCTCTCTCTCTCTCCTCTGCGTATGTGTAAAATCGATTGTGAAGCATAAGTTATTAAAGTATCTTGACTATTGTTTTGTTTTATATACTCGTGATTTTCAGATATCATTTTCTGACTATTATAAAATGTTCTATGTAGTTGTAATTTCGAGGACGATATGCTGCTTCAGTACACCCGAAAATTCTCCAGCCAAGGGCGAGGACTTTTCCATGGTATGGGTAAAAAAAATAATTAAGTATAACATCACATTTACGTGAATTTTTTTTTTATTTCAGCTTACCGACGAGCAAATCGAAGAGAGTAAGTAACATTTCACTTTGTGATTATCTAACTAATTATCTATCAGTATTTTGTTCTTCTGTCTGTCTACTTACCTGTGTGTATGCCTGGCGTTATGTATGTATGTATGTATGTATGTATGTATGTATGTATGTATGTATGTATGTATGTATGTATGTATGTATGTATGTATGTATGTATGTATGTATGTATGTATGTATGTATGTATGTATGCATGAACGCCAGTGTCTGTGCCGAAGTAGGCACGAAGATAGAACGGTTGATAAATATTCTTTTCTGATGTGCACGCATATACAAAGCTAGACACGTATCTCACTAGTCACAACACAAAAGATTCACATAGATGTTGAACACACCGACAAAACAGGAAGCGAGACGAACGGACAGACCGACAGTAGACAGGAGATACACAAGCAGATAGACGATCGAACTGATCGGAAAAAACAATCCGAAAGAAATTATCTACATTTATTGCAAAAATTTAATTAGGCATAGGACATTTTTAAAATCCATAATTTAGACAATAATTCCATATTAGTATTTAGTTTCATCAGCATAGTGATTATAAGTGTTGCACACAAAAAATGGGAACTAAAGAATTTATTTACCCTCTTGTTTTTTTTTAACCCCCCCCCCCCCCCCCCCCCCCCCACACACACACACCGATTTTAAAAACGAAAAGCTTCAAGGATATAAAACAATGCACAAAACTTCTTCATTTCATTTATCAATTTATAATTTCTAACCTGATTGTCGCCAGGTGGCCCTTAACATTGTCATCTTGTTCGCGTTTCAAACCAAACGGACGCTGTCGTTGTAAACAACCAGACAGAATTCTCACTGTCCTTTTCCGGTTTTTAGACTAGTATATATTCAGGAAAAACTGTCGTCTGCATCCAATATTTGCAATGGCTCGTTTTAACATTTCTGAAAAGAATTGAACGAAATAAAAAGTGTAACTCTTACACACATGTGTCCTAAGGAATGTAACTCCCAAAGTTACGGAAATGTAAGGAATTATTTAGAGCTTACGGAAGACGGCGAACTACATCACATCTGTTGTCTGAAAAAAAAAATAGACTAGCCCACGCAACTATGGCGCCGTGTTTGTAAAGAAACTCCCGTCTGGTTTGAAACGTGCAAAAGATGAGAGTGTTAAGGACAATCAGGTCAGAAATTATAAATTGATGCATGAAATGAGTTTTGTGCATTTTTAAAATATCCTTTGTGCTTTTCGTTTTTAATATCGGTAGAGGGGGGAGTCGTACAAACAAACGGGAGGGTAAGCGAATACTATCTCACCGTTTAAAGAAACATCACAGTCAATCTCAAACTTATTGTCACATGTGTTTTACGTAAGAAAAAAGATGGCTACGAAAAGTACTCTTTAGGCTAGCTGGTGTTTCACCTGCTTCAAAGTCATCTTCCACAACATTTATCAATTTATACATACGAAGGCAAAATGCTGTTATTTACTTCATGCACGCTGTCTTTTCCTCTCTAAAGCGCGCACTCTTATGCGAATAGCTTAGACCTAGGTCTGCCATCGCCTAGTGCACTAGCAGATCAGGGCATATGCTGTTCGCTTGAAACCATAAATAGAACTAAAGTGTAGACCCCTATCTGTCGACGCATGGTTCGACGCCAGATCTGGGTCTACGGAGTTTGAAGTTGCACGTTATATACGAGCTACGAAGGTATTTCAGATTGTTGCCATGATACTGTATTTTATAGGGATCAGAGATTCCTTCGAAAATTTCGACTTGGATGGCTCGGGAACTCTAAATGCACGTGAGCTGGGGCAGGCCCTGCGGTTGACGGGGCTAAACCCTACAGATAAGGAGGTGGCGCAGCTGCTGCAGAAATTGGATAAAAACAGTGAGGACCCCCACCCATCCATCCCCACCCCCTTCCCTCCACCTCTCGCTCTCTCTCTCTCTCTCTCTCTCTCTCTCTCTCTCTCTCTCTCTCTCTCTCTCACACACACACACATACATACACGCACACGCACACACAAACACATACCAATTGTTCATTTCTCCAGTGTTGATACGTGTCATGACTTTTTGATGAAAGCCGAAACAAATGATTCTTCTCAGTAAGTAATGGAAAACTTAGCAACGTTGGAAAAAAAATGAAATTGCCCCTTAAATATCCGTATCCGTATGTCCCTCGTGAGAAAATTTGCTTTGCATTTGAATAGTTGAATGCATATTACTCAAAACTGACGCAGTTACGCCAAGTGTTGGTGTACTTTCATTATAATTTAAAGAGATTGCACACTTAATGATTATTTACTGCATGTTAACAAATGACGAAAAAAGAAGAAACATAGAAACGGTGTGTGTCTGTGTGTGTCTGTGTGTGTGTGTGTGTGTGTGTGTGTGTGTGTGTGTGTGTGTGTGTGTGTGTGTGTGTGTGTGTGTGCAGTAAAAGCCCGTCTAGCGATCATCCCGGTTCTTCGATCACCCTGCAGAAATTAATTATGCAGTTAAACCTCGCTAAGAAGACCACTGACAGGACTTGGAAAATAATAAAGTCTATTGAATAATGAAGGCAAAGTTCAGGTTTTGTAATTATCGGGCGTTACAGCTGGTAGGTATTTGAATCGTGTTGGTTGTTAGCTTGGGAGTTTTACTGTGTGTATATATAGTGGAACATGAAAAGGCAGAACTCCTTTGGGACCAAATTTGGTTCGAGGTTCATCACAGGGACTAAGTTTGTCATTCAAATAATGTCGAATACTCGAGTGATTGATGTTACTGAAGAGCTATCTGTCTCTCTGTCTATGTATTTACGTATCTATTTATGTATCTGTCTACCAGGGGTACTTACAAAGTTCTGAATAGTAGTGCGCTGTATAACAAAGTTCTTTATTAGTGAACAGTACATCAGTGCATCCTCTCAAAGTACTATCCATGCACCTCTACACAGTATTTCATTCTGATTATCCAATTGTTACATGACATTTTATTCACTCTTTGGTATGTTGTCCATACGCTGGAAAAATGCACTTCGAATCACATGGCGGTTTTCAAGTCGCCTGCCCCTCAGCGAATCTTTGATAACGGGATTCAGCCAAAAATCACTTGGAGCTAAATCAGAGCTGTCTAGAGGATGTGGCAAAGTTTGGATGTCGGGTACCGATACCCAGATGCTCAAACCTGGTTCAGCAGTGTTCCATAACTTTTGGCAACACTTCGGAGGCATAAAAATGTCCAGTGACACTAGCAGAGTCAGGCACAGGTTCGTGGACAACCGAACTTTTGCATCGAAAAATAATGCGCATAAGACTCTCTCGACAGTCCAACTACGTCGAGCGATTTGTGGTCTTTGCTCTTTTTTTCCGATCCAAACTTCATTACATTCTCTTGAGAGTCGGGTTTAAAAAAAAGTAAATCCATGTTTCATCACCTGTGACAATTTCATTCAAAAATTCTTTGGTCACTCTTTACATATTTGGCGAGTAGCTATTTGTGCGATTTCAACCCGAGTTTGTTTTTGATCAGCCTTCAATAAATGCAGGACCCATCATGCACAAACCTTTCATAGCTTTAAATGATTCTTTAGTATATTAAAAACAGCTGACGAATTAATGCCTGTGATAATAGAAGTATCTTCCACAGTGTATCAAGTATCTTCATCAATTGTCCTCTTCACAGCAGTCACTTCCCGCTCACCAATCGCAGACAACGGTCGTCCAGAACGTGGGTCATCTTCAATGGATTTGCAACCATCTTTAAAACAATGAAACAACCGCAAATTATAGTTTATGACAGAGAATTACATCCGTAAACTTTATCCAAGTCCCAAAATTATAGTTTATGACTGAGAAATTACATCTGTAAACTTTATTCAAGTCCCAAAATGATAGTTTATGACAGAGAATTACATCCGTAAACTTTATCCAAGTCCCAAAATGATAGTTTATGACAGAGAATGACATCCGTAAACTTTATTCAAGTCGCAAAATGATAGTTTATGACAGAGAATGACATCCGTAAACTTTATCCAAGTCGCAAAATGATAGTTTATGACAGAGAATGACATCCGTAAACTTTATCCAAGTCCCAAAATGATGGTTTATGACAGAGAATGACATCCGTAAACTTTATCCAAGTCCCAAAATGATAGTTTATGACAGAGAATGACATCCGTAAACTTTATCCAAGTCCCAAAATGATAGTTTATGACAGAGAATGACATCCGTAAACTTTATCCAAGTCCCAAAATGATAGTTTATGACAGAGAATGACATCCGTAAACTTTATCCAAGTCCCAAAATGATAGTTTATGACAGAGAATGACATCCGTAAACTTTATCCAAGTCGGCCTTAATATTAATATGAGAGTACCTAAGAGAGCTCGGATTTTAGAGTATGTTCTTTGCACAGTAGCAGAATTATTTTCCTTCTTCCATACTGTTACGTACCTGTCATTTACCTATGTTGCATCACATACATATATCTGCAGGAGTCCGGCGTGCGGCACGTACAGCTGCAGATCATGTTATAGAATACTATTTGCTCTATCGATCAGGTTTAATAATACAAAAAGGTTACAGCAAAGTACAAAAAGGTTACAGCAAAGTATTTAGAACTTTTCCAACACACCTATATATCTATCTGTCTATCTATTACAATGTATGTATGTATATATGTTTATATATATATATATATATATATATATATATATATATATATATATATATATATATTATATATATATATATATATATATATATATCGAGAGAGAGAGAGGGTGGGAGAGAAAAAAAAACGACAGTGACAGTATGGTAAAGGAGCGCCGCGAGCTAATTGAGAGAGAGAGAGAGAGAAGAGACTGATATATTGTATATATATGTGTGTATATATATATATATATATATATATATATATATATATATATATATATATATCGAGAGAGAGAGAGAGACAGACAGACAGACAGACAGACAGAAAGAGAGACATAGAGAGAGCAGAGAGAGACACACAGAGAGAGAGAGAGAGAGAGACAGAGACAACAGATAAAGACCCTGGGACCTATCTTGTCTGACCATTGAGTATTTCAAGTCATTAATACGTGCAGCCATCAAATTAAGTCCCTCATACTTCATCATGATGACTTTGACATGTATTATACTGCCGCACTGCCTAATCTGGCCTAAACGTTCAGTCTATTCATGGCCGATTGCACAGTTTTCACTGTATTACAAATTTCGTAGTATCGTTTCAGATCGAACGTAGCAGCGGCTGCCAATCTCATGCTCCATAGTCAATTCGAAACGATAATATTTGCCGCAGATCTAAAGAAATAACGTAAACCCTGTAACTGTTGGAAACTCCACAGTAATGATAAGCTATCAACATTTTGAAGTTAAAGTGTTGTTTAGACAACAAGTTGTTATATTTTTACTTGCATTCATGTTTTATATACCCCTATATCATGTTAATTTCGGACCTTGGATACTATGCTATAAGGGAATGCTACTGCACAGAATTTGGTTCATTTAAATTTTTTATATAGAGGGTTATCATGTGGTGGGTTTTCATTCAAGAAGCTGGTTTTAAATATGGTCATCAATGTTATTTTTCAGGGGATGGTCTCCTAAGTTACGATGAATACAGGGAGGTAGCGGGACCTCAATTACTTCTTCTTGGCGAAGCAAATCAAGAGCTTGAAAAGGCTTTCAAAGTTTATGACAAAAATGGTGATGGTCGGCTAAGCGAACGAGAGTTCCGCTCTATGCTCCGAGACAAGGGGGAAGAACCCCTGACTGATGACGAAATTGATGAACTGATGACACAGCTAGATAAAGATGGTGACGGGAACGTCAGCTTGAAAGGTGAGATGGTTTTTTATTTTTGGGTGGTTCGATTGGTTCGTTGTGTTGATTTGGCGGCTTGGATGTTGTTAGTCGGTTGGTTGTTCTTTTGAGTGCGTGGATGTTTGGTTGGGTGGGAAGTTTGATAGATCGTTTTTGATTAGTTGGTTAGCAGTAGGTTGGTAGGAAGATTGGTTACTTTGAGTATTTTTATGTTTTGGGCTGCTTGATGTTGTTTGTTGGTTATTCATTTGAGTGCGTTGACGTTTGGTTGGGTTGGTAGTTGGTTGGATCGTTGGTTGATTAGTTGGTTAACACTCGGTTGATTGGTAGGTAGATTGGTTACTTGGAGGTTATAGGTTTGGGGAGAGGTGAGTTTGTTCTAAATATGTATACGTTCGTCTGTTTCTTTAGATACGTGGAAATGTGTATTAGAGGTAGATGTAGTGTACAAAAATGGATATTCTAGAATGGTGTAACAGAGGGATTCGCTAGAGTAACGGAGTTCGATTTTAACATCTAAACCTGTGTGTAGTGGCATAATTATAATGGGTCAAATGATGAAATGATCGTTTGAAAAAAGATCCTACATTCATTCATTCAATCATTCAATCATTCATTCATTCATTCATTCATTCATTCATAGAAAACCCACTTCATCATTGCAACTAATCCATTACGCTTGTCAATATAGGTTTTGCAGCATGTATTTGTATTTTGATTGTGTAAATCAAATAGCTGAGTATTGCGTGTCAAATGCCTCAGGCAGTTTACAATGTGACTACAAATGGTGATAATGTGTAAAATATTAATTTTATTCAACAAGTTCTATAGCTACGCCTAGACAATAGCAATATACATACAATGGACCAGGGTCTTTGTTTATCTTCTTATCTGGTCTGATTTATTTTAAAGCAGATTATAATTGAAACAGATGATGATGACAATGATGATGATGGCTATTATTGTTACTATTTTTTTTCGCTATTATCCCTGCAGTGGTCTTGCTGCTTTCACTGTTTTCATTATTGTTGTTCTTATTACGAATATCATTATTATCGTTTTATAATAATGATAGTAGTAGTAGTGGTAGTAGTAGTAGTAATAGTAGTAGTAGTTGTAGTTGTAGTAGTAGTAGTAGTAGCAGTAGTAGTAGTAGTAGCAGTAGCAGTACTAGTAGTAGTAGGGCCTACTACTTGAAGTAGACGGTTTTTCAGACATCACGAATGCATTACATTTCTGACTAAACATAACCATGATTATTTTATAATTTTCTATTTACAGAGTTTAAGGCCCTTCTCTCTTCACACTAGGACCAGCCTCCTTGACAGTGAGGAAAAATGGGCTACTGGACTCGTGTCGTCTTTTTTATAATCTACTTTAGAGTGCAGATCGTTTTAATTCTGCTTATTCATTCCTATTTCATCAAATATATTTGTACATGTATTTGAAATGAACGATCCTCCCTTAAGGAACAAGAAAGAACATTCCTAATTGAATAGCTTGTATTGAATGGGTCTTAAGCAAACTCTCTTAAGTGCAAATTGTAGAAGCTTACCCATGAATCGATTTGCAATATCCATGGAGATTTCTCTACCAATGCGGCTACAACCCCTTACTCACAATAGCACAAATCTGTCTATTTTATTTTAAATTCCCCCATTTACATATTCACACAATTAAATAAGCTTTTAACACTTGTTTTTATGTTAGAGTTTTTGCTTCTGAATAGAAAGCGTTTGACGTATATTTCGTGTTTTGTCGATTTCGTGTTTTGTCAAAGAGACGAAGATATGGTCGATGGACGGTGAGAGGCGGTGCGGAAATGGAACGGCACGATAAGAAAATGAAACGATCAGAAACAGTACGGTTCGAAAACGGTACGTTAAAAATGGTTAAAAAAAGAGTTAGAAGCACTGTGCATATCCGCCATCGTGGCACAAAGTTAGGCATAACATATTTTAGTCACGTTCAACCGGACTCTCGCATAACTCTCCGAGATCTACTCCGAGCTAGATTTGATAAATGACCAAGACAAATCTTATTAATGCAAGCAAAGTATGCAAAATAAAAAAGAACCTTTACAGAAACAAGGAGAAATAGTCTGTTTAAAATAGGTTCCGAAACCAAAATGCACAAGAAATCCAAATATTATTGGAAAATTATTAATAGTGCGAGGAAAAGGAAAGATGAATCAAATTTTTAGAAACCAAAATATCTATAGCGGGCATGAAAACGATGAAAATGAAGATGTTATTAATAGTACAGTTAAAAATGATGATGATGAAATTCTTAATTCAGCCATTAGAGAATCGGAAATTCTTACATGCATCAAGTGCCTCAAGAAAAAAAAGGTCCACCTCAAGACAATGTTTTAGATGAATATATAAAATGTACATATAACCTACTAATGCCATTGTATGTTTCATTTTTAGACCTATATATATATGGAAAGGCGATCCAAATCAACCCGATAATTAAGGACCAATTACATTTTAAGCTGCTTTGGCAAACTTTTCATATCAGTTCTTGAAAAGAGATTTCACAATTTTCTTTATTTCATGAGATACCGAAGGAAAATCAAGCTGGAATCAGGCCAGGTTATTCAACAAAAGAGCATACTTTTGTTCCTCTCGCTCTTTCTGAAATGTAAGAAAAGAAAGATAATTAAACTTTTCTTGTGCCGACATCGACTTTAGTAAAGCTTTTGACTATCTGTGGCTGGTAGGGAAGTGAATGAAGTTATTAAGTAATAATATTAATGTGAAGATGTGCAGGATTATATACAACATGTATCAAAATAGTAAGTTCTGTGCTAGTTTTGCAGGAGTACAGTCCAGTTGCTTTCAATTCACAAAGGGGGGGGGGGATAAAGCAGGGTGAGAATCTCACACCAATTTTATTCTCCATGTTTCTAAATGACTTGGAGAGTTTTCTTTACAAAAATAATTGCACTGGCGTATACACAGAATTTCAGACAATATGACATCATTGTTCGCTAAAATTCTTGTTTTATTATATGCTGATAATAATGTTAATTTGGGAATTGACGAGAAATTCTTCCATGATAATTTAAAGGTATTTTATGAATATTCAAAGCTGTGGAAATTAAATATCAACTTTACGAAAACAAAACTTATGATATTTGGAACACGAAATGACGATAAGCATGAATTCACTATTGGTGGGCACGTACTAAATATATGTAGTGATTTTTAATTACTTAAATGTTATCTTTTCGAAGAATCTTAGAGTGTACAGTACAGTAAAACACAATGTTAACCAAGCTATAAAAAACAGGCATTTACTGTAACAAAAAATTCAAAATTTAAATCTGCCTATTGATTTGCAGCTGCATCTTTCTGATCATACAAGTTTACATATTTTACTATTGGTGTTGGAAAAAAAACAAAATCATTGAAAACTTCCACAATGAATTTTTAAGAAATATTATAACATTGCGAAAAAAGCATCTCCATTGATATGCTCTACTCTGAGCAAGGTAAGAAAGTCAGTAGATATGATTATCAAATCTCAAATGATTTTTGGATTACCATTATTAAAGGCAAACAGACTGAATTATCCAGACTCGTATGTCAAATATTTGTGTTGGAGACTAATGCTGATTTAAACATGTATAAATTGATGAAATGCATCAAGAATACTTTGACATCTATCAGAGGACCAGATCTTTGTAATTATGAATTTATAAATAATCCTCAAGGAACAAAACACATGAATACAGAAACTCCTCAAGATATTTATATGTAGGAGTGGCATGTCTCAAAGAGAAATTTATTACAGTATTAAACAGGATTTAAATTTTGAAGATTACATGCTACATTTGCCGAGAAATTTATATCTGCCACTGATAAAGTTAAGGACTTTTAATCATAGGCTTCCCATTGAAACTGGTCGATGGGAAAATATACCACTTGAGGAAAGAAAATGCAATTTTGAAAATAATATTGGGGACGAGTACCATTATTTATTTATTTGTCCTCTTTTTCGAGATGAAAGAGTCAGAGTTCTGCAGCCCCAATACTACTTCTAGATCTTATATTGCAAAATTGCAAAAGCTATTGGCTACATATAACTGCACAGTTCTTCATAATCAGTCAAAATTTGTAACTTTATAATGAAAAAAATATCTTGAATTATACTTCATTTAATTATAGATTTGTGTTGACATTATACATTACCAATGTGTGTTTTATTACTTTTGAACAATCTACAGTCGTTATTCTTGTACGCTAATCATATCTTTCTTCACCCTGATTATGTATAGAGAGTGTTTCTTACCTTTTTCAAATTTGTACCATAGCACTTGTACAAACATTGCCACAAACATTATATTTTTTTGTCTCCAATTATGATAATTGAACTGTTACTTGTATTACTTATATTCGAATTTACAACGCCATTTCAACTTGTAAATCATTTTTTTTTATGCAATGTCACATTTAAATTTAATATGCATTTCCGGTGCTTATATTTGCAACTTGTGTGTTGCCTGAGAGATTTGCCATAAATAAAGATTTGTTCTATTCTGTTCTGAACTATTCCATACGACTTGCAGACTTACTGCGAGCCGAAACGATTCTTGACAATTCATAAGCCCAACTATCCCTAACAAATTATTGACTGCTCGAGGCCAGTGTTGAACAGGCTTTGAGCTGGTGCCACCAACACACCAACACATAGACAGTATTCCCTATCAAAAGAAAGCTAGAGATGATTACTACATCAGTGGCCGCGTATCTACGATGTCCAGCCTATATCGCAATAATAATTTTCCTCTAACTGCATACA
This sequence comes from Margaritifera margaritifera, assembly GCA_029931535.1. NCBI lineage: Eukaryota > Metazoa > Mollusca > Bivalvia > Unionida > Margaritiferidae > Margaritifera > Margaritifera margaritifera. Next base: position 3,462,427 of record JAQPZY010001530.1, on the reverse strand, counting down.
AATAAAGTCAGTATTCTCTCTCTCTCTCTCTCTCTCTCTCTCTCTCTCTCTCTCTCTCTCTCTCTCTCTCTCTCTCTCTCTCTCTTCGCGCGAAGATGGTTCGCAGTGAGCGTGATCTGGCTTCTTAAATAAAAGCGACGATCTTCATCTGTGCAAAGTATGGGGAGGGGGTTGCTTGATAAAGAGTTGCTTAAATTTTTACACAACTCCCTATGAAATATCTTGGAGAGATTTGTTGTTGTTGAACATACTGCCATCACGTGATACCGGCCAGTCCACCCATTTATGCTATTATGGACCCTCATTAATTGCATGAAATCACCACTCCTCGGCGCTCCATAGTACATTGTGCACTAAACTAAACGACCTTGGACTACGTTCATCTTCACTTAAATGTCTGCGGCAGCGAAAAAAGAAACGCTGTTTCAAAGCCAGCAAGCGTAGAAAATGAAAAAATTCGAGTTATCTCCCTTTCGCCCATTCACAGCGATTTGAAAACTCGACCGTTAATTTGAACAATTTAATTCAAATTCATCTTCAGTCATCAATCTTTAAGTCTGAGCAACCGTTGCGCATCGCGTTATTCAACGTCCAATCAGTTGGACCAAAGGAAAAGCGCACAGAAATAGTCAGCTTTATCAATATTCAGGATTTCGACATCTAAAAAATCTCAATAATCTTAAAAACAGTTGTTCTGTCCTATTCCCATTGCCACAGTACCAAAACTGCCCTTCTGAAAGTAGTTAACGACCTTCTCTCTGATCTGGAAAGTGGAAACATTACCGTCCTCACCCTCCTTGATTTGTCTGCAGCATTTGACACAATAGTCCATCATATATTACTTCACCGTATGATACGGTATCCAGCAAGTATTTGGCATTCGCAATACACCCTTACTATGATTCAAGTCATACCCAGTCGAAAGGACACAAACTGTGTCCGAAAATGGAAAACATTCCACCTCAGTTGATCTATGTTTTGGTGTTCCGCATGGGTCTGTTCTTGGACCCGTTCTCTTCATTATATACAAGTGTCATAGATCGTCATCCGGTGTCTCACCAGTTGTACTGATGACACTCATATATACAAATCTAGCCGCCCAACTGAAGCTGATGTAACCATCTAAGGCGTAGAGAGGTGCATTTCCGATGTGAAGTCATGGATGACATGTAACAAGCTGCATATGAATGATGATAACACTGAAGCCATTCTGATCACCACAGAAAGGCTTTCTCATTCCCATCCTTTATCTCAAACAATAAGTATCAACAATGCCAACATTAAATTCACACTATCAGTACGAAACCTAGGTATCATTATCGACAGTACTCTCTCATTATACCATGTCATGAACATATGCAAGGCTGCATATCTGGAGCTGAGACGTATCAGCTCCATTCAAAATTTTGTTTCAGTTGATGCCACTAAAACAGTTGTGTATTCCTTAGTACTTTCAAGAGTGGACTATTGTAATTCACTTTTATCTGGTTCGTCTCAGTATCTACAACAGAAACTTCATGAAATTTAAAACACGGCTACTCTGATCATCCTTAGAGTACCACGAACCGAGCACACCTTCCCCCTGCTCTGTACCCTACACTGGCTACCCATTCGATCAAGAATCAAACACAAAATTTGTTCTCTATGCTACATTTCGTTGGCTGGCTCCTGTCTAAAATACCTATCTGACCTCACCCATGTGTACACACCAGCAAGTCACTTCCGTTCCTCTTCAGACACTTGTATTCTCATTATTCCCACTGTCAAAACGAAGTCATACGGACAACGTTCTTTTGCATACCAGGGCCCAGCTACGTGGAACGAATTGCTCATTGAACTTAGACACAAAGACACAGTGATCTCATTCAAGAGCGCTCTTAAAACTCACTTATTTTGACTTCAAGAACAAATTTAAAGACTTAATAATGTTTCCTTACCATAATTATTTTCAGCTTGTTTTTTTTTTCTTTCTAATTTCATGGTGTTTGTTTTTGTAATCATGTCTTTATATATGTTTATATGTGTTATCTAATATTGTAAAGCGCTTAGAACTTCTAAAGATTAGGCGCTGTACAAAGTCCTAATTATTATTATTGTAAAAATATTATCGTCCCCAGTTTCTACCTACGAATGAACAGCAAGAAATGGAAACATGTTCAACATCAAAAACACTATAGCAAGCAGAAGGGGAAACTACTTTATTATTTATTTGTTTGTTTATCTATTTATTCATCGTTGTTTAGTAAAAACATTGCATAAAAGGATTGAGCGAAGGTTCAACGCATTTTCCATTCTCTGAATTGGTCTCTTGAAATAATTCATCATAACTAAACGGAAGAAATAAAGAAAGGAAGAAAATATATCATGTCAAGATAAGACGAACTTATTTTTCACCTTTTCCAATAAGTTTTCCTATACTTATCTGTTTAGTCGCAGGAAAAAAAAGTTGAAATCAGAAATCTGCGGCTTAACCCCATCAATCTTTGTTACTCAAAACCTCCTACTCCTAAAACACGTGTGTGTTCGTTAGTACTCTCTAGACTGGACTATTGTAAATCTCTTTTATCTGGTTCATCTCAGTATCTTCTACAGAAACTTTAAAAAAATTCAAAACACAGCTGCTCGCATCATCCTTAGAGTACCAATAACCGAGTACTCCTCCCCCCTGCTATGTACCCTCCACTGGTTACCCGTTCGCTCCATAATCAAACACAAAATCTGTTCTCTATGCTACATTTCATTGACTGCCTCTAGTCCAAAATGCCTATCTGGCCTCACCCACGTGTACGCCCCTTCTAGTTACTTACGCTCTTCTTCCGACACTCGTATTTTCTCAGTTTTCCCTCTATCAAAACGAAGTTCTACGGACAACGTTCATTTGTGTACCAGGGCCCAGCTACCTGGAACGAATTGCCTGTTGAAGTTAGACACAATGACACTGATCTCATTCAAGAGTGCTGTTTTCAGCATGTTTTTTGTTATTTATTTGTAATTTCATGGTGTTTGTTTTTGTTTGTAATTTCATGGTGTTTGTTTTTGTTTGTAATTTCATGGTGTTTTTTTGTTTAATCGTGTCCATATATATGTCATTATGTGTTAACTAACATTGTTAAGAGCTTATGGCTTCTAAAGATTAAGCGCTGTACTAAGTCCTCATTATTATTATTATTATTATTATTATTATTATTATTATTATTATTATTATTATTATTACTACTACTACTACTATAAGCGGAGAATCAGCTCCCTTTGGTTATTCCCCTTTCCATATATATATATAGCTAGTACCATGGTGATGAATTAGTATGACGTATGATACCTATTGATTGGCTAATCATTCGATTTTAGATATATGTTTCCCATACCGATCCCATAATCAAGCAAATGACCATCAATATATCATATTTTAAAAGGAGACGATAATATTAATATATATATATATATATATATATATATATATATATATATATAATATATATATATATATATATATATATATATATATAAGCTTATGGAGTACATTATATATAAAGAGTCATTTTTAAAGATATGCATTTATCAGCAGTATCAATGAGAATTGATGGTCATGTTTACACAAAACATTTTGATCCACATAATTGACCAACATACTAAAATCTAATACCAAAATGGTGTGAACAATTGATGCCTTACGCAGTCATAATATCAAAGCACAGACAGGCAATAGACAATCTCTGTACATGTGTTCGCAAAATTTTCGCATGTATCGCCTGTTTCAATAAGTGGCCGTAACCGATAACCGCACTTTGAGGAGACACAATCTAATTTCTGTTACTGATGTTGATTAATACAGTTGATAAAGATATAGGGGAGGGAAACTATCAGTGATATAAGTGAATTGTTCCCCAAAATATATTTTACTGGCTTTGGATCAGATATAAGAGACCTATGTAAGGTGGATTATATCTATTTATCTTAGCATCAATTTTACCTAACATAGCATACCATATCATTTCATTGTATAAATTATAATGTTTATTTCTCACTGTTTTAACTTATTCCTAATTTCACAAGCAAAGGAGTAAAGGTCAACTTTGATACAGTAAAACCTGGTTATAAAGATCATTCAGGAAACAAAGTTTGTTGTCCTTTATGAAACAGGTATCTTTAACTTGAACATTATAATGATAATAAAAATGAGAAAAGGGGCTCAAAACTGTTTATGAACAGGTGCCTCCCTCTTTATATAGATGTCAGCTAAAACAGAGTTCACTGTATATTAAAATTTGGTTGTCCAGAGAAAGTCATCGTGATGTTTCGGCAATTCTATGATGGCATGCTTGCTCGTGTTGTGGATGACGGTGAGTCATCTGAAAATTTTCACGTCACCAATGGAGTCAAGCAAGGCTGTGTGTTGGCCACAACCCTCTTCAGTATGATGTTCTCTACCATGCTTACTGGTGCCTTTCGTGGCTATGACATTGGGATCGACATCAGATACCGGACTGACGGCAAGCTGTTCAATCTGAGAAGACTACAGGCGAAGCGGAAGTTACAGAAAGTGACTATTCGTGATCTCGCTTTTGCTGACGACTGTTCACTGAATGCCAAATCTGAGTCTGCCATGCAACAGGGTATGGGCCATTTCTCTTCAGCTTGTGATAATTTCGGTCTCACAATCAGTATCAAGAATACAGAGGTGATGCTCCAACCTGCACCAGGAAAGCCTTATATAGAGCCTACAATCACAGTAAATGGCCAAACCCTATTGGCAGTGAACAAGTTCACCTATCTCGGCAGTACACTGTCACGTGCAGTCCCCATTGATGATGAAACCAATGCCAGAATTTATAAAGCAAGTGTGGCCTTTGCCAGACTACGTGCAAATGTGTGGGACCGTAGAGGCATCAGTCTAGAAACAAAACTTAAGGTCTACAAAGCTGTTGTATTGCCGACCCTGCTGTACGCTTGCGAAACCTGGACGGTGTACAGACGCCATACCAAGAAGCTGAACCATTTTGACATGGGCTGCCTAAGGAATCTGATGAGGATAAGATGGCAGGACAGCGTCCCAGACACTGAGGTTCTCACACGGGCAGGCATTCCAAGCATCCACACTCTGATGATTAAATCACAGCTGAGATGGGCAGGTCATGTCACCAGGATGTCAGAAGAGCGACTACCAAAGAAGATCTTCTACGGTGAGCTGAAGGAGGGATGCTATCTCAGGGTGGTTAGAAGAAACGCTTCAAAGATTCCCTCAAGTCATCTCAGCTTTGACCCTCAGTCCTGGGAAGATCTCACACAGGATCGCTCCAACTGGGAAGATCTCACACAGGATCGCTCCAACTGGCGGAGTCTCATCCATGCTGGAGCTACAGACTTTGAACTGATGAGAACTGCAGAGGCAGTGCAGAAGCGTGAGCAGCTTAATTCTCATAACTGCGGCACGTCCTCTATTGATCAAGGAAACCCAAGCGGCATCTCCTGTCAAGTGTGTCACAGACAATTCAGAGCGCAAATTGGCCTGATCAGCCATTTACTTACTCACACAAGCCAAAGCGGTTAGTGATGTTATGGTCATATGCGAACTTGAAGGACGAACAACAACAAAACAACAAAAACAACAATCTAGGTACAAATTGTTTTCCAAATCGTATGCATTGCCTTCAAGAAATGTTTGATAACATATTCCTTTGTTTTATTAATTATCATTCAATCTTTACCGATACAGGATAGGTGAAGACTGTGTACAATCTTACCTGTATCGTAGTGCGTCAATCACCCATTGATTTGTTCCATACATCATAATGGGTCTATTGCCAATCACTGTTGGAATAGAACAAATAAAACAAACACGTATTTTATTGAACTAAGAGAAAAATCTGTTAATTTATTTGCTTTACCAGACGAAAGCGGAATAGAAATAATTGACTTGAAACGTAGCTTTTATTTCCTCCCCAAAAGACAAACATTTTATCAGTCCATAGGTCTTAATACATACCTTAAATAAATACTTGGCGTGGGCTATTCAACTGATCAATGAAAATAGAATAGACACAGGATCAACAAATCTACACAGCATGGTTTCGATATACCATCATAGATATATATATATATATATATATATATATATATATATATATATATATATATATATATATATATGAGAGAGAGAGAGAGAGAGAGAAAGAGAGAGAGAGAGAGAGAGAGAGAGAGAGAGAGAGAGAGAGAGAGAGAGAGAAAGAGAGAGAGAAGCTAGGCTGATAAAATTTATATGTCTCTTGGTTATAATTATTTAGCGTTTTTGTGTTAAAATCGTATCATTTAGATCGCACAGTAACTAAACTGATGACAATTGACTTTTATTTGAGTAGACCCAGTTGTACAGAAAATTAAATGATAGTACTTAGTCTTTCTCGTGTTTAGTAATAACTGGAGAAAGTAACTATACTCATACATTTATAGGTAAACGTTAAATCTTCAGATCGTTGTATATCTTGTCCCAATTATATTTTTTTTCTAGAAAATTATGTTTAAAACTGGGTTGCACCGAGGTTAGATACTGGTTTGCTAATCACAGCATCTACAAACACGCAATAGGAAAATTTGTATAACAGATCTTTTACTTGACTCATTATAGTTTATATGGATTGAAAACGTGTTAACACGAACCTCAGAATGCGATGAAGTAATGCGTATTTGAAACGTGTTAACACGAACCTCAGAATGCGATGAAGTAATGCGTATTGGAAATTTGTTTTTTACTGTTCTGGAGATGAAATAGGCAAAGCTACTCACTTATTTCTGACAACTTTAGTGATTAACCGCAGAACTCTTACAATGTTGGTGATTCCCCCATTTACTATCTCAGCTGTAGATGGAAGCTTATATGCAAAGATCTAGACTTTTCCCTACAGTATGAAAATATACGTATTTGCAATATCATGCAGAAAGTAAAAAAATGTAACTGACAACAAGTAGGACGAATGTAAGGCAAATGGTCAATATTTATCAAACTGACTTTACAGAACTTTCTTTTTACTCCCTCAATTCTGTTACCTCTGAATCCAGTGTAAAATATTCAGAATTTGTCTTCAGTTTTAAAAGGTGTTTTGAATGAAATGAATGTAATGTTTGAAATAAATATAACATAAAAAATTTGACCTTTTCTAATCTACCATACCTTAATACGTGTACTTATAAATAAAATGTTACATGGCTCAAAAAGCAGGGATTTGTCCTTGCCAAAAAATCGATAATTTTAATTTAACATAGAATGTTAAATATATAATACACTCTGATTAAAATCGAGATCTACTTATAAAAAGTAGATCTGACAGGCACCGATAAAGGTCCAGGTTCTGCCCACCTTTCGAATTCCTAGTCCACTTATTGTTAGTAACCTATCAGATAAAACGTTGCATTTTGTGTTAGGGAAATGTATCAGTTAGTAACCTATCAGATAAAACGTTGCATTTTGTGTTAGGGAAATGTATCGTTAGAGACGATATATTCCATTTGAAGTTTTTCAATTTCATAACGAGAAAGCTGTAATTTTATTGGTGAATTGAAAGATCAACAGAACATGACCTCATATCTCTGTTCGTCAGATCCCCGTTGTGTAAGAGATCTCAATTTTAATAAGATTGATATATGATATATAATTATTAGATTATTAGATTATGCCGACTGCTAAAGTTGATGTGGTTCTGTAAGCACCCCAGTATGTGTAAGAACAAAATAACGCAAAAAAACGTTTGGTGGAATTTCATGAAAACAAGAAAGAATAGTTGGGATGAGACATGAAAGAAATTATTTAAATTTTAGATCGACATAATGAGTACTAACATACCATGGACTATGAATGTTATTAGCACCCGTCACAAGGCCTAGTTTGGCGCCAATTGCTATTCAGTAAAAATCCAAACCAGACCCAGCCTCGGGACAGTTCGAGATTAATATGCGATCGGCATATGCGAGTTGAATCCCATTACAAAATCAATCATTACCACTGAATTATATTAAAGAAATTATAAAAAATATTCTCAAGGAGTCAGCACTTGAGCGGTCGGGGTTTGCAATTACATGCGCCCTCAAGTTTTTAACCCAAGAAAGGCAAGCGGCAACTGAACGAAATTTTATATGCGAAGTAATTGATGTCACACATGTAAATATCTTCGAAATCTTTTAACACAATTTGAGCTCTTGGATGAGGAACACATCTTTGATTGTATTTCTGATAAACTATTTGTCCTAACCCAGATCTTAAATGAATCACACACGTTTTGCAATGTACAAGAGTATGCCAAAGCGAGATGGAGGAATTTGAGTCAGAAGTTTCAATGCCTTTCCATAGTGATCCATTTCCATTTCATAAAAGCAAACCATGTACATGAATAATAATTACTTTTGAATTATCAGTTACAAAATTAATGAATCATTCAAGAATAATCTGCAAATACAGTTTTATAAGAACGAAAAATTTAGCTGAATCTTAATGGGAAATGCCGATCTTTTAGTATTGATGACGTCACAAAATCGTAGGCGTCCAACCAGCTGGAACCGGCCGCATCAGTAAGAATGTTAACTTTAAAAAACGGACTTCTGCTCCTGTTGCTCAGAATCAGTTGTAAATAATGTTTGATCTGCAGATATGCCCTTTTAATGTGGTATACAATGTATGCATTCGATCATAAAACTCAACAACCAAGCAACAACAAAAAATGTTAGGATGTGAAGAAAGAACTAAAAGTTAAATAACTATGGAGACCGCAAAATATGTGTCTCCTTAGTTTAAGAATATCTTATCCGTTTGATTAGCTAGGCTGGTATGTTTGCTTACACGGAGTATAGCTAGTGCCACTAAAGTTTCACTAATTAAATGTACTCTTACGTTTTATGAAAGTCCATTCATGTATCAAACCGGTATTTGTGAATAGTAGTAAGTTAGTAACGAAAGATTATATGAGCGAGATCTATGAATAACAAGAATGAAATGAGAACCACAGGGAGTTCAATTATAAAATGGTTTAGGTCACAGATTTCGTGACTTCAGTCGGCCCTGAGGGTAAAAGCAAGTACTACCTTGGCCAAAGATTGAACATTTTAATTGCCATGTAACACGAAGTCTCGATTTCAACTACCTGCAGAGTACACGTAATTCAATATTTAGCTAAATATTTATATACGGCAATAGTATAAAGAAAACGAATTTACCAACCACAGAATGCCAAAGGTAAGTTATTATTTCTAACTTCCAGTTATTCTTATTTTCAAAAGTAGTTTATCGTATGAAAAATTCGTCCATTTTAAAGATTATAACCACTTATTTCAAACTGTACACACATTTCTGCGTTGATGCAATGCACCTAACCATATCAGTATAATATTCTACCACCCTCATCCAGAGCACGTTATAGCTTTGTCTTCTGTTACAAGCAAACGGTCATGTATTTTCTTAACTTGCATGGTCATTGAATCCCTTGGTAGAATGAGAAAAATATGAATAAGTCACATGTAAATAAATATTAGACGATGATTTCCATCTCGTTTTTCAACCATACAAGTAATGGACAGCATAAACCAATGTAAAGTGTTTTAAAAAATCCCCCTCCGCCCATACTTTTTTATTTACACAAGACTTGAATTTGTAATATTTTTTGGAAGAACTGTGTGTGTGTGTGTGTGTGTGTGTGTGTGTGTGTGTGTGTGTGTGTGTGTGTGTGTAAATTTGACACTTTATTAATTTGTGGTCACAGATTTTCTTTTCATTTTGAGTTTTGATTGAATCCAAATGTTCCATACTATTCAACAAATTCTTAGCAATCTTGGTCAGGCAATACTTGTCATTGTAAATCTGATGTTTCAACAGTTCGGTATCATAAATAATATGACCTGTCTCTGGCATCTTTTACTTCTTCTTGTTTTTACATTGCTAAAAACGTGTCAGAAACTTGATGGGAAATAATTGTTCGAATGTCTGTCAAACATCTAAGCGTGATTTCATTTAGGGCAATCATTTGAGTATCTTCATAATTATACAATATTACCTAATAACGATACATATTTTTACGTATTAGGACTTTTGCAACTTGCTCATATTCAACAACGTACATTTAACTTCCCTAAGCCGGGCACTTTTGGGACAAATTGTTTGCTGTTTTATAGCGGTGGTAGTTTTGAATGACATTGAGAAGTATTATAACGACCTTGGGACCAACATATGTGGCCAGTCTGGAGATCAAGGTTACATAAAAGTCATATCATTGAAGTTTTACTGTAATAAATTATTCAATATTTACAGACAATAACTTTGTTTATATCCTTATTACTATCAATAAATCTCATAAAATGCCAACGGTAGAGAAATTACCCACCAAAGCAACTGCAAAATCTGAATGTGAAACTTAAGGGAGACCAAATTCAGTTAAAACGAAGTCGAATGTAGTGGAATTCAACAATAATAAAAATACAATTACGGTTACATTATTTTAAAAATAAATTCTCTCCTTCTTTTCCAGCTTCCAGCTGACAAAATTACAAGTAAGTACTGAGTAGGAGCAACGATATATTATTGTATATGTGAATTTTTGTGCTACCTTAGAAGAATGGCGAATATCTCTCTTTGTATCAACTGCTCCGAAGTACACATTAACGATTTCAACTATGTACGCATCGCTCGGTTACTCGGTACGTAGTTCCTGTGGTTTTCATAACGAGTCATACTTAATCAAACAGGGAGAGGTTTTAAATCACGCGAGGAGTTACTAACTGTATCCTATTGAGGTGTTACAGCTCTTAATTTGTTCGGCTCAAAAATGTTGGCCTTTTTGTAGAGGTTGTCGGTATGGAGACTCTCGATTACTATTAAAACGGTCTAATTAGAACCAAAATATGTGTCCAGTCTGCAAAGGAAGTTGGTCGTGAAGGGGCCTCAGGAAACATGCATTGCATTGTGAGAAAGTATGAAATCATTTCGCACGCGAGTGCTCTTAAGAAGGCAATATTGCCACTGGAGCGCCTCCAAAACACTCGAATTTCCACTCGACAATAATACGACGACTACAGGAGAAACGATCAAACGATTTTCAACCCACGGTCCCTACATTTCAGTTAGCCATGTACGTAGAGGTTACTGCTATCACAAATACTAGTCATTTACAAAGTTAGTTAATATAATTGCCGTCTTTCCAGGATGAAGGCTTTCACGATCATTAGTAAACAGGACAATTTACGTCTGCATCGCTTGCAATTCGGGCTCAGAGAATCACATATTCTGCTTGGATACAATCTCACGTTTTCCGGTAGTGTACGCACGGACAGTTTGAAATGTAACTTGTCGATTGGTTAAAAAGGATTCACATCACAGGTCACTAGAGGTAATGTCTTCTGTGTATATTATATTGTCCGGGAGGTCTTGAGCAAGCCTGAGCATGATTGACATGTATTAGTCTTTTTTATCTGTCTTGCAGCTACACCATCTGGGTGCCAATGAATAAACACCCACTGATATAATGGGTTATTATTTATTATGTTTGTTCGCCTGTTCTTCAGTTAGGCAAAGAGCAGGTGCTATCAGGTGGAAACACAAAATATGAAATAGCTTGATGTTGTGTAGCTTTTCAATATCTACGTGAGGCATTGGTTCACCCATTCTGCTTCTGTACTCGTAAACTTTGCAATTAATAACTTTTACTTTGTTTTAAATGTTGTTCAAGTGTTAAATTAACACCTGAAAATGCATGTCTGAGGTACTGTGTTACAGCTCTCCATCAAAACGTCTTCTCATTTAACACGTGTCATATTACGAATGTTACCATCTGACAACATGTAAAAAAAAAACGTTTATAGAGATTCTTTAAACTTTCAAAGCGTCTGGTATTATCCCGTAAATTAATTGCCTTCGAAACGGCACCAATTTTTTTCACCTAAAAGACATCAAACATTGCGAGGAAGCTAATACTTGTCTTGATTATTACAATTGTTGCTTAACTTAAACAAATTAAACGTTTGAAATTCCATGAGATGATATTCTTTATTGTAAGGGGACCCGCAATAACTCAGTTGGTAGACCGTCGGACCGTCGGACTCGTAATTCAAGTGTCGCGAGTTCGATACCCGGCCAGGCCAATCTAGGTCGGATGCCTCGGTGTGTCCTTGAGAAAAGTACTTAGCTCACATTTCCTCGGCACGATATAGCCAATAATGTGTTAAAAGTGCCGTTAGGACAAACAACAACAACAAAAATCTTTGTTGTAAAGTGTGATGACATTCAAATGTTTATATTATATTTTTTAATAATATTTAATATTATATTTACGTGACAATATCCGAAACATTTCTTGAAAAATAGATAGCGTCTATTTTCTGATTAACGCGAACATTTTCAATGTGAATGATAATGTTCTTTCAACATGGGTATACGTTGCTACCACAAAAAGGTGTATAATCTATGTAACAATGGTATACGTTGCTACCACAAAAAGGTATATAATCTATGTAACAATGGTATACGTTGCTACCACAAAAAGGTGTATAATCTATGTAACAATGGTATACGTTGCTACCACAAAAAGGTATATAATCTATGTAACAATGGTATTTCGTGGATATACTCTGCTGTTACATTTTATCCTTTCGACGATGTCAGATACGCATTTAAACTACTGACATTCAATACCCATGTATTTAAACTACTGACATTCAATACCCATGTATTTAAACTACTGACATTCGATACCCATGCATTTAAACTACTGACATTCAATACCCATGTATTTAAACTACTGACATTCAATACCCATGCATTTAAACTACTGACATTCGATACCCATGCATTTAAACTACTGACATTCAATACCCATGCATTTAAACTACTGACATTCAATACCCATGTATTTAAACTACTGACATTCAATACCCATGCATTTAAACTACTGACATTCGATACCCATGCATTTAAACTACTGACATTCGATACCCATGTATTTAAACTACTGACATTCGATACCCATGTATTTAAACTACTGACATTCGATACCCATGTATTTAAACTACTGACATTCGATACCCATGTATTTAAACTACTGACATTCGATACCCATGCATTTAAACTACTGACATTCAATACCCATGTATTTAAACTACTGACATTCGATACCCATGCATTTAAACTACTGACATTCAATACCCATGCATTTAAACTACTGACATTCGATACCCATGCATTTAAACTACTGACATTCAATACCCATGTATTTAAACTACTGACATTCAATACCCATGCATTTAAACTACTGACATTCGATACCCATGCATTTAAACTACTGACATTCAATACCCATGCATTTAAACTACTGACATTCAATACCCATGCATTGAAACTACTGACATTCGATACCCATGTATTTAAACTACTGACATTCAATACCCATGTATTTAAACTACTGACATTCGATACCCATGCATTTAAACTACTGACATTCGATACCCATGTATTTAAACTACTGACATTCGATACCCATGTATTTAAACTACTGACATTCGATACCCATGTATTTAAACTACTGACATTCGATACCCATGTATTTAAACTACTGACATTCGATACCCATGTATTTAAACTACTGACATTCGATACCCATGCATTTAAACTACTGACATTCAATACCCATGCATTTAAACTACTGACATTCAATACCCATGCATTTAAACTACTGACATTCGATACCCATGCATTTAAACTACTGACATTCAATACCCATGTATTTAAACTACTGACATTCGATACCCATGCATTTAAACTACTGACATTCAATACCCATGTATTTAAACTACTGACATTCAATACCCATGCATTTAAACTACTGACATTAAATACCCATGTATTTAAACTACTGACATTCAATACCCATGCATTTAAACTACTGACATTCGATACCCATGCATTTAAACTACTGACATTCGATACCCATGCATTGAAACTACTGACATTCGATACCCATGCATTGAAACTACTGACATTCAATACCCATGCATTGAAACTACTGACATTCGATACCCATGCATTTAAACTACTGACATTCAATACCCATGTATTTAAACTACTGACATTCGATACCCATGCATTTAAACTACTGACATTCGATACCCATGTATTTAAACTACTGACATTCGATACCCATGTATTTAAACTACTGACATTCGATACCCATGTATTTAAACTACTGACATTCGATACCCATGTATTTAAGCTACTGACATTCGATACCCATGCATTTAAACAACTGACATTCGATACCCATGCATTTAAACTACTGACATTCGATACCCATGCATTTAAACTACTGACATTCAATAACCATGCATTTAAACTACTGACATTCGATACCCATGCATTTAAACTACTGACATTCAATACCCATGTATTTAAACTACTGACATTCAATACCCATGCATTTAAACTACTGACATTCAATACCCATGTATTTAAACTACTGACATTCAATACCCATGCATTTAAACTACTGACATTCAATACCCATGTATTTAAACTACTGACATTCAATACCCATGCATTTAAACTACTGACATTCGATACCCATGCATTTAAACTACTGACATTCGATACCCATGCATTTAAACTACTGACATTCGATACCCATGCATTTAAACTACTGACATTCAATACCCATGTATTTAAACTACTGACATTCGATACCCATGCATTTAAACTACTGACATTCAATACCCATGTATTTAAACTACTGACATTCGATACCCATGCATTTAAACTACTGACATTCGATACCCATGCATTTAAACTACTGACATTCGATACCCATGCATTTAAACTACTGACATTCGATACCCATGTATTTAAACTACTGACATTCAATACCCATGTATTTAAACTACTGACATTCAATACCCATGCATTTAAACTACTGACATTCGATACCCATGCATTTAAACTACTGACATTCGATACCCATGCATTTAAACTACTGACATTCGATACCCATGCATTTAAACTACTGACATTCGATACCCATGTATTTAAACTACTGACATTCGATACCCATGTATTTAAACTACTGATCAACCATATTAATCGATACCCATGCATTTAAACTACTGACATTCGAATACCCATGCATTTAAACTACTGACATTCGATACCCATGCATTTAAACTACTGACATTCGATACCCATGTATTTAAACTACTGACATTCGATACCCATGCATTTAAACTACTGACATTCGATACCCATGCATTTAAACTACTGACATTCAATACCCATGCATTGAAACTACTGACATTCGATACCCATGCATTTAAACTACTGACATTCAATACCCATGCATTTAAACTACTGACATTCGATACCCATGCATTTAAACTACTGACATTCGATACCCATGCATTTAAACTACTGACATTCGATACCCATGCATTTAAACTACTGACATTAGATACCCATCCCATGCATTTTAAACTACTGACATTCAATACCCATGCATTTAAACTACTGACATTCGATACCCATGCATTTAAACTACTGACATTCTATACCCATGCATTTAAACTACTGACATTCGATACCCATTGTATTTAAACTACTGACATTCAATACCCATGCATTTAAACTACTGACATTCGATACCCATGCATTTAAACTACTGACATTCGATACCCATGCATTTAAACTACTGACATTTTAAACTACTGACATTCAATACCCATGTATTTAAACTACTGACATTCGATACCCATGCATTTAAACTACTGACATTCGATACCCATGCATTTAAACTACTGACATTCGATACCCATGCATTTAAACTACTGACATTCGATACCCATGCATTTAAACTACTGACATTCGATACCCATGCATTTAAACTACTGACATTCTATACCCAATGCATTTAAAAACTACTGACATTCGATACCCATGTATTTAAACTACTGACTACTGACATTCGATACCCATGCATTTAAACTACTGACATTCGATACCCATGCATTAAAAATACTGACATTCGATACCATGCATTTAAACTACTGACATTCAATACCCATGCATTTAAACTACTGACATTCAATACCCATGCCATTTTAAACTACTGACATTCGATACCCATGCATTTAAACTACTGACATTCAATACCCATGCATTTAAACTACTGACATTCGATACCCATGCATTTAAACTACTGACATTCAATACCCATGCATTTAAACTACTGACATTCAATACCCATGCATTTAAACTACTGACATTCGATACCCATGCATTTAAACTACTGACATTCGATACCCATGCATTTAAACTACTGACATTCAATACCCATGTATTTAAACTACTGACATTCGATACCCATGCATTTAAACTACTGACATTCGATACCCATGCATTTAAACTACTGACATTCAATACCCATGCATTTAAACTACTGACATTCGATACCCATGCATTTAAACTACTGACATTCGATTACCCACTGCATTTAAACTACTGACATTCAGATACCCATAGCATTTAAACTACTGACATTCGATACCCATGCATTTAAACTACTGACATTCGATACCCATGCATTTAAACTACTGACATTCAATACCCATGTATTTAAACTACTGACATTCGATACCCATGCATTGAAACTACTGACATTCGATACCCATGCATTGAAACTACTGACATTCGATACCCATGCATTGAAACTACTGACATTCGATACCCATGCATTTAAACTACTGACATTCGATACCCATGCATTTAAACTACTGACATTCGATACCCATGCATTTAAACTACTGACATTCGATACCCATGTATTTAAACTACTGACATTCAATACCCATGCATTTAAACTACTGACATTCGATACCCATGCATTTAAACTACTGACATTCGATACCCATGTATTTAAACTACTGACATTCGATACCCATGCATTTAAACTACTGACATTCGATACCCATGTATTTAAACTACTGACATTCGATATCCATGTATTTAAACTACTGACATTCGATACCCATGCATTTAAACTACTGACATTCGATACCCATGTATTTAAACTACTGACATTCGATACCCATGCATTTAAACTACTGACATTCGATACCCATGCATTTAAACTACTGACATTCGATACCCATGCATTTAAACTACTGACATTCGATACCCATGCATTTAAACTACTGACATTCGATACCCATGCATTTAAACTACTGACATTCGACATTCAATAACCATGCATTTAAACTACTGACATTCGATACCCATGCATTTAAACTACTGACATTCAATACCCATGTATTTAAACTACTGACATTCAATACCCATGCATTTAAACTACTGACATTCGATCCCCATGCATTTAAACGCCTGACATTCGATACCCATGCATGGAAACTACTGACATTCAATACCCATGAATTAAAACTACTGACATTCGATTCCCATGCCATTTAAACTACTGACATTCAATACCCATGCAATTTAAACTACTGACATTCGATACCCATTAATTTTAAACTACTGACACCTTCAATACCAATGATTTAAACTACTGACATTCAATACCCATGTATTTAAACCTACTGACATTCGATACCCATGTATTTAAACTACTGACATTCGATAACCATGCATTTAAACTACTGACATTCGATACCCATGTAATTTAAACTACTGACATTCGTATACCCATCGCTATTTAAACTACTGACATTCGATACCCAAGTATTTAAAAAAACTACTGACATTCGATACCCATGATTTAAACTACTGACATTCGATACCCATTGCATTTAAACTACTGACATTCTATACCCATGCATTTAAACTACTGACATTCGATACCCCATGCATTTAAACTACTGACATTCGATACCCATGCATGTAAACTACTGACATTCGATACCCATGCATTTAAACTACTGACATTCGATTACCCATGCATTTAAACTACTGACATTCATGCATTTAAACTACTGACATTCGATACCCATGCATTTAAACTACTGACATTCAATACCCATGTATTTAAAACTACTGACATTCAATACCCATGCATTTAAACTACTGACATTCAATACCCATGTATTTAAACTACTGACATTCAATACCCATGCATTTAAACTACTGACATTCGATACCCATGCATTTAAACTACTGACATTCAATACCCATGCATTTAAACTACTGACATTCGATACCCATGCATTTAAACTACTGACATTCAATACCCATGCTATTTAAACTACTGACATTCGATACCCATGCATTTAAACTACTGACATTCAATACCCATGCATTTAAACTACTGACATTCGATACCCATGCATTTAAACTACTGACATTCGATACCCATGTATTTAAACTACTGACATTCGATACCCATGCATTTAAACTACTGACATTCGATACCCATGCATTTAAACTACTGACATTCGATACCCATGCATTTAAACTACTGACATTCGAATACCCATGTATTTAAACTACTGACATTCAATACCCATGCTATTTAAACTACTGACATTCGATACCCATGCATTTAAACTACTGACATTCGATACCCATGGATTTTAACTACTGACATTCGATACCCATGCATTTAAACTACTGACATTCGATACCCATGCATTTAAACTACTGACATTCGATACCCATGCATTTAAACTACTGACATTCGATACCCATGCATTTAAACTACTGACATTCGATACCCATGCATTTAAACTACTGACATTCGATACCCATGCATTTAAACTACTGACATTCGATACCCATGCATTTAAACTACTGACATTCGATACCCATGCATTTAAACTACTGACATTCGATACCCATGCATTTAAACTACTGACATTCGATACCCATGCATTGAAACTACTGACATTCGATACCCATGCATTTAAACTACTGACATTCGATACCCATGCATTTAAACTACTGACATTCGATACCAATGCATTTAAACTACTGACATTCGATACCCATGTATTTAAACTACTGACATTCTATACCCATGCATTTAAACTACTGACATTCGATACCCATGTATTTAAACTACTGACATTCGATACCCATGTATTTAAACTACTGACATTCGATACCCATGCATTTAAACTACTGACATTCGATACCCATGCATTTAAACTACTGACATTCGATACCCATGCATTTAAACTACTGACATTCGATACCCATGCATTTAAACTACTGACATTCAATACCCATGTATTTAAACTACTGACATTCAATACCCATGCATTTAAACTACTGACATTCAATACCCATGTATTTAAACTACTGACATTCAATAGCCATGCATTTAAACTACTGACATTCAATACCCATGTATTTAAACTACTGACATTCAATACCCATGAATTTAAACTACTGACATTCGATACCCATGCATTTAAACTACTGACATTCGATACCCATGCATTTAAACTACTGACATTCGATACCCATGCATTTAAACTACTGACATTCAATACCCATGTATTTAAACTACTGACATTCGATACCCATGCATTTAAACTACTGACATTCAATACCCATGTATTTAAACTACTGACATTCAATACCCATGCATTTAAACTACTGACATTCAATACCCATGTATTTAAACTACTGACATTCAATACCCATGCATTTAAACTACTGACATTCGATACCCATGTATTTAAACTACTGACATTCGATACCCATGAAATTAAAACTACTGACATTCGATACCCATGCATTTAAACTACTGACATTCGATACCATGCATTTAAACTACTGACATTCGATACCCATGCATTGAAACTACTGACATCACATACCCATGCATTTAAACTACTGACATTCGATACCCATGGCAGTTTAAACTACTGACATTCAATACCCATGTATTAAACTACTGACATTCGATACCCATGCCATTTAAACTACTGACATTCGATACCCATGCATTTAAACTACTGACATTCGATACCCATGCATTTAAACTACTGACATTCGATACCCATGTATTTAAACTACTGACATTCAATACCCATGCATTTAAACTACTGACATTCGATACCCATGCATTTAAACTACTGACATTCGATACCCATGCATTTAAACTACTGACATTCGATACCCATGAATTAAACTACTGACATTCGATACCCATGCATTTAAACTACTGACATTCGATACCCATGCATTTAAACTACTGACATTCAATACCCATGTATTTAAACTACTGACATTCGATACCCATGCATTTAAACTACTGACATTCGATACCCATGCATTTAAACTACTGACATTCGATACCCATGCATTTAAACTACTGACATTCGATACCCATGTATTTAAACTACTGACATTCGATACCCATGCATTTAAACTACTGACATTCAATACCCATGCATTTAAACTACTGACATTCGATACCCATGCATTTAAACTACTGACATTCGATACCCATGCATTTAAACTACTGACATTCGATACCCATGTATTTAAAACTACAGACATTCAATACCCTAATGCTATTAAAACTACTGACATTCGATACCCATGCATTTAAACTACTGACAATCGATACCCTCGCTATTTAAAACTACGACATTCTATACCCATGCTATTTAAACTACTGACATACGATCCCATGCTATTTAAACTACTGACATATCGATACCCATGATCATTTAAACTACTGACATTCGATTCCCAGCATTTAAACTACTGACATACAATACCCCATGCATTAAAACTACTGACATTCGATACCATGCATTTAAACTACTGAGCATTCCAATACCATAGCATTTTAAACTACGACATTCGATACCCCATGCTTTAAAACTACTGACATCGATACCCCTGCTATTTAAACTACTGACATTGGATACCATGCTATATAAACTACTGACATACATTACACATGCATTTACACTACTGACATGTCGATACCCATCGCATATAAACTACTGACATACAATACCTTTAAAACTACTGACATTCGATACCCATAGAATTAAACTACTGACATTCGATACCCATAGCTATTTAAACTACTGACATTCGATACCCATGCATTTAAACTACTGACATTCGATACCCATAGCATTTAAACTACTGACATTCGATACCCATGTCATTTAAACTACTGACATTCGATACCCATAGCATTTAAACTACTGACATTCGATACCCATGTATTTAAACTACTGACATTCGATACCCATGTCATTTAAACTACTGACATTCGATACCCATGCATTAAACTACTGACATTCAATACCTCATGCTATTTAAACTACTGACATCAAATACCCATGCATTTAAACTACTGACATTCGATACCCATGCATTTAAACTACTGACATCAATTACCCCATGTCATTTAAACTACTGACATTCGATACCCATGCATTTAAACTACTGACATTCAGATACCCATGCATTTAAACTACTGACATTCTATACCATCGCATTTAAACTACTGACATTAAATACCCATGTATTTAAACTACTGACATTCAATACCCATGCATTTAAACTACTGACATTCGATACCATGTATTTAAACTACTGACATTCGATACCCATGCATTTAAACTACTGACATTCGATACCCATGCATTGAAACTACTGACATTCAATACCCATGCATTTAAACTACTGACATTCAATACCCATGCATTTAAACTACCTGACATTCGATACCCATGCATTTAAACTACTGACATTCAATACCCATGCATTTAAACTACTGACATTCGATACCCATGCATTTAAACTACTGACATTCAATACCCATGTATTTAAACTACTGACATTCAATACCCATGCATTTAAACTACTGACTTTCTATACCCATGTATTTAAACTACTGACATTCTATACCCATGCATTTAAACTACTGACATTCGATACCCATGCATTGAAACTACTGACATTCGATACCCATGCATTTAAACTACTGACATTCGATACCCACATGCATTTAAACTACTGACATTCGATACCCATGAATTTAACTACTGACATTCGTTACCCATGCATTTAAACTACTGACATTCAGATACCCATGTATTTAAACTACTGACATTCGATACCCCATGCATTTAAACTACTGACATTCGAATACCCATGTATTTAAACTACAGACATTCGATACCATGCATTTAAACTACTGACATTCAATACCATGTATTTAAACTACTGACATTCGATACCCATGCATTTAAACTACTGACATTCGATACCATGCATTTAAGACTACTGACATTCGATACCCATGCATTTAAACTACTGACATTCGATACCCATGAATTTAAACTACTGACATTCTATTACCCATGTATTTAAAACTACTGACATTCAATACCCATGCATTTAAACTACTGACATTCAATAACCATGTCATTTAAACTACTGACATTCGATGCCCATGCATTTAAACTACTGACATTCAATACCCATGCATTTAAACTACTGACATTCGATACCCATGCATTTAAACTACTGACATTCGATACCCATGCATTGAAACTACTGACATTCGATACCCATGCATTTAAACTACTGACATACGAATCCCATGCATTTAAACTACTAACATTCGATACCCATGCATTTAAACTACTGACATTCGATGCCCATGCATTTAAACTACTGACATTCAATACCCATGCATTTAAACTACTGACATTCGATACCCATGCATTTAAACTACTGACATTCGATACCCATGCATTTAAACTACTGACATTCGATACCCATGCATTTAAACTACTGACATTCGATACCCATGCATTGAAACTACTGACATTCGATACCCATGCATTTAAACTACTGACATACGATACCCATGCATTGACACTACTGACATTCGATACCCATGCATTTAAACTACTGACATACGATACCCATGCATTTAAACTACTGACATTCGATACCCATGTATTTAAACTACTGACATTCGATACCCATGTATTTAAACTACTGACATTCAATACCCATGCATTTAAACTACTGACATTCAATACCCATGCATTTAAACTACTGACATTCGATTCCCATGCATTTAAACTACTGACATTCAATACCCATGCATTTAAACTACTGACATTCGATACCCATGCATTTAAACTACTGACATTCAATACCCATGTATTTAAACTACTGACATTCGATACCCATGCATTTAAACTACTGACATTCGATACCCATGCATTTAAACTACTGACATTCAATACCCATGTATTTAAACTACTGACATTCGATACCCATGCATTTAAACTACTGACATTCAATACCCATGTATTTAAACTACTGACATTCAATACCCATGCATTTAAACTACTGACATTAAATACCCATGTATTTAAACTACTGACATTCAATACCCATGCATTTAAACTACTGACATTCGATACCCATGCATTGAAACTACTGACATTCGATACCCATGCATTGAAACTACTGACATTCGATACCCATGCATTGAAACTACTGACATTCAATACCCATGCATTTAAACTACTGACATTCGATACCCATGCATTTAAACTACTGACATTCAATACCCATGTATTTAAACTACTGACATTCGATACCCATGCATTTAAACTACTGACATTCGATACCCATGTATTTAAACTACTGACATTCGATACCCATGTATTTAAACTACTGACATTCGATACCCATGTATTTAAACTACTGACATTCGATACCCATGTATTTAAACTACTGACATTCGATACCCATGCATTTAAACTACTGACATTCGATACCCATGCATTTAAACTACTGACATTCGATACCCATGCATTTAAACTACTGACATTCAATAACCATGCATTTAAACTACTGACATTCAATACCCATGCATTTAAACTACTGACATTCAATACCCATGTATTTAAACTACTGACATTCAATACCCATGCATTTAAACTACTGACATTCAATACCCATGTATTTAAACTACTGACATTCAATACCCATGCATTTAAACTACTGACATTCGATACCCATGTATTTAAACTACTGACATTCAATACCCATGCATTTAAACTACTGACATTCGATACCCATGCATTTAAACTACTGACATTCGATACCCATGCATATAAACTACTGACATTCGATACCCATGCATTTAAACTACTGACATTCAATACCCATGTATTTAAACTACTGACATTCGATACCCATGCATTTAAACTACTGACATTCAATACCCATGTATTTAAACTACTGACATTCGATACCCATGCATTTAAACTACTGACATTCGATACCCATGCATTTAAACTACTGACATTCGATACCCATGCATTTAAACTACTGACATTCGATACCCATGTATTTAAACTACTGACATTCAATACCCATGTATTTAAACTACTGACATTCAATACCCATGCATTTAAACTACTGACATTCGATACCCATGCATTTAAACTACTGACATTCGATACCCATGCATTTAAACTACTGACATTCAATACCCATGTATTTAAACTACTGACATTCGATACCCATGCATTTAAATTACTGACATTCGATACCCATGCATTTAAACTACTGACATTCGATACCCATGCATTGAAACTACTGACATTCGATACCCATGCATTTAAACTACTGACATTCGATACCCATGCATTTAAACTACTGACATTCGATACCCATGCATTGAAACTACTGACATTCGATACCCATGCATTTAAACTACTGACATACGATACCCATGCATTGACACTACTGACATTCGATACCCATGCATTTAAACTACTGACATACGATACCCATGCATTTAAACTACTGACATTCGATACCCATGTATTTAAACTACTGACATTCGATACCCATGTATTTAAACTACTGACATTCGATACCCATGTATTTAAACTACTGACATTCGATACCCATGCATTTAAACTACTGACATTCAATACCCATGCATTTAAACTACTGACATTCAATACCCATGCATTTAAACTACTGACATTCGATACCCATGCATTTAAACTACTGACATTCAATACCCATGTATTTAAACTACTGACATTCGATACCCATGCATTTAAACTACTGACATTCAATACCCATGTATTTAAACTACTGACATTCAATACCCATGCATTTAAACTACTGACATTAAATACCCATGTATTTAAACTACTGACATTCAATACCCATGCATTTAAACTACTGACATTCGATACCCATGTATTTAAACTACTGACATTCGATACCCATGTATTTAAACTACTGACATTCGATACCCATGCATTTAAACTACTGACATTCAATACCCATGCATTTAAACTACTGACATTCAATACCCATGCATTTAAACTACTGACATTCGATACCCATGCATTTAAACTACTGACATTCAATACCCATGTATTTAAACTACTGACATTCGATACCCATGCATTTAAACTACTGACATTCAATACCCATGTATTTAAACTACTGACATTCAATACCCATGCATTTAAACTACTGACATTCGATACCCATGCATTTAAACTACTGACATTCGATACCCATGCATTTAAACTACTGACATTCAATAACCATGCATTTAAACTACTGACATTCGATACCCATGCATTTAAACTACTGACATTCAATACCCATGTATTTAAACTACTGACATTCAATACCCATGCATTTAAACTACTGACATTCAATACCCATGTATTTAAACTACTGACATTCAATACCCATGCATTTAAACTACTGACATTCAATACCCATGCATTTAAACTACTGACATTTGATACCCATGCATTTAAACTACTGACATTCGATACCCATGCATTTAAACTACTGACATTCAATACCCATGTATTTAAACTACTGACATTCGATACCCATGCATTTAAACTACTGACATTCAATACCCATGTATTTAAACTACTGACATTCGATACCCATGCATTTAAACTACTGACATTCGATACCCATGCATTTAAACTACTGACATTCGATACCCATGCATTTAAACTACTGACATTCGATACCCATGTATTTAAACTACTGACATTCAATACCCATGTATTTAAACTACTGACATTCAATACCCATGCATTTAAACTACTGACATTCGATACCCATGCATTTAAACTACTGACATTCGATACCCATGCATTTAAACTACTGACATTCAATACCCATGTATTTAAACTACTGACATTCGATACCCATGCATTTAAACTACTGACATTCGATACCCATGCATTTAAACTACTGACATTCGATACCCATGCATTGAAACTACTGACATTCGATACCCATGCATTTAAACTACTGACATACGAATCCCATGCATTTAAACTACTAACATTCGATACCCATGCATTTAAACTACTGACATTCGATGCCCATGCATTTAAACTACTGACATTCAATACCCATGCATTTAAACTACTGACATTCGATACCCATGCATTTAAACTACTGACATTCGATACCCATGCATTTAAACTACTGACATTCGATACCCATGCATTTAAACTACTGACATTCGATACCCATGCATTGAAACTACTGACATTCGATACCCATGCATTGAAACTACTGACATACGATACCCATGCATTGACACTACTGACATTCGATACCCATGTATTTAAACTACTGACATTCGATACCCATGTATTTAAACTACTGACATTCGATACCCATGTATTTAAACTACTGACATTCGATACCCATGCATTTAAACTACTGACATTCAATACCCATGCATTTAAACTACTGACATTCAATACCCATGCATTTAAACTACTGACATTCGATACCCATGCATTTAAACTACTGACATTCAATACCCATGTATTTAAACTACTGACATTCGATACCCATGCATTTAAACTACTGACATTCAATACCCATGTATTTAAACTACTGACATTCAATACCCATGCATTTAAACTACTGACATTAAATACCCATGTATTTAAACTACTGACATTCAATACCCATGCATTTAAACTACTGACATTCGATACCCATGTATTTAAACTACTGACATTCGATACCCATGTATTTAAACTACTGACATTCGATACCCATGCATTTAAACTACTGACATTCAATACCCATGTATTTAAACTACTGACATTCAATACCCATGCATTTAAACTACTGACATTCGATACCCATGCATTTAAACTACTGACATTCAATACCCATGTATTTAAACTACTGACATTCGATACCCATGCATTTAAACTACTGACATTCAATACCCATGTATTTAAACTACTGACATTCAATACCCATGCATTTAAACTACTGACATTCGATACCCATGCATTTAAACTACTGACATTCGATACCCATGCATTTAAACTACTGACATTCAATAACCATGCATTTAAACTACTGACATTCGATACCCATGCATTTAAACTACTGACATTCAATACCCATGTATTTAAACTACTGACATTCAATACCCATGCATTTAAACTACTGACATTCAATACCCATGTATTTAAACTACTGACATTCAATACCCATGCATTTAAACTACTGACATTCAATACCCATGCATTTAAACTACTGACATTCGATACCCATGCATTTAAACTACTGACATTCGATACCCATGCATTTAAACTACTGACATTCAATACCCATGTATTTAAACTACTGACATTCGATACCCATGCATTTAAACTACTGACATTCAATACCCATGTATTTAAACTACTGACATTCGATACCCATGCATTTAAACTACTGACATTCGATACCCATGCATTTAAACTACTGACATTCGATACCCATGCATTTAAACTACTGACATTCGATACCCATGTATTTAAACTACTGACATTCAATACCCATGTATTTAAACTACTGACATTCAATACCCATGCATTTAAACTACTGACATTCGATACCCATGCATTTAAACTACTGACATTCGATACCCATGCATTTAAACTACTGACATTCAATACCCATGTATTTAAACTACTGACATTCGATACCCATGCATTTAAACTACTGACATTCGATACCCATGCATTTAAACTACTGACATTCGATACCGATGCATTGAAACTACTGACATTCGATACCCATGCATTTAAACTACTGACATACGAATCCCATGCATTGAAACTACTGACATTCGATACCCATGCATTTAAACTACTGACATTCGATGCCCATGCATTTAAACTACTGACATTCAATACCCATGCATTTAAACTACTGACATTCGATACCCATGCATTTAAACTACTGACATTCGATACCCATGCATTTAAACTACTGACATTCGATACCCATGCATTTAAACTACTGACATTCGATACCCATGCATTGAAACTACTGACATTCGATACCCATGCATTTAAACTACTGACATACGATACCCATGCATTGACACTACTGACATTCGATACCCATGCATTTAAACTACTGACATACGATACCCATGCATTTAAACTACTGACATACGATACCCATGCATTTAAACTACTGACATTCGATACCCATGCATTTAAACTACTGACATTCGATGCCCATGCATTTAAACTACTGACATTCGACGCCCATGCATTTAAACTACTGGCATTCGACGCCCATGCATTTAAACTACTGACATTCGATGCCCATGAGTTTAAACTACTGACATTCGACGCCCATGCATTTAAACAACTGACATTCGATGTCCATGCGTTTAAACTACTGACATTCGACGCCCATGCATTTAAACTACTGACATTCGACGCCCATGCATAACTGTGTTCATGTCTTGTAGAGTTGCGGCAGTCTTTTGAGAAGTACGACACGGACAAGTCAGGATATATCTGCTTTAAGGAACTAGCGGAGGCTATGAGTCAAAGTGGACTGAATCCAACCAAGGCAGAAGTTGAAGAGATCATCGCTGTGTCCGACAAGAACCGTATGTCAATTATCTGGATCAAATTTATGACCGGTTATATTCTTCGCTGACAACTGCGCCACACTTCAAATAGTCATGAGACCGCAGATAAATATCAACCGTCATCTTTAAACAAAGTACAACAATTTCGTACTTTTTATCCATTATACACCGCATCGATTAGACGCTACCAACCAATCACTGCAGTTCATGGAGAGTTTCTACACTAGCCGTTGTGGGAATGACGTTACTGTTGTGCGAGTGACGTCACTGATTAACTAATCGGGAAAAATATATTTTACTAGTTACCGGCCTGTGATATTGGCTTCACAATTTAGACCTTTTACTAGCAATGTTCTGTTCATGAGAGTTTAGTGGAATATTTTTTATCTAGAGACTTGACCCCACATTCTTAAAACTGTTTTGACCACGAAGATCAAACTCAAGCTCAAAATCCCCATATCATATACAATTCTTTGAGTACATAGATCTATGTCACAGAAAGTAAACATGCCTGGTACAGAACATCAGCCAGGAAAATCGTGAGAGTTCTGCAATCGTTGCTTTGTTCGAAACTTACTTATAGAATATCAAAATATTTCAATTGATCAGGCTCAAATGTTTCAAAAATTGGCACCAGGTTCCGAATTCTCGAAACGTTTTAGAGCACAAAATTCAAAATCCGATCACATCCTGTGACTTTAATTATGATAAAGTTAGGATCATATAACGTTAGAGATATCCTCATTTTAGACTCTTTAACCACCTTGCTAAATTTCAATATGGTGATATACTAAATTTCAATATGGTGATATACTAAATTTCAATATGGTGCTATACTCAATTTCAATATGGTGATATACTAAATTTCAATATGGCGATATACTAAATCATTGTTTGGCTGTTTAGCTTCAACTCAGTGCTCAGCACGCTTTGAGAATATTGGCTTCAAGTTTTAGAAAAGTAAATTCTGCTTAGCTCAAGTCTTTAACAATATGCAAGAGAATTTCAGACGATTAAATTAGCAATAACTGAACATTCAATGTAATTTCCATCCATAGCTTTCTATATGTTTCATCATATTGAAGTAAAATCTATGTTTTATACATGGGTGCTAATTTTTTAGGTCTTTAAAAAGCTTGGATATAATTATTCTGTCGAATTTCTATGCCTTCTTATGTAGAAGACCTTTGCAGTTTTTATACGGTATCTTCATTATGTATGCAATAGCCAGATTAAATTCTGAATGAAGTAAAATACATTTCGAACATTTGTTTGTGTATATAAATAGATATATCTATTTGTCTATCCATCTATCTTCAAAGTCATCAAATCTATTGCAGACGATGGGAAGTTAGATTTCAAAGAGTATATAGCCTTAGCTGGCCCACTTCTGGAGAATATGGAAAGATTAAATAACGAATTACGTCAGGTCTTCGAAAAATTTGATGAAGATAAAGATGGCAAACTTAGCATTTTGGAATTCATCAAAATACTGCAACACATGGGCAACGAACCGCTTTCTGACTCAGAAGTGTCCAAGCTCCTAGATGACATAGACAAAGACGAGGATAGCAACGTCAGTTTTAATGGCAAGTACCTTCTGCTTACTGTAAACTCGAATATTTTTCCGTCCTTAAAATATATTTTAAGCTTTATATCTCGGCGACATTAAAGAAGGTGAATCACTAATTAGCCTTTGAAAGTATATACATCCACAAGCATATCAAATTGACATCAAAATTTGGAGAGGAAAAAAAAAAACAACTCTAAACCAAACACTGTTAAGGCCAAAAGTTGTGGCCGTTTGATAGAGGATGCCATATTAAATACTTTCAACTACTATTACTATTAGTAGGGTCTTTCTGGAACCAAAACATATAGCCAGTATACTGTGGAAACCGGGTTACAGAAAGGATAGTATAGGAAAGTTTAAAAATAGATTTTTAAAAAGCCCATGGGTAAAGGGACAAGCCCAATGAAGATACAAAATATCGATGCCTCGCATTCAAATGTTCTTATATTTTCATAAGTTATTAATCAAATTTCAAGTGACTATGGCAAATTATTATTACTGCGATCACTTTATGTACATAATATTTATTTAGAAGAACGTGCGATATTCTATCCTTTATAATAATTTTATCCTGTGTTCTAAAATTATGTTCCACGAGACTGTTTATTTCTAACAATCAACTTCCTTTCACATCCAACCAAAGGTGTGGAGATTGTTGAGTCATGACGCCTTTAGGTGAACTGTGGCCATCGTTCAAACTATATTTTACGTCACATTTATTCAGCACATAAGCCAATAAATCACCTGATCCAAATTTACCGGGTCTAAGATTGAAATTGTGATGAAGATGAATCAAAATGTTGACCACTGCTGTCTATATCGTGAGATCTGACTTAGAATCAGTCATCATCAAGGTCAATGGTTATATAAACGTGTATCATCATTGCAAACAAGTCGTAAAATTTGTTAAAATTCCAGGAGGGGGAAGGAGTCCCTCCTTTAGAGTAAAAATTACAATCATGCACATGGACGTGTCTTCGAATTGTTCTCCAAAGAAATTTTTATGAAAAAAACTCGGCTGTGTTACCTTTCACATTTCATGTAAAATGCGCTTAAAAACTTGCAATGCATTTATGATCATCCCTGAACTTACCACGGAAAGTACCGTGCTCTGACTAGCTCTGCGGTTAAAGCTTTTCTTACATACTAATGTGTGCATAGCACACTATAGGACAAGGTATACCAGCGTGGTTTTATCCATGTATCAATATCAAATTTCACGCGGCATTGACTGCATTCTGCAAACCTGTTAGATTCTCCAGTCGCACAGAAGAGAGAAATTTTCCCAGTAGAGAAATAACACGTGCACTCTCATCCTAATACATCTTATTCATTCAGAGCGATAGAAATAACGATGCACACAAAGGGGATTTCTTAACTCGTCTGCTCCTCAGTAACCGGTGTGCATTCTTATTGGTGTATCGATCAAAGTTCAGCACCTGTGTAATTTCACGCAGCTACCTGACAAACGTCTCGTAGTTGCTGCATTCGTCAGAAATGACAGATACTGAACGATTCGGTAGAGTGACCCTAGAAGTTGGCTCTCTTGAAAGACGTTTGTCTGTTTTACATCAGTTGATCCGGAGCGCGCACCGCCCCGGAAAAAGACTAAGTAGAGCCAAAATACCGGATCGACGCAGTTGTTTGTTTTTTTTTTTTTTTTTTTTTTTTTTTTTGTTGTTGTTGTTGTTGTTTCTTTTTAATGTGAAAAGAGCATTTCTGGCTCGGACTTCACCAACCCTCATGATTCGGCGAACATTGACACAAGAAAAAGAAAAAACCTCTATGAACCTTATATATGGACAGTGTGTTAGAGGTATCACGATCGAAATCCCATAATAGTTATTTTTCTATTTCTCCATGTTTTATCTTGTCATAATCAAAATTTCATATAACACATATTGCATGGGATTCCTAAATCCTTTAAACAGAGTTATAAATATACGATACACGTCAATCTTACGCAACCAGTCATGCCAAGACCTTTGTCAGACACCAACAGATTTTAATAAATATTTGACGGATGCTTTATTATCGCAGAAGGATGGTTTATCGCGAATATTAAGAAAATAACCCCTCGACAAGGTAAACCTACTTTTGACTTAAAACATATTTCGTTGTCAAATGTGCGACAATTTGGAATTGCACACGAATAAATTCCAATTATTTATGTTCTTTCCTAGTAGTACAAAAAATTGCTCTTAGAATGACCAATGGACAAACTAAAATAACATTCTATACACGAAAAATAAATGAACAAAAATGATAAAAATGTGAAAGAATGAGCGAAAGAAAGAAGGAAGAAGTTCTGTTATAGCCTTACTAACATTTCAACTAAATTTAAATAACTGTAATATTAATTACTTTAGACTAAAGTTCAGAAACGACGAAAGTATTTAAATACGCATAAATTCAGTGCAACTGAATGCAAATATACAGGAAATCAGAAGCTAGACTGTAGAGAGATGAATGGCATAAAAGAAACGACAAACTAGACTTTACCAAGTTCATATTAGCCACTTTGAAATAAAAGGAACGATAAAGAAGACGTCTTTTTAAGAATGTCTGGTCGTGAGGACCATCTGAACCAATTCCTGAATATAACTTATAAAATGTATTCGTCCCCTTTGCGTATTTGTGGACTGATGGTAAAGTGTATAATTCGGTCCGAAAAATGTTCATCAATACTCAGAAGTAAGTTACTGTTTGATCTAGTTATTTCAGGTGGGTTATTTTTTTCTGTTTTTAAATGAATTTAAACAGAGAAGCACGGCCAACTTTGTATAGCAGAAAAAAAGTAATGTTCCTAATTTTCATCAGCAGTTGTGCATGCACAAAGAAGAAATGGGTACAAATTAACGCTATAAAGATCGGAGTTTAAAGAACTACATACGCGCCCTACTTTAGCAAAAAAGTATGTTAAGTAGCCTGGTCCAACAGTTAAGTAATCGAGAGTTTTTGCAGATTCTATATATAGTGACTTTTTATGGTAGGAAGGGATTACATTTCTTCGGGAAGATAATTCAATAACTTTACAGTAAAAGCAGATAAAGAAGTGAAAAAATAGCAATCGAATCGATATCAGTGTAATATTTTTTAATTCATTAATTCAGTGTTTGTTGAGTGTAACCGTATTGTTGGTAGATGGTTCATCTGGTAGCTTGCTTCTAGATCAGTACAAATTGAACACATCATTGTTCAATTTTTAATTCTTCATTTAATTTCAGTCTGTTCCCAACCTGTTTTCGTATAGACCATCTCAAGAGAATAATCAATGTCCAATACTAGGAGCCGCGATAGCTCAATTGGTAGAGTGTTGGACTCGTAATCTAAGGATCGCAGGTTCGATACCTGCCCAGGCCAGCCCTGACTGGCTGTCTCGGTGTGGACCTGGAAAGGTACTTAGCTCCCATTTCCTCGGCATGATACAACCAATAAAGTGTGAGAAGTGCAGTTACAACCTACAAAAATAGAAACCAATCCAGTCCCTTTTCCAGAGGTTTCTAATTGAATATTTTCAAGTCTGTCTGATTTTTGTGCCGGGCAATAGTCCCATTCCTCTGAAGCATATTCTGTGACAGTATATACTAAGAGTATTTCTGTTTTAAGTCATTTTGACCGCTCTAAACGTAAATATTTGTTTTGATGCACTTTTAATAAGATTATTAATGTGACGTAACCTATATATTTGCAGTTAGTAACGGATTTCAATTCAACTTTATCAAAATATAAATTTAAGCTAGAAGTATCCAACTGAGGGTTTGAAAATAATACAATATCGGGGCATTTTGCGGATTGAAAGTTATCAGAAAACCTTGTACCCAACTGTTAAATTTAAAAGATCAGTATTCAATCCAGTTTGAAGATGTTAGAAGAAGAATATCGCAAATATATACCATCTGCAAAATGTTGTACTAATTTTTCGAAGTTATCAACTAAGTTACTGACATAAATTCAAAATAAACGAGGACCTAAAACTGAACTTTGTGGAGCACCCACAGATATATCAACTATACATGAGATTCAGCTGCGTTGCTCCTTATATAGTGTTATGTATGATGTTTATATAATATTATAAATATTTTGGGAAATTATAAATGTTTCTTCACTTTAATATTTGCTTAAATCTTAATGTTATCAGGAAAAACATGTTTAACTAGTGTCCTTGAATTAGGTTGTTTTGATCAATATGTTTTCTCAATTTGAAGGTCAAGGTTGATTGTTGTTTACAAGTAAAATTCCATTAAGATGACACATGTTCTAGAACATTCTGTCATGTGACCAATCTTTATATATGCCATGTTTGGTGGACATTTATTCAGTTTTGACATTACCATCAGTCTTGTAAAGAGCTATTACAGTTGTGAAAATTCATTCCAAATTCTAAGAGAGGAATTATTTTAAATATTCATTGGATTATAACAGTGCTCATAAACTTTTGGCTTTTGGATTTTTAATTGATGATTTTGGAATTTAACTGAACTTATTCAGAGATTTTGGAATACTTCATTTTGACATCAGCACATCAAGATTTCTAGTACATCAGGACTTTGGAGACTATTAGCACATCATAACATTCAAGGACACAGCCGTGAATTCGGAACATTCTATATTTAGGACTTGTGATTAGAACAATCATTCTTATTGGATTATTAGGATTTCAAAACACATTACTGTAAGTGACTTTTTGATTTTTCATTTTAATTATCTAGTAATAAATTGCTTGTTGATTTTTATTTGATTTGTTGGTTTCACTTTCTTTCTGTTACAATTTTCTTAGACCATAGAGTCGTAACAGAAATTGGGGGCTCGTCCGGGATTGAATTTCTTTAAAGCATATTAGAGATATTAAATTTATCTTTGAAATTCATATTGATTTTGTCTTGGAATTTTTTTTTGTCTTTGGCAAAGATTTTTAATAGAGAAATTTTTTTTTTGTGTGAAACCAACAAGCATTTACAATGGCATCTAATGTTCAGAATTTCATTTCAAAACCTACCCAGGAGGGGTTAGAGTGCATGAGAAAGGATGAGTTGCTCGAGCTTGCCAGAAAATACAGTCTATCTGAGGCAAAAGTATCATTGACAAAACAGGAGATAACGATTATTTTGATTCAGTATTTAGTAGGAAAGGGAATTTTTGAAAATAGTGCTTTAAGTTTGAAGAGAAAGCCTGTATCTGGTTCTGACAGGAAATTAAGGGAATTAGAGTTAAAGAACCAGATGGATTTAGAATTGGCAAAGCTTCAGATTCAGAGAGAGAGAGAGAGAGAGAAAGAAGAGAGGCAGATACAGATGGAGAGAGAGAAAGAAGAAAGGCAGATCCAAATGCAGAAAGAAGAGAGGCAGATCCAAATGCAGAAAGAAGAGAGGCAGATGGAGAGAGAAAAAGAAGAGAGGCAGTTGGAGAGAGAGAAAGAAGAGAGACAAATGCAGATACAGATGGAGAGAGAGAAAGAAGAGAGACAAATGCGGATACAGATGGAGAGAGAGAAAGAAGAGAGGCAGATACAAATGCAAAGAGAAGAAAGGGAAATGCAATTTAAATTAAGAGAATTAGAACTGGCAAACAGAGCACACTCCACTCCTTTAAAAACAAGTTCAGGTTTTGATGTTACTAGATATATTAGGTTAGTACCCCCTTTTCAGGAAAAAGAAGTAGATAAATACTTTCTTCATTTCGAGAAAATAGCTGAAAACTTGAAATGGCCCAGAGAGCATTGGACTTTGTTATTACAAAGTGTACTTATTGGCAAAGTTCGTGAAGTCTACACTTCACTGTCAGTACAACAAAGCACTGATTATGATGTGGTTAAGGAGTACATCTTGAAAGCTTATGAGTTGGTACCAGAGGCATATCGACAAAGGTTTAGGAATTGTAGAAAAGAAACTGGACAAACTCATGTCGAATTTGCAAGGGATAAAGAACAACTATTTGATAGGTGGTGCTCAGCCAAGAAAGTTGATCAAGCTTATGATAACCTCCGACAGCTCGTATTAATTGAAGAGTTCAAGAGGTGCATCCATAGTGATGTTAAAACCTATCTTGACGAGCAGAATGTGGAAACTTTGGAAAATGCTGCTCGTATGGCTGATGATTATTCCTTGACTCACAAAATTTCATTTGGCAATAAGTCGTCCTCTCAGCAGTTTTCTGGTAAAAAACCATTTCAATCTCATTCGAGTACTTCCAAATTTCACAACAGCACAACTGTTAGGAATCAAACATCTGATAAGACTGATCAGAAATCCTTATCTCTTCCTACGTGCACTTATTGTAAAAAGAAAGGGCACGTTATTTCTGATTGCTTCAAGTTGAAAAATAAGCAACAGAGTAAAGACAGAGCTTTTCCAAATGCTCTTATTTCTACGAGGTCAAGGTCACGGTCTTGTATTGAAAGCAATACATTTGTTGGGTCAAACAAACCCCAGTCTGATTCTATTTTGGAGGCTTATGAACCATTCATGTCAGAAGGTTCTATATCACTTATTGGTGATTCTGCCAAACCTATCCCAATTAAAATATTAAGGGACACTGGAGCTTCTCAGAGTCTTTTATTATCAGGTACTTTGCCTTTGTCTGAGGAGTCTTCTTCAAGTGAAAGTGTTCTTGTTCAGGGAGTAGAGTGCGGCTTTGTAAATGTTCCTCTTCATTGTGTAAATTTGGCATCAGACTTAGTTTCTGGACCTGTGACTGTTGGGGCAGTGACTTCTTTACCCATAGAGGGTGTTCATTTATTACTAGGCAATGACCTAGCTGGAGATAAGGTTGTGGTTAATCCACTTGTAACTGACAAGCCTTGTTTGGATCAGAAAGTTGATCCTGTCGAAACTGAAATCCCTGATTTGTACCCTGCTTGTGCAGTTACTAGAGCTATGGCAAAAAAAGCTCTTGAGAGTGATGTTGATCAGGATATTATTCCTTTAGCTGACACATGTATTGGTCAGTCTTTTGATGAGGTCACTTTTTCCTCAGGTATTGATCAATCAAATGGTATTGATCACAGTGATCCTCTTTTGGCAACTCATTCTCTTTGTTCTAATCAGGATGACAAACGACAATCCCTTGTCGTTGAACAGGAGCAAGATCCCGAGATATCTTGTTTGTTTCAGAGGGCTATTAGTGAAACTGAAGCCACACAAGTTCCAGTGTGTTACTTTGTGAAAAATGGGGTCCTTATGAGGAAATGGAGACCACCTGATGTACCCGCTGGTGACGAGTGGTCAGTGAGCTATCAAATTGTTGTTCCTAAGTCATATCGACAGGAAATTCTTAATTTAGCCCATGAAACTCCTTTGGCTGGTCATTTAGGAGTCCGTAAGACTTATCACAAGATCTTGAATCATTTTTATTGGCCGAAACTCAAAAGTGATGTTTCTAAATACTGCAGATCTTGTCACACTTGTCAAATGGTAGGAAAACCCAATCAGAAGATACCTAAGGCTCATCTGCAACCTATTCCTGCATTTGATGAACCATTTAGTAGAATAATAGTAGACTGTGTTGGTCCTTTACCTAAAACCAAGTCAGGCAACCAATACTTGTTGACCATCATGTGTACATCTACAAGATTTCCCGAAGCAATTCCTCTGAGAAATATAAAAACTAAAACTATTGTGAAAGCTTTGGTGAAGTTTTTTACACTTGTTGGCATCCAACAGTTTAAATCTTCTGCCTATCACCCTGAAAGTCAAGGTGCTTTGGAAAGATTTCATCAAACTTTGAAGAATATGATTCGATCATATTGCTTTGATACAGAAAAGGATTGGGATGAGGGTGTTTATTTGTTGTTGTTTGCTGTTAGGGAATCAGTTCAAGAGTCGTTGGGTTTTAGTCCCTTTGAACTAGTTTTTGGTCATACTGTCCGTGGACCATTGAAATTATTGAAAGAGAAACTTCTCTCAAATGAAGACTCTAAGATTAATCTTCTTGATTATGTCTCTGATTTCAAATACAAGTTGTCAAAGGCCTGTGAAGTAGCAAGAACTAATCTTCACACTACCCAGTCAAAAATGAAATTAAGGTATGACAGAAATTCACAGGAAAGGAGTTTTAAACCTGGTGACGAAGTTCTGGCTCTCTTTACCATACCTCAGAATCCTCTTCAGGCTAAATTTTATGGTCCTTATACCGTTGAAAAGAAAGTAAATGACTTAAATTATATCATTAACACTCCTGGGAGACGGAAACAGAAACAACTTTGTCATATAAATATGTTAAAGGAATATTTTGACAGAGATAGCTCAGCTAATTATTCTGTTAATTTAGTTGTACCTGTCCCACACAGTGAAGATATCAACGATGGAATACGATCAGACTATAGTGACTCTGGTATAACCAATCTTCGGAATTCAGAAATATTGAACAACCTAGACCAGAAACGTTCACATCTACAACAACAGGAAAGAAATGAACTAAAACAGCTATTACATGAATATGAGCACTTGTTTCCTGATGTTCCAACACGAACAAGTAAAATTTATCATGACGTTGACATTGTAGATTCTGCGCCTGTGAAACAGCATCCTTATAGGATGAATCCTCTCAAACAGAACTATCTGAAGAAAG
Organism: Margaritifera margaritifera; assembly: GCA_029931535.1. Lineage (NCBI taxonomy): Eukaryota > Metazoa > Mollusca > Bivalvia > Unionida > Margaritiferidae > Margaritifera > Margaritifera margaritifera. The sequence continues at coordinate 3,423,358 of JAQPZY010001530.1, read as the reverse complement.
AAATTCAGTATCTACTGGAGAATGATTTCATAGAACCAAGTAAAAGTAACTGGAGTTCACCATGTATTCTTGTTCCCAAGCCAGATAATACATTCCGTATGTGTATTGACTATAGAAAAGTCAACAGTGTCACCAAAACTGATTCATTTCCAATCCCAAGAATGGACGATTGCGTTGATAAAATTGGAAATGCGGAATATGTCACCAAGTTTGACCTTTTAAAAGGATTCTGGCAAATTCCACTGACGGAAAGGGCAAAAGAAATTTCAGCATTTGCAACTCCAGATGGACTTTATCAATATAAAGTCATGCTGTTTGGAATGAAAAATTCGCCTGCAACGTTTCAACGTCTGATGAACATGATAACATTTGATCTTGATAATTGTGACGCTTATATCGATGACGTCATTATCTACAACAACACCTGGGAAGATCATTTGGAAACCATTCGAAAATTCTTCGATCGACTCAGTGATGCGAATCTGACAATTAATTTGAGCAAAAGTGAGTTTTGCCATGCTTGTGTCACATTTTTAGGACATATTGTGGGACAAGGTCAAGTTAAACCTATAGAAGCTAAGGTCAAAGCTATCTCTGAATTTCAAGTTCCAATTTGTAAAAAGCAACTGATGCGATTTCTAGGTATGGCTGGATATTATCGGAAATTTTGTTCCAATTTTTCCAAAATTGCTGAACCTTTGACAAGTTTATTGAGTAAGAAAACCAAATTTCATTGGTCTGACAAGTGTCAGGAATCTTTTGACAAGTTAAAGGCCATGCTTAAGAATGCACCAGTTCTTTCTGCACCAAATTTTAACCAATCATTTAAATTATCTGTTGATGCAAGTGATGTAGGGGTTGGTGGAGTATTGATTCAGGAAGACAAAAGTGGTGTGGATCACCCTGTGTGTTATTTTTCTAAAAAACTAAACAAGCACCAGAAAAATTATTCCACAATTGAGAAGGAATGTTTGGCTTTGATATTGGCTTTACAGCATTTTGAAGTGTATGTTACCTCAGCTCTTTCTCCAATTATTGTGTACAGTGATCACAATCCCCTTACTTTCATCAACAAAATGAAAGATAAAAATCGGAGATTGTTGAGATGGAGTTTGATATTGCAAGAATATAACATTGACATTAGACACATCAGGGGAAAAGACAATGTGATTGCAGATGCACTCTCACGTGCCTAGAAATGTAATATTGCTTGATGTAAGTAAGTCCAGTATCATAAAACATGTTCTTATGTAATTTTGGCTATTGTAGTATTAGATGTATATTCAAAAGAAAGCTTTATTATATAAATCTTTCTTTTTCTTTATGAGGGGAGGTGTTATGTATGATGTTTATATAATATTATAAATATTTTAGGAAATTATAAATGTTTCTTCACTTTAATATTTGCTTAAATCTTAATGTTATCAGGAAAAACATGTTTAACTAGTGTCCTTGAATTAGGTTGTTTTGATCAATATGTTTTCTCAATTTGAAGGTCAAGGTTGATTGTTGTTTACAAGTAAAATTCCATTAAGATGACACATGTTCTAGAACATTCTGTCATGTGACCAATCTTTATATATGCCATGTTTGGTGGACATTTATTCAGTTTTGACATTACCATCAGTCTTGTAAAGAGCTATTACAGTTGTGAAAATTCATTCCAAATTCTAAGAGAGGAATTATTTTAAATATTCATTGGATTATAACAGTGCTCATAAACTTTTGGCTTTTGGATTTTTAATTGATGATTTTGGAATTTAACTGAACTTATTCAGAGATTTTGGAATACTTCATTTTGACATCAGCACATCAAGATTTCTAGTACATCAGGACTTTGGAGACCATTAGCACATCATAACATTCAAGGACACAGCCGTGAATTCGGAACATTCTATATTTAGGACTTGTGATTAGAACAATCATTCTTATTGGATTATTAGGATTTCAAAACACATTACTGTAAGTGACTTTTTGATTTTTCATTTTAATTATCTTGTAATAAATTGCTTGTTGATTTTTATTTGATTTGTTGGTTTCACTTTCTTTCTGTTACAATTTTCTTAGACCATAGAGTCGTAACAATAGAACTCTCCTGTCAGAAAAGCCGTACTAAAGTCAAGGTTTTAGAATCCAATTAGTCACAAAAGTGACTGCAAATATAATTAAGTTAATGTGTGTAGGTCCCTAACACTTATAAACATTTAAGTAACCTAGTGTAGAGAAAAAGAAGAAGAAAAAAACTATTTATGCACAAGGAGAATTATATATTGAGTAAGGTATGTGCATTTTGAAATGAATTGCGAAAATTGCATCCATATTAATACCTTTTACTGTGTTATTTAAATAACATAATTACGTATCAAATATCTCTAATTTAATCCTAATTTAAAGCCAGGTAATATTTAATATTCTCGAATTTAGCACACTGAGTCGGTTAAGATAATTAGCCTAGCACTTTGGGTTGGTTAAGACACTTAGTCTAGCACTTTGGGTTGGTTAAGATACTTCGTCTAGCACTTTGGATTGGTTAAGATAATTAGTCTAGCACTTTGGGTTGGTTAAGATGCTTAGTCTAGCACTTTGGGTTGGTTAAGATACTTAGCCTGGTAGACTGGTTAATATTATTAGCCTTGCATTGCTTCTTGCACCACGGAGAAAAACTATAAAATATCAAACCGGCATATACAAGTAATGTTGCAAACGAACATAAAAGCTACATATATTTCTTATATAAAGATATCAAGAAAAATTTGAACATTTTGTAGGAAAACCAAATAAATAAATCAATTTAATGCCACGATTTCTTCATTAATTTGTTTTATTGTTGTGTTTTTATTGGGCCTGTATCATAATATTACCTCTATCTTCCAGAATTAAGGGACAGGATACTACAGGAAATGCTTGGAGAGAAAGAGATGACAATTCTAGGAAGAAAAACGAAGACCTGATACACATCGTAACCTACTTTGAATTAAGAAAATAAAAGAGAACTGTCTTCATAAAATAAAATATAAAAAAATATCGCTTTGTCGAAATATTATATATGTATTTTTTATTTTAGGTATAAAACAATTATGCGCGCTGTCTCTATCCAGTGGCAGAGATAGCTTGAAAACATTGGGGTCTTAATAATAATGATGATGATGATGATGATGATGATGATGATGATGATGATGATGATGAATTCTACTGAATTGTTAGCCTTTAATCCTTCAGTTCAGTTACTTTCTACGCATCTGGATCATTCTGTTTCTTAACAAACAGCATTTTCCAAGGTTTAATCGCCGAGATAATCGTGTCTTCTCTTCTGAATCAGTTTAGTGTAGTTTCTATGTGTGTATGTGCGTGTGTTGTAAAATAGATATAACACTAAATGTGTGCTTCAGAGAAATATATATCCTGAGTTGAAATTAAGACATCCTTAGGTTTGGAATTTTAAAATAAACAAATTTCTAATCCAAGAACATTTATTACTGCATGAAGAAATACATGTCCATCACAAACATAGATATAATATAGATTCCACATTTCTTTGTAATTTTCAAGCATAGATCACTACTTTCAATGTATGTGGTCACTTCTTGTACGAATGTAACTTATTTAATTAAATAGAAAGAAACTGCAACAAACTTGTTTTATGTATGTATGTAGGTAAGTAGGTAGGTAGGAGTTAGGTAGGAATGTAGGTATGCATGTATGTATGTAAGTATTATTACACAGGGGCTAATCCAGGAATATGGGGGGGGGGGCGGCGTAAACAAGTAGGCAAGAGGTCTGTGGGATGGAACCCTTATTGGGCCCCAGGGGGCGAAGCCCCTGGAAGCTCCTGCATTTTAAGCGTTTCCAGGGCAGAATTTTAGCCATCTATCTGGTAAGAAAACTTACTCTTGGAAACGTTTCAGTTGTTTCGGGCTCATTTTTAGGAAGTTAGAGTTTGAAGGGTCACGGGCCGGCTGGATCCACCCTTGTGTATTCTTCTCCGTGCGTGCGTGGAAGAAAATACACAGATCACTGCGGTAATGCGATCAGCGTTGAATCAAATCTCAGATGTCTTGCCTAGTCGCATAGTATTTTAGCATTCTCTTGCGTTGTGGAAAACTAAAAAACCGGGCTCGGTACAACCTGAAACTCAAAGTAAATAAATTCAAGCCCGTAGCAGTGCTTGTTTGCATACATACATACATACATACATACATACATACATACATACATACATACATACATACATACATACATACATACATACATACATACAGACCTACATACAGACCTACATACAGACATACATATGAATATTTCTTATTTAATTGATTTAGTGATTAATTGATTGTTTGATTGATTGATTCAATGAACTAATGAACCAGGAATATAATTCAAGTTTGATACATAAAAGACTTTGATCTTTCATTGCCTTCACTTACAAAGAGCCTTCATTCAGAGGAAAAAATCGTTAAATATATGTATAAATGATTTTCTTGTTGACTTCACGTCGATGATATGTAATGTTCTCACAATGTATGCTACGTCCTCTCAACGGTCCAATTGATATCGTAGGGTGGTCTTGGAGATTAAGAAAACTGAAGAACCAGAAGAAAACTTTCAACATTGTATGGACTATCACTTACCCTCGCATGTATTAAAACGTGATTAAACACAGGGCAGCTGCGTCACCAATCTTTAAGCATCTTTAAGCATCGTACACGATCAGAGGAGACAGAGAAAAGAAGGAATCAGTTCGGGGATGGGAGGTTGGGGTAGGAGTTGGGATGGGAAATCGGTTTTGACTGAGTCAGGCTTTCATATCAGACTAGAACTATCAATTCAAATACTTCATTGTACATGTATATTTATACCGGTATCTGAAGTACTATACACCAAAGCCAGACGCTTTATGGGATCAATAAACCAATTTTCTAACATCAACTCAATCGCAGCATGCAGGTTATGCACATCAAAAAGAATAATCTTTTCGATATATATATATATATATATAAACAAATGGCCCTTCTACGCCTCCGTCTCAAGTACTGTAAAGAATTTTGTCTATATGCACTGTTGTGGCAACAGCTAGCCTATAAAATACCGACTGAGCCAAACCAATGTAACCGCATTATAATTGATCGTCTTTGTTAACAAGGTATCTTCAAATAGGACGTGCCGACACTATTATTGATTTCTCTGACTGTACCTACACACACTGAAACATAATAGAAACTTTTTTTCTAACCGGTAGTAAATATACGTCAGTTTGATGTATTAAGCAAAGGTGAGTCAAGGGGGAATGACATTAAATGTACACTATGGATATGACAATTCAACGAAGCTGAAGATAGTAAGCAACAGTGAGTATTTCACTGGTACAAGATAAACTTTTTCTGTACCTTTATATTAATAGAGCATTGTGATGAAGGTAGTTTGAACGTTTCGCCCATTTTAATTATATTTGCCCCAATTGGACCCTCTTCATTTAAACACTGACCTACCCAGATCAGATAAAAGTAAAGCGGTCGGAGGTGAAAACTTTTTCGATCTAACCGATTTGAAAATGGCTGAGGTGAGTTTTTGTTTTAATATCTTAGACGCGTATTTTTAACATATATATATATATATATATATATATATATATATATATATATATATATATATATATATTATCCGTCAAAGCAACACAGGTAGGTTATATAGGACCGATACAACTGCAATTGTCCAAGGACACACCACCGCATATGAGAAACCGATTGATCGATACTCAATAAATGGGCACTGGTATAGGAAATTTTTTTACAGGTGCATGATCGCGAAGAAATGGAAACACACATTTTTAGTATGTACACATACATGTATCTGCAGAAGAA